>JAPMOS010000025.1:0-522905 GCA_027972325.1 Paratrimastix pyriformis
CCATGGCCAAGGTCCTCCTCGGTGATCTTGTTGTCGTCCAGCGACTCGGAGAAGCGCATCCGGTTGGCGTGGATGTTGTTCAGGTACACCTGCACACGCACACGCCCCCCACCCACCACCAGCCCCGCAGCCCCGGATCGGCACGCTCCCATGTCAAAAAGGGGCAAGGCAGGGGCGGCAGGGCCACCCGACGGGACATGCGGGCAGGGCAAAGGCAGGGGCGGGGCGGCGGGGCGGCGGGGCGGCGGGGCGGCGGGCGGCGGGCGGCGGGGCGGGACCTGGAGCTCCGGGAGGAGCTTGGTCAGGAGCGGCGAAGGTGGGGCTGATGCAGTAGTCGATGAGGGACACCTGGAAGCGGGCCGCGGTGGAGGAGCCCCGGTCCATGTAGGGCGAGACGGGCAGGCCCTTCTTGCGCTCCATGTCGCCCTGCTCGAAGAACTCCCGCGCGTTCAGCTCGGACCACCGCTTGGCAATGGGCCACGGCTTGGACGGGTTGGAGATGTCCTGCCCCCCGCCAGCCCATCCCGCCAGCCCATCCCCCATTTATACGCACAGCCCATGTCGAAGGATGAACGAGGGGCTCGGCGGGCCGGCAGGTTCGGGGGCTGCACGAGCAGCAGGGCTGCAGCAGCAGGGCATGGGGGGAAGGGCGGGCGAGGGGGGCACGGGGCACGGACGGCCGCGTGGAGGAGGATGTCCAGCAGGAGCTGCCGGTCGTCGGGGCTGTCCCGCGAGAAGGGGGCCGTCTCGGTGTGGGTCGTGAAGCGGGTCAGCGTCGTGAAGTGGGCCGACAGGTCTGCCGCCCCGCCCACCCCGCCGCCCACCCGGCGCACGGGCCACCAACCATGAGGAAGAGGAGGCGCGGCAGCGGGGAGGCCCACGCGCCATCCAGATCCAGCTGGGGACCAGCGGCGCACTCGGCGCCCACGTGCCACCCAGCAGCAGCAGCAGCCCCCCGGGCAACAAGGGCGCGAGGGGCGGTGTGACGGGAGGGGGCGCCCGGGGCGGACCGGTTGCCAGGATCATGGCGATGATGCTCTTCCGCATCTCCCGGTACTCGGCCGGCGTCAGGTTCTGCGCCCCGGGGGGACATTCGCATGATCGGCCGGCCAGCGGGCGAGCGGGGGTGCGGCATGGCCGAGACGGCAGAGGCGAGGGCGGAGGCGGCTTGGGGGGGCGGAGGCGGCTTGGGGGGCGGAGGAGGCGGCTTGGGGGGGCGGACCTCGAGGATGTTGCAGCGGGGCTTCTGCAGGATGGTGAAGGTGTGCGAGGCGTGGTAGTTCTCCAGGGCGCTCATGTCGTTGTACACCAGCGCCAGCGGCGTCTGGGCGTTGACCTGCGCGCCGGAAGTGGGGGGCGGGAGGACGGGGGGGATGGAGTTGTGAGCAGGAGAAGGGGCGCTGGGTGGATGGGTGGACGGATGGGTGTGGGATGATGACGGTGGTCCGATGGTGGTGATGCCGATGGGAGGTGGGGCGTGGGTGACCTGGAAGAGGTTGTTGGTGCCGGGATGGTCAAGGTCGTGGCAGAGGCCGGCCACGAGGAGGGCGAAGACGTCGAGCTTGGTCAGGTAGTGCATGACCTCGGTCTTGGTCAGCACCAGGTACAGGGTCTGGGTCACGTCGAAGGCGTGCAGGAAGCTGTGGTAGGGGTTCTTCCGGTAGGCCCGCCGGCAGTGGGTCAGGAAGTTGCGCAGGGTCTCCACCGGGATGTTGAACCTGCGCCCCCGCCGCCCCGACAGTGCCGCCGCCCGCCCACCCACGAGCCGCAACCCTCAGTCAACCAGCGCGGCGGGGGGGCCGGTCCGGACAGAAGAACACGGAGCAGCCAGCAGCAGCGGCGGCAAGAACAACAACGAAGACCGTGGGCGTGGGGCGGGACGGGGCTGGGCGGGACGGTGAGCGGGCCTGTGGAGGAGGTCGAACTCGATGAACATCGACTCGAGCAGCGAGAGCATGTTGTCCTCGGTGAACCCGAAGACGTTGAAGTCCCAGCCCTTCAGCACGCCCGCGTCGGCCACCGGGGCGAAGGTGGGCTGCTCATCGCCCGCCCCGGCCCCGTCGGCCCCGGCCGTGGGGGGCGCCTTGTCGCCCTGCTGCTGCTGCTGGTGGGGCCCGAACTGGTCGCTGACCCACTGGCGGGTGGTGCTGTCCAGCTTGAAGTCTGCCCAGCCCAGGCCGCCCCACACACGCACACGTGAGCGCCGAATGCCCCATCCCAACCCTCCCCTGCCCACCCCAAATGATGGGGGGCCGGGCGGGCAGACCGGTGAAGAGGCGCGAGAAGACGGGGCGGTAGAGGTCCGAGGTGGAGAGCGAGCTGAGGATGCTCAGCAGCGACTTCTGCAGGGTCTCCCGGTCCACCTCGTCCCCTGGGCGGCAGACGCGGGCGCATCAACCGAACCGCCGCCACCCGCACACGCCGCCGCCACCCCAAGCGAAGGTGATGACGGGCCGAGCGGAGGGCGATGGAGGGCGATGGAGGGCGATGGAGGGCGATGGAGGGCGATGGAGAGCGATGGAGGGCGATGGAGGGCGATGGAGGGCGATGAGGGCGATGAGGGCCGCCTGCAGGACGGACCCCTGACCAGCTCGGAGACGCAGCGGGTGATGGCCTGGATGGGGGTCTCGACGGCCTTGGTCAGCTTCCGCTGCAGCTCGGCGATCTCGGCCTGGTCCACAAGCGAGCTCATCACGGGCGCCGCTGCCGCCCAGCCCCCGATCCACCACCGCAACCCCCGGGAGATGTCGCCCCGAGGTCAGGAGAGGCGCGCGGGGGGAAGAGGAGAGGCGACCGGGGGCGTGGGTATGGGTGCGGGTGGCGGACCCTTGGGGGCCTTGTCGCCCGAGAGCTGCACGACCCGCCAGGTGAGGGAGGTCACCTTGCGCTTGGTGGCCGAGAGCTCTTCCTCCTTGGCGTCGAGCTGCTGCTGGAGGCTGGTCGCCTGGGAGGTGGCCGCCTCGAGCTGCTTCTGCATGGCCTGCACCCGCTTGCGCAGGGTCTCCGCCGTGCGCAGGTCGTCCGCGTTCTGCTCGGCCCGCAGCCGCCGCTCGGCCTGCAGCCCCGAGACGGCCCGCCGGAGCCACTCCCGCTCCAGGATCAGCCGCGTCCTGGTCAGCAGCATCTGGCAGGCCGATGGGCGAGCGGGCAGTGAGCATCATGGGAAGAGGAGCAGCCGCCCCACGCCCCACGCCGCGCATCGGACGCGGCTCACCAGACCTCCGAAACGAGTGGTGCGTGCAATACATCGGAGGCCCCACACTTGAAGCAGCGCGTGGTGATGTCGGCGCTGTCGTTCACAGTGACCACTAGAACCGCGCGCACGGTCAGCGCGCGGGGAGGTCACCACCCCACACAGACCGGCAAGTGGCACATCCTGATCCCGTCGCCTGACCTCTTTGATAAAATCGGTAGCGGGCATCTCGGCAACGACAAGGGAGACAAAAATCAGCCCGAAGGGCGTGGAATCCATGTGTTGGAATGCTTGAGAGGGAGTAGGAGCGGTCGTGACTGGAAGAGAGTGAACCGAATGAATGCAAAATTCGAAAAGACCTTGGTAAGTTCCGCGGAGGATTTCGTCGACAACGAGGCATGTAAGCTTCTCATTTCCAACGATCAGAATGGGCATTTTGGCGGCTTCTTCCTCATAAGAAGCACTGACCACTGCCTCGATCCCAAGCAAATCTGGGGATTGCGGGGACGACGCAGAAGCCCTTACCTGGTCTTCGCGGGGGCTCTCCAGAGAATGTCACTGGTTCAGGCTTGGCCGAGAGTTAGCTGATTGGACCCCGGGATTTGACAGCTGTCCTCGTTTCGTTCGTGCTTGGGACATTGCTTTTCTCTCGTTCCGGCACAGCTGCGCCCTTTCCATGGCATTAAGCCTTCCACCGACAGCACAGCTTCAATGCCTAGCGCGCTCGTTTTTATTACGCAACCGACTCCCGAAGGAGGAGGTATCCCGCCGAAAAAACAAGTTTTTTGCGATTCATGAGATCGTCTATAACGAGAAATTCTACGTGAGAAAGCTCCGGCTGATTCTCGATTTTATTATCAACCCACTTCGCACTCTGCGCGAGGTAGATGAGGCTTCATGTCTGTGCCGCCTCGTACTCTTCGGCCCGCATTGACGCAAATGCACACAGGGGGAAATTGTTTCAAAACCATTGAACCAATTTACATGCTTCATCAAATGCTTTGTTCCGAGTTCGATGCGGCGTTCTCCCAGATGAAACCCATCGCCGGTGTTTTTCTGAATATGGTCCGGATTCGCGCCAAATTGCGCCCTCACGTTCGATGGCCTACCCCGCCGTTTTCTGAATAGGGCCCTCAATTCAAGACCTACAGCAACTACACCGAGTCCTATGCGGCCGTGGAGGCGCTCTGTGCGGAGCTGCAGAAGTCCAGCTACATCCCCGAGAAGTGGCTCCGGGGGCAGCTCGACCTGGCCCGCAACTCGCTGCTGCAGGGGGACCTGCAGTCGTTCATCATGGCCCCCATCCAGCGCATCATGCGCTACCCGCTGCTGCTGGAGGCCCTCCAGAAGCGCTGCAGCCCCGTCCTGGACGCCGACGCGACCCTGGTCAACCGGGCCCTGGCCCAGATGCAGCAGATGGCCGTCCGAGCCGACGCCCGAAAGGCCGACGCCGTGGCGCAGACCCGTTGGACCCAGCTGCTGAGCCAGTTCCCCGAGAAGGTCCGCCCAGGCAGCCCCCGCCCACCACCGGGCCTTCCATCACTCGGGCCTCCCTTGGACCTCCACGTTCAGTCGCTCCACCGCAAAACCCTGTTTTTCTCTTTCTCCGCCATCCTTCCACCCCGTCGCCCATCGTCACCCCATCGTCACCCCATCGTCACCCCATCGTCACCCCATCGGCACCCCATCGTCACCCCATCGTCACCATCGTCACCCCATCATCACCCCATCATCACCCCATCATCACCCCATCATCACCCCGCCACGCACGCACCCCAGGAGCGTCTTCGGCTGGACGCGCCTCACCGCCGGTTCATCCGCGACCAGCGGCTGACCCTGCGGCTGACGGTCAAGGCTGCCGAGAGCGCCCAGGCGGCCCCCGGAGCGCCCATTGACGCGGTGATGGTGCTCTGCCAGGACATCCTCATCCTGGCCCAGGCCCGCCGGAGCCAGCTGCCCCTGCTGCCCGACGGGGTCATCGAGTTCTCCAACGAGACCCAGGTCCGCCCCGCTGCCTCACCCGCCAGGCCAGGTGGTCCAAGGCGCCGACCCTCGATGCAGCGCCCACCTGCCATCCCCACTGACGACGCCTGCTTGGATGCCCCCCGTGTGTCTGCAGGTGGTGGCCAGCGGGCTGCCGGACTCGGCGGACTTTGTGCTGGCCGTGACGGGGCGCCCGGTGCCCTTCGCTGTGGTGACCTGCCCCTCGCCCGAGGTGCGCGACGAGTGGGTGAACCTCATCTCGGCCACATCCACCGAGCAGCAGGCACGTGAGCGCCTCTTCCAGGGTCCGGCTGCGGCCGAGCCTACACACACACACACACACACACACACACACACACACATCTCATCCGCCACGCACGCCCGCGACCGCTGGTGCAGGCAAGCTGGTCTGGGAGTCGCCCCAGGCCGTCCGGAACCCCGACGTGGCCGGCCCTCGGGCGTGGCACAGCGCGACGGTCCTGGAGAACCGCATGTGGGTCTACGGCGGCCGCAACCAGGCGTCCGCGCCCCTCCCAACAAGACATCCTCTCCGCCCCTCCCAACAAGACATCCTCTCCGCCATCTCCGCCCCCCCGCCCCCCCGCCGGTGCTCTGTGTCTCTGAGGCTCCCGCTCAGGTCTTGTGATTGGGCTTGGGGGCAGCGAGGTCATGAACACGTTGGCCGTGATGGACGCCACGACCCAGTCCTGGGCCAAGGTCCAGCCGCCCCACGGCCACGAGGCCCCCCCGGCCCTCATGATGCACGCGTCCGCCTTGGTCTGCCTTGCCCGCCGCCTCGCCTGCCTCTCTCTGCTCCTGGCCGCCCCGCCGCTCTCACGCTCAGCCACCCCTTTTTGGCCATCCGTGGGCGCAGGCGGGCACGACGTGGTACTTCTTCGGGGGGACGGACGACCTGGCGGGCCAGGGATGCCTGGGGGACCTCTGGGCCATGCAGCTGCCCTCGGGCCGCATCGCCCGGGTGACGCCCAGCCCCCAGTCGCCCCGCCCGCCGGCCCGGGTGCAGGCCAGCCTGGTCTACTACCCCACCCGCCACCAGCTGGTCCTCTACGGCGGTCGGGGCGACGAGGGCCTCCTCGGTCCGCCGCCCCCCCCCCGGCTCTCACACCGCCCTGACCGCACGCCCTGACCGCACGCCGCTCTGCCTTCTGTTTGTATCCATCCCGGCGCCGGGTGGGGCTGCGGGCGGGTGGCGGGGTTGTTTGTGCGCGCGCAGGGGACGCCTGGGCGTACGACATTGCGAGCGCCACCTGGATGGACATGAGCCCCGACGGGCCCCACCAGCCCCTGCCCCGCTGCATGCACACGGCGACCCTGCTGGGGCGCCACATGGTGGTCATGGGGGGCTTCCTGGGGCCTGCCGCCCCGGGGATGCAGTGCTTCTCGGCCTCGCTGGACGCGTGCCACTTCTGGATGCTCGACCTCGAGCAGGGCGACGTCCGTCCGCCCACACACACACACACACACACACACACACACACACACACACATCCGGCCGGTGGCTGGTGTGCCCCCGGCACGATATGCCCGGGCTCGGTGCCTGGACAAGATGCAGCCCGCCCTGCGGCTTCCCTCATCCGCCTGCCCTCACACGACTGGGTGTGGACGGGATGCGGTTGGCTGGCTGGCTGGCTGGGCGGGTGGGGCGGCAGTGGGTATCGACGGTCTCGGGGCTGACCCCCAACCAGCCGGCCGTGCCCGCCTCGCCCACGTCGGCCTTCGGGCGTCTGCGGGCCACCGCCCAGCGGCTCCCCATGACCGACCCGGCCCTGGTGGCCCTCAAGCTGAGCCCCGGGGTCCACCAGCTCTTCGGCCACTCGGCCAGCAACGTGTGCGGGCACCTGTTCCTCTTCGGGGGCGGCGAGGGCCCCGAGAAGAAGCCCGCCGCCTCTGCCTCGCCCACCGTGGCCACCGGGCCGGCGGTGACCAACACCCTGCGCATCCTGGACTCGTCCAACTTCCAGTACCACGACGCCGGCACGGTCATCCTGAAGGCCCCCGTGCCCACCCAGGGCCACACGGCCGTCCTGGTGGGCTCGCGGCTCTTCGTCTACGGCGGCGTCGACTACCTCAACTTGGTCCGCACCTGCCCCCCCCCCCCCCACCCGCCTGCAGCCCCCCACCCCGTCTGACCTGGCTGGCCGCTTGGCGATCCCATGGCCCACGCCCCTCCGGTCGGTGCAGTGCGTGTCGACGTGCACCCCGCTGGACTGCATCGCCCTGGTGGCGCCCATGCTGGGCCGGCTCAGCTCGGACGTGCGGCCCTCGCTGCGCACCCTGGCCCCCTCGACCGTCTCCTCGATCGCCCTCGGCAACGCGCCCCCGGCCGCGGCCATGGTCGCCCCCAGGGCCGGCGGCGCCTCCGAGGCGGCCGCGGGGAGCGGGGCGGCCAAGGGGGAGGAGCTGCCCTACATCCTGCAGCTGGCCGAGTACCGGCTGCTGGCACTCCAGCAGGGGCCCGGCGACGAGGAGCTCGAGGGTCCGCCGTCGCATCCGGCCTCAGGTGCCTGGGAAGAGGCGGAGGGGCGGGGCGGGGCGGGGCGCGGGGCGGGGGCGGGGCGCGGGGCGGGGCGGGGAGGGGAGGGGGAGGGGGGAAATGGGAGGGAGGGGAGGGTGCCTGCCGAGCCCTTCCCCTTGTGACCATCATCTTCATCATCACCATCATCACCGCCGCCGCCGCCACCACCACCACCACCACCACCACCACCACCACCACCACCACCACCACCACCACCACCACCACCACCACCACCACCACCACCACCACCACCACCACCACCACCACCACCACCACCACCACCACCACCACCACCACCACCACCACCACCACCACCACCACCACCACCACCACCACCACCACCACCACCACCATCATCATCATCATCCCCTTCTTCCTCCTCAACATCGTCAACGTCGTGCGCAGAGGGCGACGAGGAGGCTGCGCCCGTCTCGGGTCCGCGGGACGGCTCGGTCCCCCCGGCATCGGCCGCCTCAGGGGCAGCAGCTGCCTCGGCCGGGGGTGCCACGGGGGCCCCCGGGAACCGCGCCTCGGGCGGGTCGCACCGGTCGAGTGGCGGCCTGGCCGAGACTGAGCAGGACCTGATCGACCACCAGCGCCGCATGCGCCAGTGGCGCCGCATGCTGACCGCCCGGCTGACGGGCTTCCGCCACCAGGTGGCCCCTGCTCCGCCAGAACCGGTCCTCCATGAACCCGCTCCTGGGCTGCCCGCCCGTGCCCCCACCTCCGTCGGTGGAGGGCCTCGACTCGCCCCCGGCCCCGACCCCGGCCCCGCCCCCCTCAGCCACCGGCACCGGCAGCACGGGCACCCTGCCCAAGCAGCCCCCGCCGCCCCCGCCCCGTCTGCCCATGAGGCCCCGCCACCCCGCCACCCCACCCCGCCCCCGCCTCCGCCCACCCGGGTGGTGCCGACGCCCTCGCCGCCCCCCCGCTCCACTCAGGACGGGCCGGCCTCCCCCGCCCTCGAACCGCGCCGCTCCCAGTCGGCCGCCCCGCCCCCGCCGCCCCGGCTGAGCGGTCGGTTCACCGAACAGGCGGCTGCCCTCTTCCGGGGCGTCCAGGGCCTGGCCATCCAGCCCCATGTCCCGGCCGGCCCGGCAGCCCCGGGGGCGCCCAGAGCACTGCCCTCCTGCCGCCCTCCGCCACCCCGCCCCTTCGGGTCCCTCGTCGGGCCCCTCCTCCTCGATCTCCACCGCCGCGGCCAAGACCCTGACCCGGCCCCTCCCTGCCCTGCCGCCCCGCCCCACGCCCCGGGCCCAGCAGCAGCTGCAGCCCCCGGCCGAGGGCACCCCGCCGCCGGTCGTCACCCAGGAGGCCCCGGCCGTCATGCATCACCACACGCACCCGGCCACCCTACCCCTCTCCCTCTCGACCCTCCCCCGACCCGGCCTCCCGGCCGAGGGGCCCCCCGACCCGCCCATGGGAGGGCCGGGCCACCACCTGTCTGCGGCGGCCACCATGACCCTGCCCCGCCACCGGCACGAGGGCCCCCCGCTGCCGCGGTCCTTCCAGACCCAGCTCCTGGCCCAGCTGACCCGGCCCGCCTCGCCCGGGGGCGCCCCGCAGCCCCCGCCCCGTGGGGTCCCCCTGGCCCTCCCGGGGACACCGCCCTCGCCCATGTCGACCCTCTCGACGGCCACCACCGCCACCACCGCCACCAGCAGCACCGAGGGCTCCTCGTACACGACCTGCTCCTCCTCCGACACAGCCTCCTCCGAGTCGCCCCCCGTGCCGCCCCGCGCCCGCTTCGCGGCTCCACCGCCCCCGGCCCGCGACCCGGCCACGGCCTTCGGGGTCACCCTGCGCCGCTCCCAGGCGGCCGAGCTGCGGGCCCGCTTCGAACAGCAGCAGCAGCAGCAGCAGCAGCTCCAGCCCGGGGCCCCCCAAGCGCCCCGGCCTGGCCCCCCCTCCAGCCCCCCCACGCAGCGGCAGCGGCGGCGTCGGGGCTGCCGAGAGGTGAGGCCCCTCCCTCCCTACCCCCTCCCCCCTGCCATTCCGGCCATCTCCATTCCGGCCATCCCATCCCAGGTTTGGGTTGGTTTGATTTGTTCGGCCATTGTCTGAGTCGCTCCCCTCGGAGCGATCGATGGCCTTCGTGCCGATCATCAGTGCCCATCCCTCCGTGCCCCGTGCATTCTTGTTGTAATTTTGTCACTCCCCTCCCCCGCCGCGAATATCCTTGCTCCCGGAACAATCGAGACGTTGCGCCATTCTTTTCCACCCCGCCGTCCCGCGGGCCGCGCCAGGGATGAGCCGCAGTCGTGGAAACAGGGAAGGAGAAACCCATGGGGGGGGGGGGGGGGGGGGGGGGTACGGGAGAGATCCTGATAATAAATGGAGTTGCGGCTCGTCACGGGTCATGGGCTGGGGGCGCGGGGCCTGGAAGCCTGATGGCCAAGGGCGATGGACCGCCGCAGGTGGGGACCCAGCGCCACCAGGCAGCCCATGGTCAGCAGGGAGAGCCCTATCTCGGGCCAGGCGAAGGGGGTAAAAACCTCCGGAGGCGTCAGCCCGAAGACGCAGGCAACGTATGTCCCGATGCGCGTAGTCAGTGGCTGGTAGGGTTGCCCCCCCCAGGGGAACACAACCCGAAGAAGGAGGAGAACCTCACAGGAACCGGGTACGAAGTGCGTCCATGAGGGCAGGCCAGCGAATGATGGGCCTGGGGGTATCACACCCTCAACGAGGCGCCGGATGAGCGTCGATAACGTCTTGAAAAGGGCGCCCAGGGAAAGAGAAAGAGGCGGCGGAGGCGGAGGACGGGGCCGGAAGAAAGCCTGCCGCTGAAATGTGTAGAAATTGAAATCGAAATCTGGTGGCGGGTACCCCCGATTGAACCCTGGATCCCGAGAGATATCATCAATGCCCAGATCGTAACGTCGGCGGTTTTCATCGTCTGTGAGTGTTTCATAAGCTTCGGTGATTGCCATGAAACGGGTTTCGGCCTCGTCTTTGTTTCCAAGGTTTTTATCTGGGTGCCTAAGGCAGACCGTCCAGGAGGAGGGATAAGATAGACTACAAACAATTGCTTCGCGAGCACTCGATAGGCATGCTTGATCTCATCCTTTGATGCCTGCCGAGTGACGCCCAATGCGGCGTAATAATCAGTCCGTGCTTGGGCCACGATGAAAAGGGCAAAGAGGGCCCACAAAGCCGCCGGCGTCATGTCTTCAGAACCCCAGAGGAATTTCGTTTTTCCGCTCATCCGTCGGAGTCGGCTTCTCTGCTAGTCCTTCTCCGGTGCCGAGGATTCACAACACCACTCCAGCGCGGCGAAATATCGAAGCGGTTCCCCTTCCAAATCGATAATGGAAAAGCCCTCCGTCTGGTTTGCGTTTTGAGGTTAACGTTGTTGGGCTGCGTCGGAGATTGGTCCCATGGGTTTTCAATGCAGCCGGAAATTGATGCCCGCCGCCACGTTGGACTCCTGCCACACCCCGGCACTAGCGGTCTCTTGACTACTTTCGGTTTCTGATTGTGATGAGCACACCTGCTTCAATTGTTGACGCTGAACGTCGCAAGAAAGAGGATTCTGTTTTCCCCAGTGGCGGATTCCATGGTGGCCAGTCGTGGAAGGCTCTCGGTGAACGCTACATCGCTGATATGTCTGTCACCACCAATGCTCTTGGGCCTTCCCAAAAGGCCCTTGATGCTGTCATTGCTTCTCTTCGCGTGGACACCGAGCATTAGTCTGTCATTATGTTTGTATCCAATTTCTTAATCATGTCTCTGCCCCAGCCCTGATGCTCAGGCTTCTGATGCGCGCGAGGCTCTGGCCAAGTTTTTGTGCATTGGGAACAAGAAACTCATCTTGATGGGGTTCGTACCCATCTTTCTTGGCCAATCTTCTCATTCTTACATAGTAACGGCGCTTCGGAGCTGATCGATCTTACCATTCGCATTACCACTGGTCGTTTTCGCCTTGGCCCCTATCCTGCCCAGTACTCCGAAGTCTGCCAACCCCCCACACCCATGGAATGTTCACTTGGTTATAGTACGAGCGCGTGGCCCACAGTGGCAACCGGGAGGTGATCCCGTTTGACTCGCCCCTCGCGGCAGGCGTCACTGTTGTGATCCGGCCCAACTCGCCCACCGGTCTGTTGTCGTCCGGTGCGGTCCATCACGCCACTTGTTCCCACAGGTGACTTCATGACCCTCCCGGAGGTGCGCGCCCTCCTTGACTCCAAGGAAGGGATCTTCATCGTCTGTCCGCCCGTTCGTCCCCTGCGGTCTCACCCCCCCCCCCCCCCCCCCCCCGCTGTCCAGTTCGACGAAAGCTTCCTGCCCTTTATGGGCCCCAACTGGGCTGAACACAGCGCCGTCAACCTGCTGGGGCAGTACGGCAGTCGGGTCATGGTGATCCACTCTTGGACCAAGATCTGGAGCTGGTCCGCCGCCCTCCCTGCGCCGTTCTTCGCTTCCCCCTTCGCTGCGGGTCGCTCACCGTCCGCTGCGGGATGGTTGTTCGTGCCCTCGGGGGGGGGGCAGCCCCGGGCTGCGGCTGGGCTCCGTGACGACCACCGAGGAGAACATCGCCCGCATGGAGCACATTCAGGTACCCTGGTCGTGCAGCGCCCTCGCCCAGCGCTTCGCGATCGCCTCGGTGGATGACGGCGAGTACATGGTCAAGACCTGGGCCATGGTCCGGCCGCCCGCCCTCCGCCGCCCGCCCTCCGCCGCCCGCCCTCCGCCGCCCGCCCTCCGCCGCCCGCCCTCCGCCGCCCGCCCTCCGCCGCCCGCCCTCCGCCTCCCGCCCTCCGCCGCCCGCCCTCCGCCGCCCGCCCTCCGCCGCCCGCCCTCCGCCGCCCGCCCTCCGCCGCTCGCCCTCCGCCGCTCGCCCTCCGAATCCCGCTCATCCACGTGTCCCTGTTGCCCGTGGGCGTCTCCCGGGGTGCAGGTGCGCCGGTGGAAGGTGCTCATCCTGCACGAGCTCGAGTGCCTCAACGAGGACCTGCACTCCCTCGGCCTCTCGGTCACCTTCCAGCGCAACGAGAACAGCCCGCTCTGGGTCCCGTGGATCTTCGTCACCACCGACAGCGAGGCCACGGCCCTGCTGGCCGTCGAGGCGGGCGAGGAGTGCGGCGTGCCCATCCGGTGGTGCCGCAGCCACGGCCTGGCGGCCTCCCTGCGGCTGGGCATCCGCGACCCCGACGCCCACGAGACCCTCTTCCGGGCCATCAAGGCCAAGTTCGTTGCCCGTATGCAGCAGGCCGCCGCCCACCCCCCTGCCCACTAGACGCAGAACTTCCAACCCGCCAGCAGATCGTTGCTGCTCATCTTTTGAGGGCTTGTTGTTTTGTTTCGCTTTCCCTTTGATTTTTTCCTATTTGAAGCACTCTGCCTCCCGTTTTGCTTTTTTTTTGTGTGTGTCCCGGTCGTTTGGCACGTGCGATGGTGCGTCGTAACTTAGGTCGTGTGTTCACTCGAGTTCGTTCTCTCCTCTTCTGGCCAATAAGATCATCTTTTCATGCATCACCCCGATTGGGAGGGTTCGAGGACTTGAGAGCTCCAATGAAGATTTTGCCAAGCAAGGCTCACGAAGCGGGTCAGCAGGGGGTGCGGGTGCTGACAGCAGCAACATTAACAGCAGCAGCAGCGGGACAGTTAACTAGTTGTTTGACAGATTCCAACGGTCGATCCCCGGGCAGTAAACTCTACTATGCGTTTCTCGAAGCAGCTCGCTTATGTTGCCATTAAAAAATGGCGCGAACATTATATTGATTACGCCGGACTGAAAAAACACCTCAAACGGCTTTTTATCATGAAAGCGGCCGTTCTCCCCCCCAACACGACATCTTCTCACACCGCCCCGCCGGCCAGCTCTCAGCTTGTCCCAATCTCCGATGTTCATGAAATTCCCCTCAAAGATCTCGTTCACGCCTCGGCACCCTCCTCGTATGGCACGACAGATCGTCATACATCCGATACTGGCGGGCTCCTTTCCGAGGATGACCTCTCCTCTCGGACGGGCAGCGAGTACCAGAGCGGGATGGGTGCTCCCCTTCCCATTGGGGACGTTTTCTCTCCGGCCTTGGATTCTGAGGGGTCTCCCGCCACTCCTGCCGGGGCAACCCCCACGCCCCCACCAGCGGGAGCGGGTGCCCCCGCCGCTGCGGCCCCGGGGGCCTCGGAGCGGACCTTCTTCTCGGAGCTGCGCAAGAAGCGCGGCGCGATGCTCCCATCGCCCTCGGCCGCCTGCATCTTTGATGCCGACCTCGACCGGCGCATCGCCGAGTGGATGAGCATCTTCCAGCTCCAAGTGACCAAGGTCCCCTGCCGCCCTGCCTGCACCCCCACCCCCCCCTCCCCCTCTGTGCCCACCATTCGATGTCAATCCCCGCGACTGATTTCTTACCCTGTTTTGGTGGGGGTGGGGGTGGGGGTGGGGGTGGGGGTGGCGGCACGGCCAGGTGTTTGCCTTCACCAAGACCACCCACGAGGAGCTCCACCGGGACCTGGCCCGGAACGAGATGGCCCTGCAGGGGATCAGCCCGACCACCTTCAAGATGCTCACCGCCAAGAAGGACATCCTCAGCATCGCCGTCGGGGCCCACGACCTGGCCGACTTCATCCGGGTCAACAGGGAGGGCTTCCGCAAGGTCCGCCCCTTTGCCGCGGCTTCCACGCCCCCTCCCCGCCCCCGTCGGCATCCGTCCAGGCGCTGATCGGCGCTCTTCGTCTCCTTCCGTCCCGCGCCCCCCGCGCCCCCCGCACCCCCGCGCCCCCGCGCCCCCCGCGCCCGCCCCGTGCAGATCCTGAAGAAGTTCAACAAGCAGGTTGCCCAGGCGTACCCCCAGCAGGGCCCGGTGGTGGAGCGGTGCGTCATGCGGATGGCCGAGCTGCTGGGCAACCGGACCCGCGAGCTGCCCGACGTGATGGCCCTCAGCGACCTCATCGCGGCCCTCTACCTGAACACCTTCTCCAACGGTCCCTCGCCCGGCCCGCCCCCCGCCCCCGCCCCTCCTCCTCCCCGCCGGGCCTGTGTGCATGGGGTCTATATCCTCGCCTCACCGGGTTGGCCTCTCGGCCTCCGCTCCCCTTGTTGGCGCGGCCAGGGCCCCTGTCTCCCTCGGCTCTCTCGGCCGCGGAGGGCGGCAACGTGGCAGCACCCACCGGACCCGCCCTGGAGGCCTGCCGGCAGCAGCTGCGCCAGGAGCTCGAGGACTCCGTCAACGTCCGCCCCTGCCCTGCCCTGCCCTGCCCGGGGACTCGCACCGCCCCCTCCCCCCCTCCCTTTCCCACCAGGTCATGCCCAGTGCTCACCGCGAGGCCCGCCGGGTTCTTGCGGGTGGCTGGGGGTTCGTGGGGTGGCTGGGCAGGCCGAGGTGAGCTGGGCCCAGAACACCATCATCGGCCAGTGGAAGTCCTACGAGAGCCGCGCCGCCGCCACTTTCGGTCCGCACGCCTCCGCCACCCCCCCATCCGCCACCCCCCCCCCCCCCCCCATCCCTCCACCCCCCATGCCACCCCCCCATCCGACACCACCCCCGCACTGGCACGCTTCGTGGCGGGATGCTGACCTTTGCTTCTGTGTGCTGGGCTGGGGCTGGGGCTGGGGCTGGCCGGGGCCGGGGCCGGGGCTGGGGCTGGGGCTGGGGCTGGGGCCGGGAACTTGGGGGGGTTTGGGGGGTTGGGGGGTTGGGGGTTGCAGACAACTCCATCGCGGGCGAGTCGCACACGACGGCGCCCGAGGTCCCCGTCAAGAAGATCCCCGCCCTCATCGGTCTCACCATCCTCCTCGTCTTCACGTCCGCCCGGCCCCCCGGCCTCCGCTCGCCCATCCCCCGCCCCGCCCATTGTGCGGCCCCATGCTGATTGGTTTGCTGGGGTGGTGGTGGCTGCTGTTGGGCGGCGGCTGTGTGGGCGTGTGCGTGTGGGTGTTTTGGGGGCAGCTTCGTGCCGTGGCCCGAGGGAATCGCCAAGCAGATGCGCTGCCTGGGGATCATGCTCTACGCGGCCGTCTTCTGGGCCACGGAGGCCATCGCCCTGCCCATCACCAGCATGTCGATCCCCTTCCTGGCCATCTTCTGCCAGACCCTCAACACGGCCAGCCCCAGCGAGGCCGCCAAGATGATGGTCGCCTCGATGTTCGGCAACGTGCAGCTGCTGGTACTGGGCGGCTTCTCCATGGCCGCGGCCCTCAGGCAGCACCACCTCGACACCATGCTCGCATCCTTCATCCTCGCCAAGGGTCCGCCCCGCCGCCCCGCCTCCCTCCCCCTCTCCTTCCCCCGACCCCCTGATCCCCCTCCCTGACCCCTGACCCATGATCCCAATCCATGACCCCTGGCCTGGCCCCTTGACGCCTGACCACACTTTCCGATGACGTGGGCCGGGCCGGGGCGGCGGTGTGGGTGGGGTCGGGGGGATGTAGGGCCAAGACGCCCCGGCGGTTTGTGGTTCTGATCATGGTGCTGGGCTACGTGCTGTCCATGTTCATCTCCAACGTGGCCGCCCCGGTGATCTGCGTCTCGGTGGCCCTGCCCGTCATGCGCGACCTGCCCACCAACTGCCGCTTCAACAAGACCATCCTCATCGCCATCGCCGTCGCGTGCAACGTCCGCAGCAGCCCGGCCCGCCCCTCCTGCCCTTCCATGGCCCACCTGTCCGGGCAGATTTCCGGGCAGATTTCCGGGCAGATTTCCGGGCAGATTTCCGGGCAGATTTCCGGGCAGATTTCCGGGCAGATTTCCGGGCAGATTTCCGGGCAGATTTCCGGGCAGATTTCCGGGCAGATTTCCGGGCAGATTTCCGGGCCGGACACCCCTCACCCCCCTGTGGCGTGCGTGTGCTCCGTGCGTGTGTATGTGTGTCGTGTGTATGTGTGTGTCGTGTGTATGTGTGTCGTGTGTATGTGTGTCGTGTGTATGTGTGTCGTGTGTATGTGTGTCTGTGTGTGTCGGCGCAGATCGGGGGCTGCACGACGCCCCTGGCGAGCCCCCAGAACGCCATCGCGCTGGGGGTGATGGAGCAGTACGCGCCCGACTCGGGGATGAACTTCTTCACCTTCGCGGCCTGCACGGTGCCCATGACCCTGGTCATGCTGGCCATCGGGGTGGCCCTGGTGCTGATCATCTACAAGCCCGACATCGAGAAGGTCCCCGGCCCCCGCCCTCCCCCGCCCTCCCCCGCCCTGCCCGTCACGCCCCCGATCCCCCCCAACCCAGCCCCAACCCGGCCCCAACCCGGCCCCCGGACGGCACTCGCGTCCTCGGGATCCGCCAAACAGCACCCACCTGACCAACCACATGACCAACCACATGACTAACCACCTGACCAACCACCTGACCAACCACCTGACCAACCACCTGACCAACCACCTGACCAACCACCTGACCAACCACATGACTAACAACCACCTGACCAACCACATGACCAACCACCTGACCAACCACCTGACCAACCACATGACCAACCACCTGACCAACCACCTGACCAACCACATGACCAACCACATGACCAACCACATGACCAACCACATGACCAACCACATGACTAACCACCTGACCAACCACATGACCAACCACATGACTAACCACCTGACCAACCACCTGACCAACCACATGACTAACAACCACCTGACCAACCACATGACTAACCACCTGACCAACCACCTGACTAACCACCTGACCAACCACCTGACCAACCACATGACTAACCACATGACCAACCACATGACCAACCACATGACTAACCACATGACCAACCACATGACCAACCACATGACCAACCACATGACCAACCACATGACCAACCACATGACCAACCACCTGACCAACCACATGACTAACCACATGACTAACCACATGACCAACCACATGACCAACCACATGACCAACCACATGACCAACCACATGACCAACCACATGACCAACCACATGACCAACCACATGACCAACCACATGACCAACCACATGACCAACCACATGACCAACCACCTGACCAACCACCTGACCAACCACATGACCAACCACATGACCAACCACATGACCAACCACCTGACTAACCACATGACTAACCACATGACCAACCACATGACCAACCACATGACCAACCACCTGACTAACCACCTGACCAACCACATGACTAACCACCTGACCAACCACATGACTAACCACATGACTAACCACATGACCAACCACCTGACCAACCACCTGACCAACCACCTGACCAACCACATGACTAACAACCACCTGACCAACCACATGACTAACCACCTGACCAACCACATGACCAACCACATGACTAACCACATGACCAACCACATGACTAACCACCTGACTAACCACATGACTAACCACATGACCAACCACATGACTAACCACCTGACTAACCACATGACTAACCACCTGACCAACCACATGACTAACCACCTGACCAACCACCTGACCAACCACCTGACCAACCACCTGACCAACCGAGGTTGATGGTTGTCTCTGGGGCGGCCATGGGGCGGTGGGGGTGCGCAGGTGCCGCAAATGCCGCCCCAGGAGAAGAAGCCCCTCAACCGGAAGCAGTGGGCCACCATCGGCATCTTCCTGGGCACGATCGTGCTGTGGTTCATCGTCCCCTGGATCCGCCAGTACCTCGGCAACGAGGGCATCGTCTCCATCATCCCCCTCGTCCGCCCTCCCGCCCTCCCCTCCCGCCTCCCGCCTCCCGCCTCCCGCCTCCCGCCTCCCGCCTCCCGCCTCCCGCCCCGCCTCCCTATCCCCCCCCCCCCCCCCCCCCCCCCCCCCCCCACTTGCGTCACCGTCGGCCCCCTTTCCCCCGATACGAGCGGGGCGCTGACCGAAGACACGTCACCCTGTGCTGCTGGCGGGGCGGCCTGGCTGGGGCCGGGACTGTCTGGGTGGGCGTCTGCCGGGCAGGTGCTCATCTTCGGGCTGAACCTGGTGCCCCGGTCGGAGCTGAAGAGCCTGCCCTGGCACATCGTGCTGCTGGTCATGGGCGGCTCGGCCCTGGGCAAGGCCGTCGAGAACAGCAAGCTGCTCCTCGTCCGCACAGCCCGCACCCCCCGCTCCGCTCCGCTCCGCACCTCGCGCCCACCGCCCATGCCCACGGGCCACCACAAGGCACCATTCCTCACGGCGGGCGTACCACCGTGCCTGGGCCTGGGCCTGTGTGGGGCGTTGGGTGCAGATCTTCACGGACCTGATGGGGGACTTCCTGGAGGAGTCCTCGACCTGGCTGGTGCTGGTGGTCTTCGACCTGTTCATCTCGCTGGTGGCCTGCTTCGTCTCGCACACCGTCTCGGCCCTCGTCCTGCTGCCCCTCGTCGCGGCCGTGGCCGGCGACCACGTGGTCATCCTCGTCCTCGGTCCGACCCGCCCCGCCCGCGCCCCGCCCGCGCCCTGCCCGCGCCCTGCCCGCGCCCCGCCCGCGCCCCGCCCGCGCCCCGCCCGCGCCCCGCCCGCGCCCCGCCCTCGCCCCCGGCATCGGCTCATGGCGGTGACATGATTCTTGTTGGTGGTGGTGGCGGCGGTGTGGAGCAGGGGGCGCCCTGGCCTGCTGCGGGCCGATGCCGCTGCCGGTGTCGTCCTTCCCCAACGTGTGCACGATCAGCGTGGAGGGCCCCGACGGGCGGCCCTACCTGTCCACCATGGACTTCCTCAAGATGGGCTCGCTGATCACCCTGGTGGCCGTCCTCTCGGTGCCCACCCTCTACTACGCCACCGCCCTGCTCTTCCTCTAGGCCGAGAGGCCCCCTCATCGGGGCTCGCCCCCTCCATAATGCATCCCCCTCCCCTCCCCTCTCCCCCCTAATTTCTCCTGGTGTGTCAGGGCGGCCCATCCTAATGATGGCATCGCCGCCCGCTCTTAGCGATCGGTTCTCATTTTGAGACCCCCCCCCCCCCCCCCCCCCCCCCCCCGTCCCCCCTGGGCATGGTGGGCTCCGGCCAAGGCGTCTCTGGCGCTTCCTGCGGCCTGGGGCCCATCCCCACGGGGTGTGTGAGCGCAGTTTCCCTGTTCTGTTGGTTCGTATCGGCTGTCGGTTCGTTTTGTTCTTATCGTTCTTGTTGTTCTCGTTGTTGTTCTCGTCGGGTTTTGAGTGCGCGCCCCACCGCCACTCCCGCCTTGCTCCCTCCCGTTGCCCACCCACCCGCGGCCACCCGGGCCGCGGGCCGACCAGGCGGGGAGGGGGAGGGGCATCTGCTGGTGGCGCCCGGGGTGCCACACGCACCCGATGGTCATAGATCCTCCTTTGGTCTGGTCTGGTCTCGTTCTTCCGGGGGGGGGGGGGGGGGGGGATGTGGGCCACAAACAGGGGGGAGGGAGGCTCAGGGCACCGGCGGGGCCATGGGCCGGTGGGGGGAGTCGAGTGCGGGGCAGCCATCGTCCCGCTGGGCCAGCCGAAGCCCCTCCAGGACGGGCCGCTGCAGGGGCGGGACCTCCTCCTCCTCCTCCTCCTGGGGCCAAGCCCCGGCCTGGGGAGCCGCCACCGGGGCCAGGAGGAGGAGCGGGGCCAGGAGGGGCGGGCTCAGCCGGCCCCCCTGGGGCAGGGCGGGCGGGGGCAGGGCGGTCCCCTCGGGCTGCAGGGGCGGCGAGCCTGCCGAGTGGGCCGAGGGCAGCGTCGTGGGGCTGGAGGGCCCCGAGGGGCCGCCCGGCCAGTCGTCGGCCTCCTCGTCCCCGGCCCAGCACAGCCTCTGGGTGCAGCCCGCCCGCAGATATGATGATGATGACGACGACGACGACGACGATGATGATGACGACGACGACGATGATGATGCCCCACCCGCAGCGGCCGGGTCGGGGGGGTCAAGGCAGCAGGGGCGGCAGCCGCTGGGCGAGCGGGGCGGGAGGGCAGACCTCGAGGGGCGGGGGCACGGCAGCGGCCGCGCGGGTTGGCGGGCCCAACAGATCGCCTGCGGACGCCGACCGGGGCGGGCCCTCCGGCCGGGCCTCGGGGGAGGGCGCGCCTTGTTGTTGCTGCTGCTGTCGTTCATGTTCCTGGGGCGAGGGGGGCGGTGGCGGCTGGCTCTGTGCGCATGGGGCGCCGCCCAAGGCATCGCCATCGCCGGGCGCTGGCCCCTGGCCCTGGCCCTGGCCCTGGCCCTGGGAAGCGTCCTCCGGGTCCTCCGGGTGGGCCACGCGGTCGTGACGGCCTTCCGACGGGGGTCCGGGCGGTCCGGGCGGGGACATTCGTAGGTCCGCCGGGCCGCCCGGAGGAGGGCCCTGGGGACGGGGGCCGCTCGGCCCGGGGGTTGGGTGGGAGCCGCACGGGGCAGAAACAGGCGCCGCCAAGGGGGCGGGGGCGGGGGCGGCAGTGGTGACAGTGGTGGCAGTGGTGACAGTGGTGGCAGTGGTGGCAGTGGTGGCAGTGGTGGCAGTGGTGGCGGTGGCGGTGGCGGTGGCGGTGGCGGTGGCGGGGGTGAAGTGCGGCGGGGCCGCTGGGCCAGTCGATGCCCGGGGCGGGGGCTGGTCGAAGGCGGCTGCCCAGATGGCCGCGGCGGCGGCTTCGGCGGCGGCGGCGATGGCGCTGACGGGGGTGGGCGGCGGCAGGGGGGCGAGCTCGCCCTGGTCCTCGGGTTCCGGGTGGGCCGGCCCCCACAGCCCCGAGGAGGGGCGAGGAGGAGGCCCCGGGCACGGCAGGGCGGCAGCCTCGGTGGGGGCCATCGCCACGGCGGCGCTCTCACCGCCACTGGGGGCCGTGAGGCCGAGGGGCGACGGGGGCGGCTGCGGGGCCCGGGACCCACAGCCAGCGAGCGGGGGCTGAACTGCCGCGGCGGGAGCCCAGAGCTCGGCTGGGGCGGCCCCGGCCGGGGTGAGCTGGCCCAGGGAGGCCCCCTCGCCCGCCTCCTCTTCGGGGCGTGGCGTCGAGCATCCCGAGGGGAAGCGGCCGCCCGTCTGGTCGCCCAGCAGCAGCCGCCCGGCGGAGAGGCCCCACAGCGGAGCGGCCTGGCCACCGCCAGCAGCAAGACCGAGGCCATAGGCATCGGCATCGGCATCGGCATCGGCATCGGCATCGGCACCGACACCGACACCGACGCCGACGCCGACGCCGACGCCGACGCCGACGCCGACACCACCAGCGACCGTCACCGAAGTCACCTGGCAGGGCGTCACGGTCCGTCCCATGCTCATGCCCTGCCCTGCCCTGCCCGTCGGGCCAGCGATGTCTTCGGGAGCAGCGGAGGTCCCCTCGGCAGCAGCAGGGGCCTCGCCCACAGTCCCGGGGGCGGCCTCGACGGTCGTCGCAGCAGGTGCAGGGGCCTCGTCGGCAGCGGGAGCAGGGGCCTCGTCGGCAGCAGGATCGTCGGCAGCAGGATCGTCGGCAGCAGGATCGTCGGCAGCAGGAGCATCCGTCTCAGCAGGAGCATCCGTCTCAGCAGGAGCAGCCGTCTCAGCGGGAGCAGCCGTCTCAGCGGGAGCAGCCGTCTCAGCAGGAGCAGCCGTCTCAGCAGGAGCAGCCGTCTCAGCAGGAGCAGCCGTCTCAGCGGGAGCAGCCGTCTCAGCAGGGGCGGCAGCAGGGGTGGCCGCAATCTCGGTCGCAGCCGCAGGGGCCTCGGCCGTGGCAGCGGGGGCCTCAGCTGCGGCTGCAGGGGCCACGACGACAGCAGGGGACGCGGCGGCCGGACCATCTGCGCTGGGAGTTGGAGTCTCGGCGGCAGGGGCATCGCCAGGGGTGGCGGAGACAGGGGGGGCCTCTGCGGTGGGACCAAGGGCCTCGACGCTGGAAGGATGGCCCTCGATGGCAGGGGGGGCCTCGACGGCAGGGGGGGCCTCGACGGCAGGGGGGGCCTCGACGGCAGGGGGGGCCTCGACGGCAGGGGGGGCCTCGACGGCAGGGGGGGCCTCGACGGCAGGGGGGGCCTCGACGGCAGGGGGGGCCTCGACGGCAGGGGGCCTCGACGGCAGGGGGCCTCGACGGCGGGGGGGCCTCGACGGCGGGGGCCTCGACGGCAGGGGGCCTCGACGGCAGGGGGGGCCTCGACGGCAGGGGGGGCCTCGACGGCAGGGGGGGCCTCGACGGTAAGGATGGCGGGAGCAGGGACCTCGGGAGACACGACTGAAGGAGAAGCATCGGCAGCAGAGGCCTCGGCAGGGGCGACTGGCAGGGGGGCCACGGCGACCGGCAGGGGGGCCACGGCGACCGGCAGGGGGGCCACGGCGACCGGCAGGGGGGCCACGGCGACCGACAGGGGGGCCACGGCGACAGGAGCAGGGGCGATGGAGGCCTCATCCCAGGCTGGCTTTTCGTCGCCCGTCTGCGGACCGTCCTCATCGACCGCCTCGTCGTGAGTCGCATCCAGACCGTCGGCCTGCTCCCCCCCCTGGAGGCTTTCGCCCCGGGTCCGGGGGGACGGCGGCCCAACCACTACCACATCATCGGCAGGTCCATCCGGGCCCGGAACCGGGGCGGAGGTCGCATTGACATCAGGGGAGGCAGGGGGGGTCCTGCCCCGGGACGCCTGGGGGCCACGGCCGCCCGTCTCATCGGCCGTCTCATCGGCCGTCTCATCGGCCGGGCTGGGGCAGGTCGGCCCGGGAGCAGTAGCAGTAACATCAGTAGTAGTAGTAGTAGTAGCAGCAGCAGCAGCAACAACAACGTGAGTGGGAGCAACAGCAGGAGCAGCAGCGGCGGCGGCGGTGTGGGGGCGGGGCGACTGGGCCTCCTCGGCAGGGCCGCTGGACGGAGGCGCCACGGTCCCCACCGTGGCTGCGGGGGGCGGGCTTGCCGAGGGCAGGCAGGCGGGCGGGGGTGATGGAGGTAACGAGGCCTCCGCCTCCGCCTCCGCCTTCGCCTGGGGGCCGACAAGAAGGCCGCCCGCTGGCTGCGGGGGCATCGCCAGGAGGCCGCCGCACGGGCCCTCACCCGATGGCCGGTCCGTCTGAGCGGGGCCCTCGTTGCCGTCTGGTCTTTCGTCCTCGTGGGCCGCGGCAGGGGCAAGGACACTGGCGGGGGGGGCACCAGGAGCGGGACAGGTCGGGGCGGCATCGGTGGGTGGGCGGGTGGGCGGAGCGGCCCCGGTGGCGGCCAGGGGGGTGGCGCAGGCGGGTGGCGCCGTGGGCCACGCCATCGGCTCGCTCGCATCGGCCTCGGCCTCGCCCTCGGCCTCGACGCCTGGGGCCACGCCGGCCGCATCTTCCCCCAGGTGGACGTGGGCCTCATCGTCCGGGTGGGCATCGTCCGGGTGGGCATCATCGTCCAGGTGGACATCGACCATAGACTCCGTCGGAACCCGGGGCTGAGTGGGCGGGGCCGGCGCTGCCGAAGGGGCCAGCGATGGGGCCAAGGACGGGGCCGGGCCAGCCGGCAACGGCATGGCGGGAAGGAGGGCCGGCCCTCCCGAGCTGGCGACTGGCCACCCGTCCTGCTCGGGGGGCTCCTCGGGCGCATGGGGGCTGGGGCACCCGCTCCCGGCCCGTTTGAGGGCATCCGAGGGCTCGGCCAGCGACAGCACGCTGCGGCTGCCCGTGGGGGCCGTGGTCGTGGCCGGGGCCGGGGATGGGGCTGCGGCCATCTGGGAGACCGAGCCTGGGACGGCACCGTCCATGGCCAGCGGGAGGGGCTGCTGGGGCCCCTCGTGGGCCGGAGGCTCGGCGGGGCCCTCGGGCCGGTCGGGGGCTGGCCGGGGTCGGGGGCATCCATCGCCCATCGGGGCTCCATCCGCGGGCGGCCCTGCCGCGGGGCCCGGCTGTGGGTTGGACTCGTCGGCCAGCTGGGCGGGCGGGCCGCCCAGAGGAGGCCCCGGGGAGGCGTGGCGGCCAGGCGCCATCGGAGGCGACGCTGGGAGGGTTGCGTGGGGCGAGGGGCACCGCGCGGGCACCCCAGGCTGGGGCGAACGTCTCTGGGGATGGGTAGCAGGGGCAGCCCCGTGCTTCGGCTCGTGCGGGCGGCCGGTGGGGGACGAGGGCGAGGCGACCGGGGCGGCGGCGCGGTGGCCGCCTTGGGCCGACCCCCGCAACGGGGCGGCGGCCGGGGCAGCCGCCGGGTGCGAGGAGCGGAGGGGCTGGGGGGATGTGCCGTCCGATCCCGGGGGGGCGGGGGCGGGGGCGACTGTAGGCCGGGGCCCCACCCCCACCGCCCGGCCGGCCGGCCCGTTGCTGGGGCGAGCAGGATGTGCCGGGCCCGGGAGGTGCTCAGGCGGGCTCAGGCGCGGGGAGGCCGCCCTCCCGGCGACGGGGCTGCGAGGGGCCGTCCGGGCCCTGTGGGGGTCCCTGCACCCGGTCACGGGGTTGGTGGCCTTGGGGCGTCCCGGTGGGGTGGGCGAGCCGCTCCGTCCGGGGCGCAGGGCCGGCGAGGCGCGCAGGGCCGAGAGCGCCCCGAAGGTGGGCGTGTGCACTGCGGGCGCGCATACGGCCGGCCAGACACGAGGAGAGCCACGGAAGAGGTGGGTGCGTGAGGGGGATTCGGTGGCGGTGGCGGGATGGCCCGTGCGAGCAATGAGGGGAATGAGGGGGACGGACCAGGCGCGGGTGGGGATCCTGCCCCTGCCGCCGTCCAGCCGCCTGCGGCGGGGGGCGGCACCTCCGGGGTGGGGACTAACCGCAGGTGGGGAGCCACCTCCCAGTGGGCGCTGGGGTCCACCACCAGGATCGGGGCCGACCCGTGTCCCGCACGGCCGGCAGCGCCCACCCTGCTGGGCCCGCCCTCCGGTCGGGGCAGGCACGTAGGGGGCGACGGGGGCTGGGCAGTGACAAGCACCGGCCCCGTGGCACGAGGCGATTGGGGCGATTGAGGCGAGAGCCTGGGGGCGGAGCGACGGGTGTTGGAAGGCGAGGGGAGCGACGGGGCACCCGCTGGCGGCAGCGAGGCCGGGCTGGAGGCCTTCCGGTGCAGGAAGGGATGATGTTTCGGGGACAGTGTTGATGTGGCTGTTTGCGCCACGTGCCCCAGGGAGGACGCGTCTCGGGCGGGGCCCTGGGTCCCACCCAAAGAAGGCGAGCCGTGCAGCGAGGATGCAGTTTGATAGGCCGACGGGAGGTCGGGGGAAGAATGCCCAAGGTTCAGCGGTGCGTGGCTGATCCTGGTAGAGGGCAGGACAACCGGGGTTTTCGCTTCCCGCAAGAGAGATGCCAAAAATTGAGGTGTTGCCACAGGTCCATGTTTGTGATGTGATGAAACTAGGGGGGAGAGAATGGGCGACCCCGTCAGAAAGGGGTGGTCACTTCTCCTTGACGACTGTCCAAGGATTTTTTTTTTCAGGGTTTCAGCGGCCAAAGATCAGCAGACCTCACGCATCAGGCACCCCGACCAGCGAGCTGTCCAGCGATTAGTGCGTGGAACCCGTCGGGATCGATTTGCTATCTTTGTGTCGTGCGGCCGTCCGTCATGGAGCCACCACATCGAGATCTCGCGGCAATGGAGGAACACTGGAGGCAGGAACAAGCACATCTTCGTGAGAGGATGGTGGAACAAGATAGTTTTGCTTGGAATGTTGATCATCCAACTGAGGGACCGACGCCGCTTAAATATCTGGGTGGGGTCGATATTTCATTTTATAATGACCAGTCATCTCGGGCTGTCGCGGCTTTAGTCGTCCTCGAATATCCCTCGATGAAGTCCGTTCAATCTCCTTGGGGAGGCGCTGACCCTCATCGCCGCCTAGGTGCGTGTACGAGGCATTTAAAGACACTATTCTTCAACTTCCCTACATTCCCGGTTTCCTCGCGTTTCGTGAGGTCCCAGTGCTGCTGGAACTCTTCCAGGAGTTGAAGGAGAAGGCCCCCCACTTCTGGCCGCAGATCCTCTTCGTGGACGGCAACGGGAAACTGCATCCGATGGGGTTTGGCCATGCCTCCCATTTGGGCGTGCTCGTCGACATTCCCACAGTTGGAGTCGGTCTGCGGCCACAGATGCGCCATCATCCATTGATGCCCCCCCCCCCCCCCCCCCCCCCCCCGGTCCTCCTCCCCGGCAGGCAAGACATTCTTCGTGGTGGATGGCCTCTCTGTTGACGGCATCAAAAACTCGCGCAGCCAACTGGCCAAGCAGGGCGACTGGTTCCCGCTCACAGGCCACTCGGGTGCCGTCTGGGGGGCGGTCCGTTGGGCCCCCTCTGGGCGGGCGGGCCCTGACTCTCTTCTTGGGGGTGGGGTGGTGCGTGGCGGGCAGGCGGTGCGCACATCCAAGCAAGCGATCAATCCGGTCTTTGTCAGCGTCGGGCACCGGATCAGCCTCGAGTCGGCCATCAAGGCGACCATGCTCTGCGCCCAGGTGCGCATCCCCGAGCCCATCCGGCAGGCCGACATGCGCAGCCGCGAGGTCATCCGGCGCCTCGTCCAGGCTGAGGCGGCCAAGAGCGCCCCCAGTGCCGCAAGCGCTGCCCCTCCGCAGGCCCCAGCCCCCTTGGTCGGGGCTCCCAATCCCGAAGCCGGGGCCACCCGCGCCCCGCCCCGGGCGCCCGCCTCTGCGCCTGCTACTGCCGCGCCGGTCCCAGCAGCGCAGGAGGTGGCCCCCTCTGTGGCGCACCCGGACTCAGGTGCGTCGGCCTCATCCGCGGAAGCGCCCAGCGTCGTGCCGAAGCAGTAGCTCCGAAAGGGTGTTCAGGATGGCGGCGGCGCCCTGGGTGGGTCGGTCGGGTCGGGGAAGACAGAAGAGAGACGATCTGCCAGGATTCCCCAAACGAGAGGCGGGCGAGCGGTGGGGTGCACTATCAAGGCGCGGACCGCAGCTGCCGCGGGGCCCATCGACGTGACAAGAACGAGGGGCACGTCGTTGGAGGCGGCAAAGGCCTGGCACTCGTGGTTTGTCACCTGGCTCCGCTGGATCAGGTCGAGACTATGCCCACCCAAGACCGGCGGTGAGTGGTCGGGCAGGGAACGGCGAGGCAGACAATGTCCCCACGAGAATGGCCGGGCGGCCACGTTGTTGCTTGATCTATTCATCGCCGCGGAAAAAGTGAGGTGGTGGATGGACGGATGAACATAAGGGAGGAACCGACCTGGGCGGCACATTTCAGGAGGGAGGTGCGCTCAGTAAGACGGAAAACAAATATCTCTGCGTCAACGGCGCCGAAAGATGAAGAGTCAAGCGAAGCCTGCGAGGCTTCGTGAAGGTAGAAATGGAATGCCAGCCCATGCTATGGAAAAGAGAGGCTTGTTTCGATATTGCCACACTGAGATATAGACATTGATGGGCCAATAAACTTCGGTAATTTGGCGACCGAGTGTCTCGCGCTGCTCCGTCGGTGGTGTGGTGCCAGCAAGCGCAGCAACAAGGGAAGTCTTCCCGGTTCTCTTTGGGGCACAGCGGTGTTGCATGGACCAAAAAATGAGGCACAAACCTGGTTACCACGGAGATAGACATGGAATGAACGGGTCGAAAACCCAGCCAAGATAGGGGGCGGAAGAAGAAAGCCTGGAGGAATGATGAAAACGCAAAACTGTACCTACTGAAAGACCTCGTTCGCTGGACCGAATCTTTGCGATAACCTCTTTCCCTTCAGAGCTTTCGAGCCACATCTTGTCAAGCTCCATTTACCCGATATAGTGAACCGATCCCTGGGTGACAAAGCCGTGCAAAAAAAAAGTCGGCTCCTTCAAATTTGAAACCACCGTAATAGGTTTTCACTGTTTTCCCATGTAGAATGGTTAACCTTCCATTGGTTCACGAGGAGTCGATCCAAAAGGACACGACGTCACCCACGGAAGTGATCATCGGCAAGTTTATGGCGACGTCCGTGGCAGAGACCGAGATTCCTTCCCTCCTTTTCTCCCTTGCCCTTCGGGCTCGTGATCTCCCTGAAGCACAAAAGATTTCTGCTGCCGGGGTCGTTTCCAAGGTCATCGAGACACTGAATCGTTATCGGACCTCGGCCGAAATTTGGTCTGTCTAAGTTCTTTTCTCCGTGAGACAATCAATATCTCTGTTTTTCAGTTGGGGTGCCACTCTTCTGCTTGGCTTTATGATCGAGCATACCGAGGTGGGGACTTCCATCGTTGAGACCGTCCCCGAATTGCTGCAGTTGATTTGTGAGCTGCTCATCGCCCACCACGGCCATCCCAACGCCCTGATCGCTTGCTGCGCCGCCTTTACCTTCATCATCTGCTACGAGAACCCCCGAACCCAATTCCCCGCGCTGCCCCTCCACCGGGAGGTCATCGCCACCGTGATGCGGTGCTTCACCGAGTACGAGGCCGAGCAGCGGGTGCTCTCGGCACTGAGCCTGGTCATCCTCAACATGTGCATGGTGGAGCCCCTCATGATCGTCTGTACCCACTGCCCTTGCCGCTGTCCACCCATCGCTGAATGCTTGTTCCTCTCCTGGCCCCGGCCCGCAGTACATGCATTCGCAGGGGGTCGTCCCCAAGTTGGCCGAGGCCCTTCGCCGGTACCCGGACAATACCGATCTGGCCAACCACGCCTGCCGTGCCCTGGGGAATATCAGCAGCGCCCACGAGGAGGCCGCCGCCCAGATGGCCGACCTGCAGCTGCCCCGGCTGATGGTGGACCTCCTGCGGGCCCACCTGGGCGACCCCGAGCTGGCGCTTGCCGTCCTCCGGGTCCGGCTCGCCATGCCCACCCCTGCCACAGGTGGGTCGCGGGATGTCGCGCCGCGCGCCGTGGGGCTGTCTGCTCATCTCGGTCGTCCCGTCGTCTCCTCCCAGGGGCTCCGCGGCAACAGCATGCAGGACGGGATGGGCCTGGCCGACATGGGCATGATCGGGCTCGTCCTGGACCTCATCCAGCGCCACAGCACCGAGGGTCTGCTCCGCTCCCCCCCCGGAACGCTCTCTGACCCCCGTCGTCTTTGCCTGGTGACCTGACGGCAGGCAAGCACCTGGTCCACCTGGCCGTGCGCACCCTGCTGAAGCTGATCAACGGGCTGCCCCACGTGCGGGCCCTCTTCACGCACCGCTTCTCGGCCCCGGCCCCCAAGCCGACCGTCGACGACAGCGACATTGCCGCCGCCTTGGGCGCCTCGGCAACCTCGACCGCCACGGCTGCCACGGCTGCCACCGCCGCCGCCAAGGCCCCCAAGCGCCCCGAAGGTTTGCCCCCTTGTTCCTCCCCTCCCGCCCTCTGCCTTGCGACCCCCCTGCTGACGCGACTGGCTCCTGGATCTGCGGACGCTGCAGCCGCTGCGGGCAGCGGAGGCGCGGGGAGCGGCGCCGGCGGCTCGGGCCGGGCCGGGGCGGCTGCCGTCGGGGGCGACTTCATTGCAGAGCTGGATTTCCCCACCCTGGTGAGGTCCGCTCCCCGCCGCCGCCACCGCCACCGCCACCGCCACCGCCACCGCCACCGCCACCGCCACCGCCTCTTCACCCACCGCCGCCCGGCAGCGCCCCTGCTCACATGGCCCCTCCTGGTGGTGGCGGTGGTGGTGGCGGTGGCGGCGATGGGGCAGCTCGGTGTTTGTGCTGTACTCCGACGAGGAGATCCTCGTCACCGAGGCGGCCCGGCTCTGCTGCGTGGTGCTGCAGATGCTGGCCGAGTGCTTCCTGGCCAGCCAGGAGGAGGAGAGCCCGCCCGCCGAGGGAGGTCCGCTCCCCCCCCCCCCCCCCCCCCCCCCCGTTCCGGGCTCGCATCCAGCATGCGTCTCGGGGCCGCTCGTCGTCACGACCACCCCCACACCCCCACGGCCTGCCTGCAGAGCGGATGCCCATGGAGGGCCTCGAGGCGGCCCAGTTCCTGGTGAAGATGGCCGAGGGGGGCCTGGTCAGCTGCCTCGTGCAGGCCATCCGCGAGTACGGCATCGAGAACCGCACGCTGCTCGTCCTGTGCGGCAACTGCCTCCACTACCTGGGCGTGGTGGACGAGATCCGGGACACGGTCAAGGAGGCCATCCCCCAGGTGCTTCCCGTGGCCCTGTACCTGCGCAGCCGGGTCCGGGCCCGCCAGGAGCACATGGCCCGCGCGGGCGGGGCGGCCGAGGAGCACAAGGAGCCCAAGGGGCACGAGGCCGAGGCGGGCGAGGAGGACGAGGCCGAGGACGAGGAGCCCGAGTTCGACGACACCGACGACGGCACCGACGAGGGCTACCTGGCCCTGTGCCGGCTGCTGCAGAACTTCATGGACCTCGAGCTGGACGGGCTCGACGAGCGCCACTTCCTGGCCCAGATGCACGCCCTGGTCGACGGCATCGAGGGCGCCGGCGGCGAGGAGGCCGAGGAGGAGGAGGAGGAGGAGCACAAGGGCAAGTAGAGCGCCCCCTCTGCTCCACCTGCACAGCAGCAGGCCAGGTCCTGTTCCACGCCCGGTCGGGGTTGGCCGGCCGGCCCTCGCCCGGTGATGGCCCGAGCGAGTGGGGGCTGTCTCGTTGGGTCCCCACGGGCCGCATGGGCGGCGGGTTTGTGCCGCTTGGCGGGCGCCACGAGGAGCGGGCAAGCGAAGGTTGGACCGTCCTCGTCTCTCCAATGGCGCCCCTCCCCCCCCGCCAAAGAGGAGCCCGGCTCGCGCACCCTTCTTGAGCGATAAAGGGGGCAGGCGGGGCAGGGCGGGGGTGGGGTTCTGAGGCCAAGCCGAGGGGCACCTCCAAGGCAGCCCCACGGTGGAAGGGAACATGGAAGGAAACAGGGGAGGAAACAGGGGAGGAAACAGGGGAGGAAACGAGGGGGTGGGTGGGAGGAGCTCCCGGGGGCCCGTGGCTACTCGAGAGGCCTGTTGGGGTCGCCCAGCAGAGAGCGCTTCGGCAGGCCCAGCACCGAGGCAGGTGCTGCAACCCGGGGGGAGGGGAGGGGGGTACCGCTGAGATGAATTGCGCTGCCTTCGGCGAGCAAGCCAAACGCAAGCAGCCTCTCTCCTCCCGCACCCGTCGAGGACCCCCGGCGTGGGCGGACCGTGGTAGCGGACGGGGGGCCCTGGGCGCGCATGTTCTGGATGATGGTCTCCATGGGAACCCGGTTGGGGGCACCGGAGGCTGTCAACGGCAGAAGAGAGGTGAAGGCGCCCTTCGCTGCCGCAACGGGACGCTGGAGGAGTGGGTAGTCGAATTGGGAGCGGGCGGGCGGGCGGGGGGGGGGGGGGCGGGGGAGAGATGGCAGGGCGGACTTCGCGCTCGGGGGGTGGCCCGGTGCGCTCCTGGGACTTGTGGGTCTTCTTGTGCGCCTGGCGGGGCACTGCAGGCTTGGCGCTGGCCGGCCGGACGCGCCTGCCGCGCCCGTCGTAGACCAGCTTGGGCGGCTCCGTCCTACGTGGGGACATCCACGGGTCAGCCCAGAGGCAGCCGAGGAAGAGCGCAGACCCCGGCGGTGGCGGCCGAGCGAAGGTCTGCCTGACTTGGACGCGCCGCTCCCGTCCGCTGAGCACGTGTGGCATGATCTGTGTGGGGGGGAGGGGGGAGGGGGGCATGAGGTGAGCATGGCCCGTGCCAAGGGCGCCCAGTGCAAGAGCGGGGCGGGCGAGTCACCGCCCACAGGCCTGGTCGTGGCGCACGATGCCTGCGTTGAAGGTCTCGAGCCGGAGGTCGGGCGGGGTGTCCTGGTTGCCGAACCCGTACGGGAAGAAGGGCGGCTGTGGAAAGGAGAGCGTCGCACCGGGACCAAACAAGCCTGCCCGTGACAGACACGACCCAGGCGCCTCTTGGCGCGAAGGGCGTCGAGTTTCTTGAGGCGGGTCAGGTCGAGCCGCCTCACCTTGGGCCCGGGCCCCGGGGTCAGCGATTGCCCTTGCCGCGATGCCGCCAGGGAACGGGCCGTGGCCGCTCCGGCACGAGCACCTTCCACATGAGGGGTCTTCGGTTCGGTCGTTCGGTGGGTTTGACGAGCTGTTGAAGGAGTCCCCGGCGCTCCCTCTGCCTCCTCTTCATCCTCGGATTCGGTGGCGGGCCGTGCGGGTGGGGCGCTCTAGAGAGCGTCCGCGTTTGAGAAGATATGAGATCTATTGCACAACGGACTTGGGGCCGTTCGGCACCACAAGAACAGAGGAACCTCGAATAATTCTGGCGATATTCGGTCGATTGATCTGGCCAAATATTCACAATATTGCCGAAATATAAAAAAGCTTCGGACCACAAGCGCGAGGAACCAAAGATGGAACCGGTTTTTTCGCTTCCCCAGTTGAATCCCAAGTCAGATAATCGAACATCGAGGGGAAAGAAGATCGAGGCGGCGTGCAATCGCCCCAGACATGTTGGGGATTTAAAGTTAACTTAGGAAATAACTGCTCGAAACCAACACAGTCGCAGTTTGGCTTGTGCCGGGTCTGGGGTGCTTGTTCGGGTTGCAGCTTGTTCGAAACTTTGAAATGATTCAACGGTTGCGCGTAGCCTGTTATACCTGGGATTTTTCCTCACTGCGGGAAAGAGTCTAAGAAAGAATCCTTCAAATGGCCACCTCGACTACTGGGCATCCCCACCTGACTGTGGTTCAAGGTACAGTTTCGGGCGTTCATGCATATTCCCAGGAAGAGAAGACAGCCTTCGTTGAGTACCTGAATCTCCGATTGGCCGGCGATCCCGATCTTGCCAGCCTGCTCCCCATTCCGAGCGATGGCGAGGAACTGTTCCGCGTTGTTGGCAATGGTATCCTCCTCTGGTCTGCTTGCAATTATCTTCTTCTGCATTTCTAACTTTGGATATTTTTTCTCCGGCTCCTCTGACCTTTCTCATTGTGTGTTCCCCCAATTCAGCAAGCTTGTGAACAACACGAAGCCCGGCACCATTGAGGAGCGTTTCATCAACAAGAAGCCTCGCCTCTCGGTCTTCGAAATCCATGAGAACCTCAACCTCGCGTTGAACAGTGCTAAGGCCATTGGTTGCTCCCTGATCAACATCGGCGCTGTTGATATGATCGAAGGCCGTCCCCACCTTGTCCTGGCGTTGATTTGGCAACTGATGCGGGTCTGAGCTTTCGCTTTCACATCCCCACGTTTTTCTGATTTTTTTTGTCTTTGATAGCTTGGTATGACGAGCAAGATCAATCTCGTCGATCATCCCGAATTGTTCCGTCTGTTGGAGGAGGGTGAGTCCCTGGATACTTTCCGGAAGCAGCCCCCCGAAGCCATCCTGATGCGTTGGTTCAATTACCACCTGAGGAAGGCCAACCACCCCGCGACCCACGCGGTGACCAACTTCTCTTCTGATGTCAAGGACTCGATCAACTACACCGTCCTGCTCCACCAAATCGCCCCTCAGCACTGCGACCTCTCCGGCCTGGACGAACCCAACCTGGAGGCCCGCGCCACCAAGGTTCTCGATGACTCTCTGAAGCTGGGTTGCCATCGTATCATTATGCCCCGCGACATCTGCTCGGGTAACTCCAAGTTGAACACGACTCTGGTTGCCGAACTCTTCAACGCCTGGCCTGCCCTTGAGCCCCCAGAAGATCTCAGCAAGCTCCAGGTGGTGATTGATGACGAGAACTCGGCCGAGAGCCGCGAGGAGCGGGCCTTCCGGAACTGGATCAACAACCTCGGCATTGAGGGTAACATCAACAACCTGTTCACGGATCTGCAGGATGGTTTGATTCTCCTCCAGGTTATTGACCGCCTCCGCCCCGGCAAGATCAACTGGAGCCGTGTCAACCGAACTCCCAAGCTGATCTTCAAGAAGCACGAGAACACCAACTACGCCGTCCAGATGGCGCAGGAGCTTGGGTGCCGTGTTGTTGGGTTCGACGGCCGCAACATCACCGAGGGCAACAAGCTTTACACCCTTGCTCTGACCTGGCAACTGATGCGTTTCCATGTTCTCAACTTCCTGAAGGAGATGAGCGCTTCCTCTGGTGGCGGGCGCGAGATCACTGAGCAGGTTCTGGTCGAGATGATGAACAACAAGGTTGGCCCTTCGTTCTCCCTCCATTCTTCGATCTCATGTCGTGTGTGATCTGGTTAGCTTTCGGCTGCTGGGAAGCAAACTCGCATTCGCGACCTGCATGACCCCTCGCTGCAGACTGCCTTCCCTCTGCTCGACTTGGTTGCCGCCGTGGAACCCCGCGCCATCGATGAAAGTCTGATCCGCCGCTCCGACCCCCTGACTGCCGAAGACAAGACCTTCAATGCCAAGTATGCCATTGCTGCCGCACGGAAGATTGGGTGCGCCATCTTCTGCGTTCATGAGGATATCACCCAGGGGAAGGATAAGCTGATTATGACCTTCATCGCCCAGTGTCTTTCCGTGCAGAACCACCACTAAGTGGCTCTGACTCGTTCATCTTGTTGATAATTGTACCTCCTTCGCTCTCCCATTCTACCTTGCTGCTGGGGAGGGCCGTTCGGGCCCCTCTTCTGCCTTACCGATCACCCTCGGTGAGAGTCCGCGTGTGAATACTGTGCTTTTCTATTCCTTCTCTTTTTTTGGTGTACTTTTTATCTCCGCGGTCTGAGGACCCGAACAGGGCGAATAACTCGCGCGAACTTGTGCCGGGGGAGTCTCAGGGGGAGGGGGGTCAGGAGGGCCTCTGTGCTGAGGGTCTCCCCAAACAACCGTTGCTGGCGGAGCAAGGCCCGGCTCTTGGAGGCGGGGTGTAAGCCATGGTGTTTTTCATTGTGGCCTGTTACCCCGTTAAGGATGGGAGCGATCAAGACAACCGTTGCGGCACAAAAGACGCTCTTCAATCGGGAATAAAAAAAAGAAGGACAGCAGTGGGGGGGAGGGGGGAATGGGGGGAAAGGCCGGGCGGCTAGCGGTCGAGGGTGCGCACGATGAGGTCGGGCGAGACGGGTCGCGAGGACGGCTTGGGGGTGAAGATGGCCTCCTCCTTGCTGAAGGCGTACCCCGAGTAGCCCGCCAGCGCTGCCCGCGGCACCCGCACACACCCGCAGCAGCGCCCGCACCCGCGGGAGGGGAGCCGAGACCGTCAACACATAAGGTCGGCGAAAGAGGCGGGCGGGAGAGGCGCGATTGGAGAAGGCGAGAAGGCGAGAAGGGAAAGGAGGCGATTCGGCCCGGGGGCAGCAGAGGAGGCAGCAGGGGGGCATCGGGCGGGACGGACGGCCACGGGCGGGCCTGGCGGCCCCGGTGCCTGCGAACCAGTCGCTGGTGCCGTAGTACTGGCACAGCACTGCCCCGCCCCCCCACCACACCCCGCACCCGCACCCGCACCCGCACCCGCACCCGCACCCGCACCCGCACCCGCACCCGCACCCGCACCCGCACCCGCACCCGCACCCGCACCCGCACCCGCACCCGCACCCGCCGCCCCCACCACCACAGGAGGAGAGCGACCGACGAAGAAGAAGAGGAACAGGGAGAATGAGGGGCGGGGCGCGAATGCCGGGGGGGGGGGGGGGGGGAAGCATGGCGAGGAGGCAGCGGCTGGTCCGAGGGGCTGGGGCGGCTGGGGCGGCTGCGGACGCTTGTCCTCGTCGCTGGGCAGCTCGTCCCGCTTGGAGGAGAGCTTCTCCCGGAGCACCTCCGTCACCGAGGGCCACAGCTGGCGCTTCATGCGCGTGCGTGCATTTCCGGAAAGAGTACCAAGGCGATGGGGGGAGAGAGAGAGAGAGAGAGAGAGAGAGTCTTGGGTGATTTCGGTCTTTCTCGTGTTCCCTTTTACGGGCCCCGGTGGCTCGGTTTTCGGAATATGAGAGAGAGAGAGAGAGAGAGAGAGAGAGCGGACTAGCGGTAGGCGTACGAGGGCAGCAGGCACACGACGGGGGTGATGAGGATGTAGAGCCAGAAGGTCACCGAGACGAAGTTCATCTGGAAGGTGAAGTAGCTGGCGCTCGAGGAGGGGAAGAACATGGCGCTCCACACCAGGGCCACCAGGAACCAGCAAACCACCGAGCCCACCGTGAAGAGCACGTGGAAGAAGGTCCAGTAGCTGCGCAACATGAGCATGAGCATGAACATGCGCATGAGCGTGAGGGCGAGTGCGTGTGTGTGGAGCAAAGCGGCTGATCCATCGGACAGGAAGGGTCTCCAATGACGCACAGCTTGAACGAACTTGGGGCCGGTGGCGAACAAGAATCACAAAATGATGACGAACTCGCAAAAAATCAAACACAGACACCCACAGGTGTGAGTGTGAGTGTGAGCGTGAGCATGCGAAGGCGAGGCGGGGGTCGCATCATCGCAATCCGCGGGCAGGGCAGGGGGGGGGGGGGGGGGGGGGGGGGGGGGCGGACTTGTACTCGAAGCAGAGCTTGATGGAGACGGTGATCACCGAGCATGTGTACATGGCGTTGCCCCAGCACCACATGTCCTGCTGGGTGCCGTTGGGGAAGACCGCGTCGGCGATCATGAAGTAGGCCATGAAGAAGATCACCGCGCTGCTGTACACACCCTCGAGCAGCCACACCACAAACAGCCACGCGTTCATCTGGGGGGGGGGGGGGGGGGGGGGGGGGGGGGGCGATGGAGATGGAGAAAGGGATGGCGTGAGCGTGAGACACCCACCGGCCATGGGGAGGCCAGGGGGCGGGGGAGGCGGGGGCGTCGGGCGGACGGCGCTCTTCTGCTGGCTGGCCACGTAGACGGCGGGGTGCTTGAGGATGTGCAGCTGGTGCAGATCTGCCCGTCCGAGGCGAGGCGGTCCCCACAACAGCAGCGGTACGGGATGGGGATGTGGACAGATCGGCGTGGGGGGGGGGGGGGGGGGGGGGATGGGGGCGCGGACCCTGGTCGGAGATGCCGTGGATGGCGATGGGGATGAGCGTGTAGACGGCGTTGTAGGTGGCGATGTAGATCGAGTCGAAGATGGTCTGCCCCACGCCCCAGCGTCCCACGACCCCCCATGCGCCCGTGAGGCCGCATCCCCCGGCGATGGAGGCGGGGGGTGGGGGCGGGGGAGCGGGGGAGAGGGGGGCGGACCTGGCCCGAGAAGCCGTTGAAGAAGACGTACCAGAAGAGGGTCAGGCAGAAGGTCAGGTTCTTGTAGAACGAGTACAGGATCACCTTGCAGATGCGGTAGTAGCTCCACCGCCCTGGGGGCACAACAACCCGCCAGCCCGCCAGCCCGCCAGCCCCCGCATATGCCCAACAGGCGCCCGCGCCCCGCCCGCACAACCGCGCAGCCAAGAGCGGTCAGGAACAAGGGCCTCTCGATGGCAGGTGGGCAGGGGCAGGAGTGGGCAGGGGTTGGCTGGCTGGCTGGCTGGCTGGCTGGCTGGCTGGCTGGCTGGCTGGCTGGCTGGCGGACCGTGGATGAGGAGCAGCCGCAGCAGGAAGCGGAACTGGGCCACGGCGTAGTCGCTGCTCATGACGGCCTGCATGCCCTCCTGCCCGCTGATCCCGACCCCTGCGGTGGTGGGCCCGACACCAGACAGACAGACAGACAGACAGACAGACAGACAGACAGACAGACAGACAGACAGCACAGACAGCACAGACAGCACAGACAGCACAGACAGCACAGACAGCACAGACAGCACAGACAGCACAGACAGACAGACAGACAGACAGACAGACAGACAGACAGACAGACAGACAGACAGACAGACAGACAGCCAGACAGCCAGACAGCCAGACAGCCAGACAGACAGCCAGCCAGACAGCCAGACAGCCAGACAGCCAGACAGACAGACAGACAGACAGACAGACAGCACAGACAGCACAGACAGCACAGACAGCACAGACAGCACAGACAGACAGACAGACAGACAGACAGACAGACAGACAGACAGACAGACAGCCAGCCAGACAGCCAGACAGCCAGACAGCCAGACAGACAGCCAGACAGACAGCCAGACAGCCAGACAGCCAGACAGACAGACAGACAGACAGACAGACAGACAGACAGACAGACAGACAGACAGACAGACAGACAGACAGCCGACCGAGCGAGGACAGCCAGGAGAGGAGAGGCGTCAGGGAAGGGCGCTGATCGAGGGGGCGGCCACGCCACCATCCGCCGCTGCTGTCGTGGGGTGGAAGGAAAGGGGGTGCTGGCAGGAAGGGGGTGCTGGAGGCGGACCCACGTGGGCCCGCTGGATCATGTTGACGTCGTTGGCGCCGTCGCCGATGGCCAGGGTGAGGGCCCCGGTGTTCTCCTTGACCAGGGCCACCACGTCGCCCTTCTGGGCGGGCGAGACCCGGCAGCAGATGACCACGCGGCACTTCTGGGCGAACTCGAGCAGGTCCAGCTTGAGGTCCTCCTGCAGGCAGAAGGACAGGGCCTTGCCCTCGATGACCATGGCCAGGTCCATGTTGGTCGTGTCGATGGTGGAGAAGTGCTTGCGCAGCTCGGCCAGCTGGCGCCGGATGGGGGCCTTCTCCTGGCCGAAGATCAGCACCATCTGCGAGCTGGTCGTCAGCAGGTTGCAGGCCAGCCCGATGTTGATGGCCGTCTCCTGCTTGTCGCCCGTCAGCACCCAGATCTTGAGGCCGGCCTTGCGCAGGTAGGAGATGGTCTCGGGGACGCCCTCCTGCAGCTTGTCCTCGATGGCGGTGGCCCCGAGGAGAAGCAGATTCTGCTCGATCTCGTTCGAGAGCTTGTCGACCTCGATCTTCCGGGAGTCCCCCACCAGGTTCATGGCCGCCTCGTAGCGGGCGAACCAGGCCGCGAACTCGGGCTCGGGGATGTCCCGGTAGCCGACCACCAGCGTCCGCAGGCCCTCCGCCGCGAAGCCCTCCAGGTGCTCGCGGGTGGCGGTCAGGATGGGGCTGCCAGGGGCCAGCCGGGGCAGGATCATCGTGTCGGCGCCCTTGGTCCAGATCGTGTACCGCCCTGCAGACACCGCCCCCCCGCCCCCAGGCAGACCCGCAACAAACGGACGCTCGTGAGGCGCCAAGACGACCCCCGGGGGGGAGCATGGAGCATGCATGGAGCACGGAGAGCATGGAGCGGGTCGGCAGGGGGGCAGGCCGAGGGACCCTGCGAGTAGGTGATGACCGAGTTGCGCTTGCGGTCCGAGTCGAACTCCAGCACGCAGCGCACCTCGAACTCCACGTCCTGCCCCAGCAGGCTCACCACGATCGAGCTGGCGCGCTTGGTCTGCGCCGGGCGGGGTCGGGTGCGGGTGCCGGGGGGCGGGGGATGGAGGATGGGGGCATGGGCAGGGGATGTGGGCATGGGCGGGGCATGGGGGCATGGGCGGGGAATGGGGTGAGGGCGGTGCTGGGCGGACGTGGAAGTAGAAGCCCTGCTGGGCGGCGGCCTTGACGAGGGCCCCTTCATCGGGCGAGGCCGCCTTGTATGTGACTGTGCCCACGCCCAGCCACAGCAGGGGGGGAGGGGGGGGGACCGGAAGGGGAGTGAAACGCATGGGAGGGGAAGGGGAGGGGAAGGGGACCGGAAGGGGAGTGAAACGCAGGGGAGTGAAACGCAGGGGAGGGGCGAATGGGAAGGGGGGCGGACCCATGACGTCGCGGCCGCCCGGGCAGGGGAGCCGGTTCTGGGGGTGGGAGGCCTCCTCGGGGATGCAGGTGTGGCAGATGGCCAGCAGCTGGAAGAACTGCCGCAGCATCTGCGCCTGGGGGCTGCCCGCGAAGAGGTCCGCCTTGACCCGGTCGTCCTCGAAGCCGCGCCCCGTCTGCAGCCCACGGCCCACCCCATCCACCCAGAGCAGCAGACAGTCAGGACCGGGACAACGGGCGGGCGGGGGAGGCGGTCCGCCGAAGAGCGGAGGGAGGGTCGGAATGTGGTGGCGGGGCCAGTTGGGGGCGCGAGCGCGGACGGGGCGGGCGCCGAGGTTGCCCTCGCGCCTCATCTGGGAGGCCCGGATCTCGGAGATGCCCTGCCCGTAGGCGACCCCGCCCACGGAGCACTTGAAGAACTCCATCAGGTTGCGGGTCAGGGTGCCCGTCTTGTCGGAGAAGATGTACTCGATCTGCCCGCCCGCCCGCCGCGCCACCCCGCCCATCGGCCCCGCCAAAACCCCCCCAATGAGTGGGATCGAACTCGCCCCCCCAATGAGGGAGATCGAACTGGCCCCCCCAATGAGGGAGATCGAACTGGCCCCCCCAATGAGTGGGATCGAACTGGCCCCCCCAATGAGTGAGATCGAACTGGCCCCCCTTCCCCCCTATGAGGGAGATCGAACTGGCCCCCCTTCCCCCCTATGAGGGAGATCGAACTCGCCCCCCCTCGGGGGGGTCCAGGACGCGAAGGCTGGCGTGGCGACCTGGCCGAGCTCCTCGTTGAGGTTGGATGTGCGCGCGTTGGCGGCCGTGTTGGAGCCGACGTCGTAGATGGCCAGGTCGGCGTTGATCAGCGAGGCCTGGACCAGCTTGACCACCTCCATGGTCACGTACAGCGAGATGGGGATCAGGATGTTGAACAGGATGACGAAGGTCAGCGCGCTCCGGAAGCCCGATCCGACCCCCGTCAGCCAGATCAGGTCGCTGCCCTCCCACAGCCGCAGGTACCAGTGGTCGTCCCAGTTGGCCGACTGCGCCCCCGCCCAGCCCCGTCCCGCCGGCCAGCAGCAGCAGCAACAACAACAAACACCGACAAGAACAAACAAGAACAGAGTGGTGAGTCGGTGCACTGGGGAGCTCAACCGGCTTTGCCGTGGCTGGGCGGGCGGGGAGGGCTGACGGACGGTCCAGATGCCGTTGGCGATGGCGCAGAAGAGAACCAGGGCCCCCAGGGCCGCGAAGAGGATCAGCAGCAGCTTGTTCAGCAGCCGCTCCAGGTTGGAGCGCTTCGAGGGGGCCTTGCTGCGCCCCCCCAACCGCCAACCCGCCAACCGCCAACCACAACCGGCAATTCCATCCGCAGGCCCACACAAAATGCCGAGGGCAGCCGATCAGGACGGACGAGCCGAGAGGGGGGCGCGCACGTGTGTGTGGGGGTGGCGGCGGCCGGGGGGGTCCGGGGGCCGGGGGGCATGGGCGCGGGCCTGGAGTTCTTCATGATCTTGGACTCGTGGCCGGTGTAGGTGACCAGCCCGTAGATGAAGGCCGTGTTGCGCAGCGAGCAGGCCTGGCCGGGGCGTCCATGATGATGGATGATGGATGATGGATGATGATGAAGGGGGCGGCGGCCTGGCCATGGGGGGGCGGCGGCCTGGCCATGGGGGGGCGGGGGCGGGGGCGGACCCGGAGCACGAGGTTCTTGGTGTCGAGCGAGAAGCGGTGGGCCTCGCTGAACTGGGTGGCCTCGAGCGCGAGGGACCCCGAGAAGTGGTACAGGTCCTTGTTGGGCAACTCGACCGACGCCGCCCCTGCGCCCGGGTCCCGCCAAGAGGAGCCAGAGAGAAATATGAGCAGGGGATGCTCCTGATGGCGAGGGGTGCGACGGGGGGGAGCGACCCACCGACCGCGGAGGGCGGAGAGCTCGCGCATGTTCTGGAAGCGGTAGGTGCCCGCGCAGCTGTTCATGGTCTTCAGGTTGGTCTCGCTGCCCCCCCGCCATCCCCCGCCACCCGCAGGCCGCCACCGCACCGCCGCACATCCATCATCCCCCAGACCATCCATCACGGAAAATGAGAATCTTGGAGGTGTGACGGGTGGGAGGTGTGACGGGTGGGAGGTGTGACGGGTGGGAGGTGTGACGGGTGGGAGGTGCGACGGGTGGGAGGTGTGACGGGTGGGAGGTGTTGCGGTTGCGGTTGCGGTAGCGGTAGTTGTGGGTGCGGTAGTTGTGGTAGTTGTGGTGGTGCGAGCTGCCGGGGCGGACCCGTCGAGGTTGGTGGTCTCGACGTAGCAGTTGCCCTGCTCGAAGCTGGTCGACAGGAGAATCATGTCCGCGGGGAAGTACTCGTCGCACTTCACCTTGAGGATATCACCCACCTGGACGTGTCGCCACTGGGTGGTCTCCTCCCGGCCATCCACAACCCGGATGCACTTCTTGGCGTTCAGCTGCCGGTCCGATTGGTACCGCCGCTGTTCAACACAAGAATAGAGATGTGACTGCGCCCAGCACCGAAGCAGACCAGGTCTTCGATTGCCTCCTTGACGGCAGTGACAGAGAGCACAAGGGCGAGCGGGACGATGGACGTCGCGGGAGATGTGGGTGAAACCGTGGGAATACACTGAAACCAGAGGACGTTGATATTAAGCAGCAAATTGTAAGATGTACAGACTTGGAAAATGGCAATCAACAAAAAGTAAAAGTTGGCGAGACGCCGAAATTGCTCAAATAGATTCACAAAAAGAAAAGTTGCAAGTGAATACTACAAACGAGCGTAGAAAAGAATCACTCGATGTTTGGGTTTCTCCGAGACAGAGACAGACTTTAGTGGTCTTGATGCGGTTGTGAAGGAACTTTTCGGGTTGAGGAGAGGTTCCAACCAGAAAATTGCGTTTTGGCTCTTCTTTTGGCTTGCCGTCCTCCCCTATCTGTTTTGAGGGGATCCCCTGAGAGGCAGGGGGCACCTCCTTCTGGGCAGATGGGGCAGTCATAATAACCGCAGGTGGTGAGCCGCTAACTCTCTATTTAAACATGCCCGAAAAAAAGAAGAAGAAGTCCAAGAAGCAGTTGGAAAAGGAACGCCAAGAAGAACTGGCACGCATTGCCGAAGAAGAGGCTCGCCTTGCTCGGGAAGGTTTGTGCTTCACTCCGACCGAGCAGCTTCAGTCAGCCATGCAGCTGCCGAGGCGGAACGCATCCGCAAGGAACGGGAAGAGGAAGAACGTAAGGCGCGTGAAGCGGCATTGGCTAAGGCCATTGCTGAAGTCTGTTCGGCCCTCAATTCCTCGCATAACTAACACAATCGGCCGCCGCCCTCAGGAAAAAGCCCGGCTGGAGGAAGAGGGCATGAATGTAGAAACGTTTCGTGACCTTCGCGAGCACAAGTTCCAATCTGAAATTAGACTCCTGCAGAACCACGAAAGTGTCTGCGTCGCTCCCTTCGGTCATTCCACCATTTCCCACTGGCCTCCTGTCTGGGCTCAGTGGGTGGATTACGTGGAATGCAGCCGAGAGCCCAAGGCCCGGGTCATGTCCGAGGTGCAGACGTTCCTGTCTGTGCTGCGGGAGAAGAGCCCCGCCGACCCGGCCGAGGTCGTGGATGACCTCTCCGTCACTGAGAAGGTCCGACCCCCGACCCCCGACCCCCGACCCCCGACCCCGACCCCCGACCCCCGACCCCCGACCCCCGACCCCCGACCCCCGACCCCCGACCCCCGACCCCCGACCCCCGACCCCGACCCCATTCCATTTTGATGTGGCGCTGTCCAGTTGATCCAACACCTGCTCGAGCTGGCCCACGAGGCCCGCATCCAGCGCAACCCGGCCCTGGCCGATGAGCGCCTGTCCGCGGCCTCCCGCCCTCGCAGCCTCCCCCACCCGCCCTCGCAGCCTCCCCACCCGCCCTCGCAGCCTCCCCACCCGCCCTCGCAGCCTCCCCACCCGCCCTCGCAGCCTCCCTCACCGCCCGTGGCTGCCGCCCCTTCCTCGCCTCATCACGCCCCTCTGTCTTGACCCGCTCCTGTGCTGGCGGGGGGGGGGGGGGGGGGGGGCGTGCGTGAGGCTGGTGAGCTGCGGGCCGAGAGCCGCCTCAACGAGATGACCGCCGGCTACCTGCACCGGGCCGAGGAGGTCGCCCAGCAGCTGGCCGCCGCCGCCCAGCAGGCCGCCCTGGAGGCCCAGCAGAGCGGCACCCTGCAGAACCTGGTGGCCAAGAGCACCGAGGTGGTCGAGGCCCGGGCGGCCCTCTGCGCATACGCCCTCTGGGTCAACCTCAACAAGCAATTCAAGTCTGGCCTCCTCCCCCCCCTCCCCCCTCCCCCCCTCCCTCCCCCCCCAGGCCCATCCAGGCCCATCCCCACGCCGCCTTTCTCCCTCCTGGGCCCTGCCGGGCCTCCATCCCTCCCGCTGCTTGCTGCCCGGCTCTCGTCTCACCACCGCGTTCGGGCTGTGGCTGCCGGGTGTTGGGGGACCTGGGGGGCGCGGGTGCAGGACGAAGAAGATCGAGTTCCCCGAGGTGGGCATGACGGCCACCTTCAGCAAGGCCCTGTCCAGCATGGGGTTCGCCTTCCGGTACCTCTTCCTCGAGCACCACCCCTTCGAGGACGAGCCCGACATGACCGCCCTCCCCATCGTCCGTCCGCCCGCACTCCCGCGCACGCACGCCCGGCGACCATCCCGGGGCGGGGGTTGGCCCATCGTTGGGCCGGGCGAGCCACGCCACTGCCCTCACTCGCCGCCTTCCTCCTCCTCCCCCTCCCCTCCCCCTCCCCTCCCTCCCTCCCCTCCCCTCCTCCCCCCCAATCACTTGCCCGTTTCGGGATGCAGGGCGGGGTGCACAACTCGAACTGCTTCAGCTGCCGCCCCGTCGTACTCCATCAAGCGGTGGTCCATCCGCCAGGGTCCGCGGCTCCCGCCCGCCTCATCTCGCCCCGCCTCCTGCCCAACCCCTCGGGGCCGACCATGCGGACGCTCATGCCCCGTTCCCGGCAGTGACGCCCCTCTACAAGTCGGTGGCCCCCTTCCCCTACGTGGCCACCACCACCGCCGGTCCGCCTCCCCTCCCTCATCCTCCCTGGCGTGTCTGTTGTGGCTGCTGCCGGGGCGGCCGTCTCATCGTCGTCTTGGGGGTGTGACTGTTGTGGCTGCTGCCGGGGCGGCCGGTTTTGGGGTCACCCTCGGGACGCCAGCCATCTCATCGTCGTCTTGGGGCGCGGGGGCGGGGATGATGGCGGAGCAGCCAAGGGCGACGGAGGCGACCCGGCTGCAGCTGCCCCCACACCCGGGGCGGCCCCTGCCGGGGGCGCGTCATCGGCTGCCACCGGCCAACCGACCCCCCACCCGGCGGCCCCAGCCGAGGGCCCGGCGGCCGCCCAGGGTCCCGATGGGACCCCGACCCCCACCCAAACCCCTGCCGCCGTCCGTGCCGCCACCACCACACACATCCCTGCCCCCAGGCGTGGGCACGGGGGCACGGGGGCACGGCGGCACGGGGGCACGGCGGCACGGGGCACGGCGGCACGGCGGCACGGCGGCACGGCGGCACGGGGGCACGGGGGCACGGGGGCACGGGGGCACGGGGCACGGGGCACGGGGCACGGGGGCACGGGGGCACGGGGGCACTCAGATGCTCACCCGATGGCCCCACGCTTCCTGTTTGTGCAGGCGGCCCAGAAGAAGCAGGACCAGGCGCCCCTCCGTGTCCTACTCAAGGTCGCACACCCCCACTGCCCCCGTCGACACTGCGCCCATTCTGCCCTGCCCTGCCCTGCCCTGCCCTGCCCTGCCCTGCCCTGCCTGCCGACCCTCATTGGGCACCGGGGCGGCCCACGCGCAGGTTCCCCCGGGCGTCATCATCGCGCACGCCATCCTGGACCCTGATGCCCGCGAGGTCGGCCAGCCCTCCTCGCTCCCACCCCGTCGTCCCTGCCGCCCGCCCGCCCGCCCGCCCCTCCGCCTCGGCAGCGTGCCATCGCCCACCGGCTCACGCACGTCCGCGCGTCTCCGGCCTTGATGGTCCGCCGGGCGGGACGGATAGGCATTCGTGCACATGCCGCCCCCTGCCGCCCCTGCCGCTCCGGCGGCCCACCCCGAGGGTCCCGCGCCGGGCGCCGACGACGACAAGGAAAACAGGTCCGCCCCCCCCCCCCCCCCCCCCCCGTCCTGTCCCCTGCTCAGCCCCCGCCTGCACATGCCCCCAAGCTTGGGCCTGGCCGCACATGCCCCCCGCCTCTCGCCCCAGGCTGTCGCCCGCCGCCGACCCCGACGCCGACCCTGGCGGGCCCCGGCCGACGGTGGGCTGGCTGGACGTGGCCACCCGGCAGTGGCGGACGGACGACATCGGGGAGCCCCACTACGACCCGGCCACCCGGACGCTGCAGTTCGCGACGGCCCACTTCTGCCCGCACGCCCTGCTGGTCCCCCGGGCGGCCTGCTTCCACAGCAGCTGGGACATCCGCCCCGTGGCCCGTCCGTCCCCGCCCGCCATACCCCACGGCCACTCCACGCCCCCTCCCCACGGCCACTCCCATGCCCCCTCCCCCACGGCCACTCCCGCCGCCGCTGATGGCGCCTCTGCTCTGCTGCCGCTTGCACCCTCCCCCTCCCCTCCCCCCCCCCCCCCCCCCCCCCCCGCCCCGCCCCGCCCCGCCTCGCCCCGCCCCGCCTCGCCCCGCCCCTTGGACAGCGGCGGTTGCGCTGTTCACGGTGGTGACGCCCCTGTGCGAGGTGGCCATCGAGGTGCACCCCGGGGCGGCGGTGCTGGTGGGGCCCGAGGACCCCGAGCTGGCCCACCTCCTCCACAAGCCCTTCAACGTGCCCTACTTGCTCCACGTCCGCATCGCCACCCAGTGATTAGAACCCACGCTCACCCTCTCGCCGCTCGCCCCGTCATTTGGGTCTGGCGCTCGGGGGGTTGGGGCAGCAACTGCGCCACGCGGGCATCAACTTGCTCCCGACCGAGGCCGACCTGGCCCACATCACCGAGAAGATCTCCGTCAAGGTCCCCTCGCCCGGCCACCGCCACCGCCACCGCCACCGCCACCGCCACCACCACCACCACCACCGCCACCGCCACCGCCACCGCCACCGCCACCGCCCGCCCGGCGCACTCCCCATCCTGGCGGCGCGGCCCTTGCCCTTGTCTTCATGCACATCCCCCCGGGACCCATGCGCCGGTTGGTGGGCGGGGCCACGAGCAGGACCCGGCCCAAGAGCGCGAGTTCCACCGGGAGCTCTCGGCGGCCGTGGCGGCCTTCGGGGCGACGGCGCTGCCGCATAACCGCAACCTGGGGCCCAAAGAGTTCCTCTTCCGCATCTGGGAGGCCGACCTGACCGAGGAGCTCGCCCTGCCCTCCATCGCCCTCCCCACGCCCCGCGATGGCGTGGGCCGCTTGCAGATGCCCCTGCTGCAGCTCCGGCCCCGCGACACCGGTCCGCCCCCGTGTCCATGCAGCCACGACAGGCCGGGCGTTGGCACTCGGGACCATCGGGAATTCCCCCAAGAGCCGAACAACCGATTGCGTGTGAATCCCTCCCCTCCTCCCCCCCCCCCCCCCCCCCCCACACACACACACACACGTCACGCACACACGTCGCGCACACACATCACAGACCACACACACTCTCCACCCCCGTCTGCGGGCGCAGCAACGGACGCATCCGCTTCGGTGTCCCTGTCGCCGCGCCTGTCGGCCCCCCCGGGCACCTTCCTCCCCGAGGTGCGTCAGTACCTGCCCCCGGGATACCGGCCCCCCATGACGGACGAAGGCAAGGTCTGTGGCACTCCCGTCGTTCGTGACTCACCGCATTGCATCGTCCGTCCAGCTGCTGACTGTCCTTTATGAACGCAATAATTGCCGTTTACTGATGTATCGCGAGGGCGATGCAAACTTCGACCCTTCGGCCCTGGAAAAGAACAAGAAGGTCCGCTCTCGCGAAATCCCTGCGATCCGGACTCACGGAGGCGCCCCTTCTCCCGTTAGGCACACTTGGATGTTGTGGGCACCGTCAAGGAGGTGGTCACCGTGGATGTCATCCAGAGAATGGAAGAGAGCAGCATGCTCTTCACCGAGGCCATCCGGACTCTCCTGGACTGTGTCCGGCCCCTGAGCTTCGGATAATGCGGAAAAAGGCGACTGCTTTGTAACGTATGCCCCAAAGAAGATGGGAAAGAACGAAAGTGAGCTGGGAAAGGAGGAGGAGCGGGCACGAAATTCCAAAATATGGCTCACCGGCCAACGCCGCGGCAGACGTCATCGTCTGCGGCGTATTTGCGAGTTTCGAACTCGGGTGATTGGGCCTGGCCCGATGTGGCTGTGGTGCCGGTGGAGATAAACTCGCCAGAAGAGGTAGACGTAGTAAATGCCGTTGAAAACAGTGGTGGGGGTGAAGGGAGTCCTTTGAGGAGGGGGGCCTCCGCCTCCGCCTCTGCAAAAGAGGGCGGTAGGGATCGGGGAACTGACCCCCGTCGACGGAGCGGAGGGCGCATTTTCGCCTCGTCATTGAACAGACTGCGATCTGTCTCGGCCATTCGCACCACAGAAGCGTGCCTTTCCCCTGCTTCGGAGATCCTCAATTGCTCCAGCGAAAGCGGGGGAGGACCCGTTTGCTGTTGTGGAAAGTGGAACGATGGCCAAACAACCAGGAATTCTGACCTTGACGACAACGATGGGGGTGGGCGGGTGTTCGTGGGGATCGTCGCAGCCGCTACCACGTGAATAAACAGCAGGACTAGGTGTGACATCAAAGAACAGAGGCAATTCGGCGCGCGAGATCTTCGCACAGAAAGGATGCCCGCGACATATACACGAGGAAAACGAGATAAACTTCCTCATTTACACTCATAACAATATTTCATGGGCAGACTGATGCTATGCTCGCGCGGTGGCGCAGGCGCGGCGGTGGATGGGAAGGAAGGTCTGACACTGATTTGGAGCGCCTCAGTTTGGGTGGCGCCTATCTTTGCTTCAGTCGGTTATTCTACAATTCAACAGACATTCTCTGGTCCAGTCGGTGGTTTGAACACTAGATCTCCTTCCATCTTTCCTTTGCCTGCGTCTGTCGTGGTGAAGTGGATGTCACGCAGGCGTTTCCGACTCCAGAGGCCGGCCTTCTCTTCATTCTTCGGCAGGAGGATCTGCTTGTCGTTTTTTTTTCTTTACAAACAAAACCCTTTCGAAAGTCGCAGAAGGTCATACGTGACTCGGATCGAGGTAAAATGAAAACGAAGGAGTTGAGAGTCCGGCTGTGGCTGTGAAGGAGCAGAAAGGGTGTCGACTTTACGTTCAGTGTGGCTTCTGGCTTCTTGCCTCCATCGCTGGCCTGCACGATCCCCACCCATCCGATCTCGTGTTTGTGCGGTTAACGGATAATCGAGCAGTGTAACGTCCGAGACCGCATAGAAAAGAACAAGTGACCACTCTTGGTTGGTCGGGTCTCTGCTGTCTGTCCAGCAGACGTCCCGCAAAGCCCCAATCAATAGCAATGAACCCGCTCCCGGACAGGTGGTTGGCAGCGCGCGCTCCCAATTGCGGAGAGGGGCGCCAGACCCCTTTAAGACCGGTATCTTGTGATTTCTTTTCTCACAGCCCCCCCCCCCCCCCCCCCCCCCCCCCCCCCCCCACATAAAGAGATGGGACCAGGGCTAACGAAAACTCGGGTCAACCGGGTCCCTTTGCCTATGGGGGATAGGGAACGCGGGCACTCCCCGACAGGACCCTGCCCCCCCCCCCCCCCCCCCAGTTTTCGTTGACACCGGTGTGTAGCCCTGGTCCACCTCTCTTTATGCCCTGGTCCACCTCTCCGCGAGGGAGCCGTGGCGGAATTTTTCACACGAAATCTCAAAAAGAACGGTCTAAAAGGCTCCGCTTCCCAGTTCGGTGTCTTTGTGAGCTTTCTTTGAAACTTCAGACGGGAGGTAGGACCCTTACGGCCAATTCTGGCTCACCCTCCGAATGGATTTAAGCTTGCTCAACGGCTGCTTCGATTAGATCGAATTCCACCAGACAAAGCGTCGACGGTCGATAAAAATAGGCAAGAAAGAACTCACAGAAAAGGAGCCAGCGCGCTTTGGCGATCTCAAACATATATATCTCAAACTCATATCTCAAACTCATATGAGTGCCGGCATTCTCAGGTTATTTAAGAATGAGGGCTCTTTCCGAACCATTGGATTCCGTGCAGTTGCGTTGATGGGACGGCAGAAGAACGATGAAGAACGAAAGGCGGAACAGATTTCATCTCCAGCGGTTCTATCCCTCTTCGCCCGCGTAGCTTAGGTTTGTTGCGTTTTTTGTGGGATTTGATTTGGTTCATTTCTCCGTTATTGTAGACCTCAGCGATGGTGAAACTTCTCCGCAAAGTCTCCGTTTCTCGCCGGAAGGCCCGCAAGGCCCACTTCACTGCCCCCTCCAACCAGCGCCGCATTGAGATGTCGTGCCACCTCTCTAAGGAGCTCCGTCAGAAGCACGGCGTTCGCTCCCTCCCCATCCGCAAGGATGATGAGGTCCGCGTTATGGTCGGCCGGAAGCGCAAGGGGACTATGGGCAAGATTGTTGCCGTGTACCGCAAGAAGTGGGTTGTTCACATCGACCGCTTCCAGACCAACAAGATGAGCGGTCTGCACATATACTCCACCTTTGACACGGCCTTAATCTTTCTTCAGGCCAACCCGTCTTCATTGGTGTTCACCCCTCTAACTGCGAGCTCCGCACCATTAAGCTCCTTAAGGACCGTAAGGATCTTATTGAGCGCACGGCCGCCGCCCGCGCCAAGGACTCCGACAAGGGCAAGATTGCCGAGGTCAAGAAGGAAGTCCAGGAGGTCGATTAAACTCTGTCCGAACAAGGTTTCACCAGTCGCACATCTCTTGCTTGTCCACTGACAATCGGCGGGGTGGTGGATATTTCAAGCTGGAGGCTGAACGCTCGAATTTGACTGATATTTCCCTTCCCGACCTTCCTTGTGACTAAGGCTGTCATAAGGCTCGCCAACTGTATCTCTAAGACATTCGTGGGCGATCTTAGGATAGCTCTTCGACATCGAACCCCAAAGCCTACGAAGGCCTTAGAAGTTCCTAAAATGGGAAAACCAAAACCGACCTGGCCTCCAGCACCTCGAACCAGCCCAACCCCGCGGGCACGACCCAAGGCGATGGTGTGCGGATTCGGGAGTTCATCTCCGAAGGACCGCTGCCCCAGGCACTGCGCGTCAACGGCCTCACAGCCCTTTCAAAAGACACGGTTGAGCCAAGCGAATGACACAGACAGACCTCAATTTCTGCCCCGATCCAGAGGTGATCACCGCCCGCGGGCCGCCAGAGCGACCCCTCGTAGGCGAAGAGCCCGAGGGTCCCATCGCCGACGGGAGGGGGGGGTTGCAGGGCCAGCAGGCGCTCGCCCGAGTGGAGGGCCACCGAAACGGGAGCGTACGGGAGTCGCACGCGGACCAGCGAACCCTCTGTGTGGGGCTGTCAGGAACGGACTGCGGGGGCAGGACAGACCCAAGTTGGATATCCTCTCGGCGGAAGCGGCAGTGCCTTCCTCGAGTATGTCCCGAGGCACCCCCGGGGCGGGGTGGGCGAAGCGAGCCCGCCGCAGGGAGGCCACCATGACCGAGCCTGCAGTACCCGGAAGGGGGAGGGTGGCATCAGGAAGGGCAGTTGGGGGATGGTGTGCCAGACAGGGATCGGTTGGGTGGGCCCAGCAGATGTGGTGGATGATGCGCGCCCCAGGGATGTCCTCTTCGACCCAGGCGTCCAGCACCAGCCGGCCGGGCCGCGTGGGGACCAACGCACCGAGCGGCGGGCGGGCGGGCAAGTGCAGGTGGGGGTGGGACTTATATTGACGCGCCTCGGACCAGTGCACCCACCGCCCCAGGAAGCACTGCCAGGCCCGGTGCTGCTGCGCGCGCTGCCACCCCCCGCCCATCCCACACCATTGAATATGAAGGTTGCCCGTTGCCCGTGTGCGTGGGGAGGGGGGAAGGGGAAGGAGACCTGGGCCGGGCTCTCTTGCTCCTGGGCGGGGTCCGGGATCGGATTGCCCTCGTCGCCGTTGATGAGCTCTGAGAGCATCTCCGCCCCCGGGGGGCCCCTGGCTCGGGGCCCGCCCTCCCCGTCGCCGGGCGGGGGCTGCTCGGCCTCGGCGTCCTCCTCGTCGAGGGGCCGCTCGAAGGCCAGCCCGTAGCGGCCCATGAAGTGCATCAAGACCGCCTCGTTGGTGGCCTCGTCGGCCTCCAAGGCGGATCCGCTGGCCGCGGGGGTCGCCGGGCGGGGCGGGGTGGTCACCGAGAAGGGCCCCGGCCCCGGGGCCGGGAGGGGCAGAGGCTGTCCGGCCCCCTCCGAGAGCGGAAAGGGATGCCACAGCGACGGCCCCAGCAGCGCGCAGTGGGACACCCTGCCACCACCGCCGCAGGCATGTGAGTGCAGGCACCAGTCATAGAGGCCGGGGAAGAAGGCGGGAGGGGGAGGGTGGGGGCGGGAGTTACCCGATGTCAGGTAGGATGCGCGGCCCCAGGGCGGCCCCCACCGCGCGGCGCGCGGCTTCGAGTCGCTCCATCAGGGCCCCCAGCGAGGCCGACGGGGCGGAGCCTTCGGGTCCCTCAGCTCCACCTGCAGCAGCCCCAGCAGTGTCAGGCCCGGGCAGCAGGGGGCAGGCAGGGGGCAGGCAGGGGGCAGGCAGGGGGCAGGCAGGGGGCAGGCAGGGGGCAGGCAGGGGGCAGGCAGGGGGCAGGCAGGGGGCAGGCAGGGGGGCAGGCAGGGGGCAGGCAGGGGGCAGGCAGGGGGCAGGCAGGGGCGGACGGGAGGCCGCGAGCATCCCGGTCAAGGGGCAGCACGGGTAGAGGCGGTCCACCAGGGCCATGTCCTGGCGTGCCCCGTGCCCAAGGGAGCAGAGGTTGAGCAGAGCAGAGAGCCGCCTTCCGCAACCTCTGCGGGGCGCCCCGGCAGCAGCCGCAGCCGAGGGCGGGCCGGGTGGATGGCGAGGGCGCCATGGGGGTGCGGATCAGACCACGGGGCGGAGGGCCTCGGTCCACGAGGCGATGGGCTCGGCACCCGGCGGGACGCAGTCTGGAGGCACAAGGGGGCGGTGCGCCGTGAGGGCGTGCCGGTCGACGGGGAGCGGAAGGAGATGCGGAGTGAGGGAGGAAGGGCTGGGGTGGGGTGGGTGGTGCGACATTGGAAGAGGGGCGCCAGGGCGGCCAGGCAGGCGGTGCGCTCGTCCTCCAGGGCGGCCTGCAGCTGGTGGATGGCGGCCAGCAGGGCCCGCCCCGCCCTCAGGGCGCCCTCCAGAAGGGCGGCCCCCTCGGGCCCCAGAATGTCCGCCGCCTCGGCAGCCTCACCACCCTCCGCCACGCCGCGCCCCGCGCACTGTGGCTGTGGCTGTGGCTGTGGCTGTGGCTGTGGCTGTGGCTGTGGCTGTGGCTGTGGCTGTGGGCGCGGGGAGGCCTGGGCCTGGGCCATGGCCAGGGTCAGGACCATCTCCTGGGTGAGCGGCTCCAGCTGGCCCAGCAGCAGCCCCTCCACCGCCCCGCAGGCCGCCTCGTGCTTCCGCCGGGCCGCGTGGATGTCCTGCCCCCGGGCAGCCCCCAACACCACACAGGAGGAAGGGGGGATCGTCAGCCCTGGCCTGGGCATCGCCTCCCCGTGGGGGGTGGGGAGGGAGGCGGGGGGGCCACCGACCGAGTCCGTGAGGCGGCCCGTGGCATACATCAGGGCAGCCGTGACGGGCCCGCAGGCCGCCAGCAGGGCCCACGCATCCAGGGCGGCCTCCTCGGGCGCCGCCCCGCCCTCGGCCACACCGCCCCCGGGGTCCCCGGCAGCGCCCTCTTCTTCCTGGGGGCCTGGGGATAGGGGCGGGGCATCCAAGGCAGCCGGCTGGGCAGCACCACCTGAGGAGGCGCGGGGGCGGGGGGGCGACGGGGCCGGGGCGGACGGGTCGAGGAACATGGACAGCGACCCGCCCAGGGCCGCCTCCTGGGTGTATGTCCCAACGGGCCCCGCGGCGGTCGGGTGGTCAGTGCCGGGGGCGGCAGGCGGGGGCGGCGGCCGGCGGTGGTCTGCAGGGGAAGAACAGAGGGCATCGGTGAAGGAGCGCGCTCCACCGATCGGCCCCGGGGGGGAGGAGGGAGGGTCATACCGGGGGGGGGGGGGGGGGGGGGGGGGGGAGGGTGGCGTGCCGACCGATGGCCGCCTGTCCGAGCTGGGTCAGCAGGTCCCGCCAGGCCCCCGACCCAGCTTCCCATTCGCGGGAGGCCCGCCGCAGGGCCGCACCGAAACGGTTCCCGAGGTGGCCCAGCCGCGAAAGCTGCCCGCCCCCCGTGGGTTCCCGACCGTGGTGAGCAGCGGCGGGGGCGCCAGGGGTCGGTGGGCGAGCAGACCGTGGCATGGAGGCGCCGGAGCGGCCCCACGGCCGCGGCGATGGGGGACGTGTCGAGGAGCAACCAGAGGCTGTGCCGGGCCGTGCAGCCGGTCAGGGCGAGGGACCCCAGGTCGGCCGACCCGCACAGGCTCGTCCCCACGAAGGGCTGCCAGGCCGCAGCCCAAACAATACCGCAGCAGAACCGGCACGCATATGCCGCGGTCATTCCCACCCATCCGTGGCGGCTCAGTGGAGGGGAGCAGGCAAAGGGGGTGCGGCAATGCAGGCTGGGCGGGCAAAGGGGGGAGCACATGCGGCAATGCAGGCAGGGTGCTGGTGGGGGTCCCATCGCCGGGGTCGGACCTCCTCGGGGCAGCGGAACTGGGCAGGTACCAACGTGTGGAGGTCGATCTGACCCAGCGGCAGATCCCCGCCCAAACTGGGGGGCGGAACGAACCCCAAGAACAGGAGGCGCCGAGCCCATGATGACACTGACACCGACACTGACCCGACCCGACCCGACCCGACCCCCATCCGCCTCCACCCACATTTCCTCTGCCACGGGGGCGACCGACCTGAGGGCAAGGCGCCCCGCCCCGTCGATGGTCGCGAGCAGCTCCAGGGTGGCCGGCTCGGGAGGCAGGCTGCGCGGGTGTGGATCCCCCCGGGTGAGCGCGACCCTGGGGGATCGGGCATGCACAGACGGTGGGGCCTTTTCCAGGGAGGAGAGTGGAGGCAGTGCCAGCGCACCCAGCGAGGGCGCTCGCCCATCCTGCGCCCACAGCCAGGCCGCCCCAGGTGGTGAGGAGCCCTGCCTCACATACCCCGGGCAAGCGAGCAGACCCCGTGGAAGTGCTCGGCCTTGGACCAGGCGCAGCAACTGATACCCCAGCAATAAGGAAAGTCTTTGGCGATGCTGGGGACAGTTGGCGGAGCCGTCGTCCAGAGCGGCTTGCGGGTTTCAACACTGTAGCAGATGATGCCCCCGTTTTCCTGACCACATAAGAGTCTGTTTCCTGTAGTGCGAACGACAGCGTTCGGGTGGTTACGGGGGTTGGATCGGACCGTCGATGTCCCACGCGACCGTGCACACCGGAGCCCCCGAGGGCGAGAGTGTGCAGATTCTTTCGAAATCATTGGACAGCCGGTGGACATGGATGCATTTGCCCTGCAGAACGGCAAACAGATCACGAGAGTGACAGATGGCCTCCTGTGCAAAGAGCATCGATCACCCACGAAGGGGCAGTCAAAATGAAAGGGTGTCTGTGCCCGAGGGGTTCTCTCGAGGAAACACTTTTTTGAATGGCAGCGGTTCCCACCAAACAGCGAACGGCTGTCGTTTTTGGATCGAGTGCCCCCACAGAGGGAACTCCTGCCTACGAGGAGGCCTTTGAACTCGGAAAGGTGCTTGCCGAGAATGGCTGGTCTGTCGTCCGTCCGGCATTCCCCCCGATTATTGGCTTCAGGAAGCTGATGAACGGAGGGTATTACGGAACCATGGAAGCCACTGCCCGTGGCGCCGGTCTGCTGAAGGCAGCAGCACATTCCTAATCTTCATACATTATCTGGCTCTAGCGAGCGTTCCCGGGGCTGTCGTGGAAGGCGTTTGCTGTCGTGCTGTTTTTCCCCACCGTGCCGAGGGCGGGAATCAGGTTCGAATCTTTTTTCTGAACGACTTCCAATCGGTATCACCCTCTCCGCTGCTGCAGTATCTGACCATCGTGACCCAGACCCCCAACCTTTTCGAACGGATCCGAACGATGGCAGAGTCGGGCGACGTCTTCATCTGCCTGCCCGGTCTGTGTGTCACTCGACCCACCTCCCCTCACAGCCGCCGGCAGGGAGCATCGGCACCCTGACCGAGCTGGCGATGCTCTGGTGCGAGGGCTCGGTGGCCCGGTTCACTAACAAGGCGCCGCCCAAGATCTACTGCTACCGGAAGCCATGGGCTCAGGTGGTGGAGCACCTGGGGCAGGACCTGGGCCTCGACCCGGCCGTCATGGCCCACGTGCGTATCGTCGATGGGCCCGCCGACCTGATGGCCCAGCTGGCCCGCGACCTGCCCGCCCCCAACTAGACCGAGCACTGACCCCCCCCCCCCCCCCCCCCCCCCCCCCCCACCACCACCACCACCCTGTCTCTCTGTCTCTCTCACTCGTCCGGGCCAAGACTGCGTGCGTTTCTTTCTTATCAGCGTCGTCTCCACGTGACCCTTCGGAGGAGAGGGGTCGGGGCCGAGGAGAGGGCGACGAGGTCGCCGGCCGAGTCGATCAGGAGGGCCCCCGGGGGCACCTCCAGCGGCGCGATGCCGCCGGACCAGCTGGCCTGGAGGGAGGCCACCTCCAGGGCCGGACACGTCAGGGCCACCCGGCCCAAGGCAGGACACCGGCTCATGTCCAGCCAGCGCACCGTGGACGAGTGGATTGCGGCCTCGTGCAGGACTCGGCTGCCCGTGATGGCCAGGATGGCCAGCCGGGGCAGCCCCGTCAGGGCCAGGCCGAGGGGCCCCTCGGCCGTCAGGTGCGTCATGGCCTGGAAGGAACCCTCCAGCCGCACCTGGCGCAGGTGGGCCGTTGCGCCCGTCAGCAGGCGGGCCATGACGGCCTCCCCGAGGGCCGCCGTGTGGCGGAAGGAGACCCGCTCCAGGGGGGCCTCGCCCGTCAGCAGCTCCACCTCGGCCAGCTCGTTGCCCTCCAGGTGCAGCCGGCGGAGGGCCCCCGTGCGGAGGGTGAGGGCCCGCAGCGAGGACTCGGCAACCCGGAGGGAGACCAGCCGTGGGGCCTCGATCTCCAGCCGGCTGCGGGGGTTGAGCCGGACGATCTCCAGCCGGCGCAGGGTGGCGAAGCGCACCAGGGGCGGCTGCTCCCACAGGTGCAGGTGCAGGCCCTCGAGGGCCTCCAGGTGGGGCGGCCTGGGGTTGAGGCCCCCCAGGGCGAACAGGTGGGCCAGGCTGGCCACCCGGACCGACCCCCCGAGCCGGGTGAGGCCGCCCCACGTTGAGTAGAGCAGGGGCAGACACTCGGCCTCGGGGGTGATGCGCCGCCCCTGGTCGGCCGACTCGATCAGCTCCAGCTGACGCAGGGGGAGCTCGGCGGCGGGGGCATCCTGGGGGGGTATGACCCGGCTGGCCGTCCCCAGGCCCGTCAGGGTGTGCAGCCGCGGGCAGCCGGTCAGGACCACCACCCCGATGCGGGGGAAGAGGCGCGCCTCGGTCAGCCGGGGGCACGCGGCCAACTCCAGCCGTTCCAGCCGCAGCCCAGCGGGCATCGCCAGCTCCAGGACCTGGAGCCGGGGCCCCACCAGGGACAGCAGGGCCGCATCGGAGCTGCCGCCCCACCAGGTCAGGTAGGGGGCACGCTGGACGGTCACCGAGAGCCGGGCCGCGACCCGGGCCAGGGACCGGACCAACCCCAGCGACAGCACAGTTCGCGAGACCAGGGTCACCTCGCGCAGTCCGTGCAGCCCAGCCAGGGCCGGCTCCAGCAAGGCTCCAGCGTTTTCCTGGGTCAGCTCCAGGCGGAGCCGGGTCAGGGCGTCCCCCGAAGCGGCCAGCAGGCCGGTCAGCGAATCGGCCTTGTACCCGTCCTGCAGGAGGCGGAGCTCCTCAATGCGGGGGAGCGCGCACACAGCGGGGAGCTCCTCTGGCATGCGCATGTCCAGCCGGCGCAGGGTGGGCTGCAGCCGCTCGAGCAGGGCGACCGGCAAGCTGGGGGTGGCGAGGGCCTCCAGCGGGAGGGACGAGAGCGGGGCGCGGCCTCCGTCATCGTCCACGGACCCGGCGCAGGTCAGGTGGCGGAGCTCCCTGAGTCTCCACAGTTCCACGGGCATCAGGCGGCAATCCTTGGCCGGGTACAGGGCCAGGGAGCGGAGGGCGGGGCACTGGGCGGCCAGCTTGTCGAGGGCCCGGTGGGTCAGCTGCTGGGACGTCCGGTGCCGATCCGAGCCGAGCTGGAGGGCCTCAAGCCCCGGAAGTGCCTCGAAGATTGCAAAAAGGGTGTCGGCGGGCATCCCCCGGGTCGACGGGATGGTCAGGGCCCGGAGCGACTCGTGGAAGGCATCCCGCGCCCAGATCAGCTCCGAATTGGCAGCCATTAGGGCCCAGCCCGGGTGGAAGGTGAACTGCCGGAGCCTTCTGCATGGTCGCAGCAGGGCCAGCAACGAATCTTGGGTGGGTACATTCACCGGCAAATCTGATTCGGCCCGCACATTGTCGTCCTGGTCGAAAGGCACGATTTGCAGCACCACGGGAGTCCCCAATATCGCTGCCCGGATACGGGCATTGAGAGCAATCAATTTCGTGTAGCCGGCAAGATCTGTAGTTTGGGTGCCGATGCAAACGAGAAGTTCAGTCGGGAGAAGTGCGAAAAGGTCCTAATCCCGTAATGCATGGTCAAAAGAATTTAGGCATTGTGTGGCGGACCTGTGTCCCGCCAGGATCAGCAAACATCTGAAATGAAAAACTGCCGGCAACGGACGGCTCTCTGTCCACTCTTCCGGCCAGCGCAACAAATGGAGACCGGCGCAAAAAAGGCTCAGATGGAAGGCATTCTGGTGAGCCCTCTCGCCTCACCCAAGGGTGTAAAATATGAATGCGAAATGTGTGGGAAAATCGCCTCGATTAAATGTAAACATTGCGGCGTAACATTTTATTGGTCTGATATCCCGAATTCCGCCTCGGCACTTGCTGACTCTGGTTAACAAGCTCTCCTGAACATCAGCGCATCGATTGGGATGGTATCCACCACAAGATTTGTCCTGTATTAAACCAAATTCGATCTCCAGCGGTTCTGAGTTCGGAACGGGAGCGAGCCAAACGGGAACATATGAAAGAGAAAACAATGGTCTGTACTTTGGCTCCTTTCTTGCTCTGCACATGCGGTTCTCCACCACACCAGTTGAGCATCATTGAGATCAGCAAGAGCGAGGCCATGCGGAATCTGGTTTCGAACCACTTCGAACTGGCCATGGCAGGGGCCCTGCAGGCCCAGCGGCACAGTATGGAGATCTTCGGGGCCAACCGGGTGGAGCTGGTCCCGGCCTACCTGCTGCTGGCCGAGGCCAGCATGGGGCTGGAGCACCACCGGCAGGCCGAGGGGTACCTCTCCAAGGCCAAGTACAACGTCCTCAAGCACCCCGACTGCCCGAACATCCTCCGATCGCGGCTTCATCGGTTCGTGACAAGGGTGTGTCTTCTTCGGCTTGCCGTGGGCTTGGGCACGTTCATCCCATCGTTCTCTCCACCTCCTGCCGCCTCGCACCTTATCGACCCTTCTCGCTTCTACCCATCCGTTTACGACCGAGCAGTGCCTGCGGGCGGCTTTATCTGGTGACGGGCCGCCGGGAAGAGGCGCTGCAGGAGCTTGCCAACGATGTCTGACTCACCCCCCCCCTCGTCACCGATCTGAGCGGCGCCACGCGGTTCCCGTTCCCGGGGATGCGTGCGATGATGTTGCTCGATCAGATTTACTACGGCAGCATCGACGCGGGCCCCGAGCACATCGACACGGCCCCGGGGTACTTCCACATGGCCAACGCCTTCCGGATCTGCAAGAAGGAGGACGTCGCCTCGGCCATGTACGAGAAGGTCCTCGGCCCCCTCGCCCCGGTGCTTTGGGTGGGGATGGGATGGGACGGGGTGACGATGACGGCGGTGTTCGTACCACCATTCCGATCCTCATGCGGGTCGTCTGACCGTCCTGCCCTGGCGCTGATCTGGGGGCCGCGTCGCCGGGGCGCAGGTTGTGGACATCTGGTACAACTTCCTGTCGCGGGCCCTGGACCACATGGCCGCCCAGAACGAGCGCGACCAGCAGCAGCAGCGCCAGCGGGACGACCAGGCAACAGCCGCGGCGGCGGCGGCGGCGGCTGCAGGGGCCCCGCCCGGGTCCCCAGAGGGGCCGGCCGCTCCGGCGGCTGGGCCTGAGGGGGAGGAGGGAAAGGAGCCCGCCGCCGCAAAGAAGGAGGAGTTCGTCCTGGGTCTGGAACAATTTCGGTTTTTTTTTTTCGTGTCCCATAATTTCCCCGCGTGTTGGCGGGGGATGAAAAGGGCGCCGGTTTTCTGTGTTCTCATTCGATTCACAGATCGAAAAAATCACTCGCCTTTTACTAGTGATTTCCGTGTGAATCGAACCAAGTGTTACAAATTGCATTTGGTTCGGATTTTTGGAATGGGGTAACCGCAAGGTGGCCCTCTTGGCATCTTTTGTTCCGGAGTCCTCTCGATTTTGGTTGGTTGGTTGGTTGGTGGGTGGGTGGGTGGGTGGGTGGGTGGGTGGGTGGGTGGGTGGGTGGGTGGGTGGGTGGGTGGGTGGGGAGGGGCGAGCCGGGATCACAATGCCGTCACGGTCACGGGGGCGGGGTCGCAGAGGAGACCCAGATCGCCGAGACGCTGGACATCCTGACCCGGATCCTGCACCACCGCGAGGAGCGCTACGGGCCGGGCAACCCGCTGACGGGCAACTTGCACCGGGTGCTGGGCATGCTGTACATCTACGCCAACGCGCCCCGCGAGGCCCGCTCCCACCTCGAGCAGGCCCACCAGATCTACATGCGCGAGCTGGGCGACCAGGATCCCAATTTCGTCGCTGTACAGCACATCCTCGACGTCTTCCCCTCGCCTGAGCCCCCCCCCCCCCCCCCCCCCCCCCCCAACCATCGCCACCAACCATCGCCACCAACCAGCCATCGCCACCGACCCGCCGCCATCAAACCCAATCTTTCCCGCCCCGCCCCTGCCCGCACCACCGACTCCCTGTCGCCGCCCACACCACCGCGCGGGCAGGGCGCACACCTGCGCAGCCGTCCGACGGGCCACATGGCTGGTGTTATGTCAATTCGACGCCCGCCCCCTCCCCCTGCCCTTCTTCCGTCCCTCCTCCTTCATCTCGCCCCTCCCCGGCGAGAGTCGACCGACCGGCAAGCAAGTGTGCGAACACAAATGCGCTTCCCGTTCCATCTGGGGGTTGCGGGGGATCGCAGATCGCGGGGGGAGTCGCGGGGAGTCGCGGGGAGTCGCGGGGAGTCGCGGGGAGTCGCGGGGAGTCGCGGGGAGTCGCGGGGGGGGGGGGGGGCGCCCTCATTCTTCGGCGCAAGAGGTCCAAGCCGTCCGAAGGGGTAAGGGGGGTCTTGCGAAGAGGACAAGATGTCTACAGAGGGGTGTCTTACAAGAGATCTTACAAGCCGGGGCCTTCCAAGATTCAAGCCTATGCCGGACCGATGCGTGAAGGGCCCTCAGGTTCCTGACGCTCGCTCACGACGATGGAGGTGCGCGACTTTTCTGCTCATGGACTTGGAAACGTTTTGATCGCCACACGGGGTTCGTGTCCCCTTCTCATATAAAATCAAATGATTCCCCTCTTAGACTTCCAAGCAGGCGAGCTGGTGTTCGAGGAGGAACCCCTCCTTTTTGTTGATGCGCCACCAAAATTTATTTGCGATCTTGCCCGTGGTCCCCCGCTCCTTTCTCCAATGAGCTTGAATGATATACATGCGTTCGTCACCTCTTCGCCCGAAGTTCGAGCCAAAGTTATGCTGCTCTTCCATCCAAACCCCCTCCCCTCGAACGAGATGCATACCCAGTGCGTCGCCCGGTACAAAAAAACTTTCACCCGTTGCGAGGTCACAGAACAGGAGCTTCTCGTTGTCCTGTCCATCTTTGATCTGAATTGCCATCACTTCTCTCAAAAACAAGGCGGTGAAGGCCACGCTCTTTTCGAGTTGGGCTCCAAGGTTTGCCCCGCGTAGCTTACTCGCTCTTAACCGGCGCTCCATTCCAGTGCACGCACTCGTGCCTTCCCAACGCCGTTTTCATCACGAGCCCTGACAACCGGAAAATGCAGTTTCGTTCCGTTCGGCCCATCCACACCGGGGACATTCTGACCACCTCCTACCTCACATCTGACAACCGCTCGGTGGAGTACCGACGTCTGATGCTCGAACAGAACCGGCAGTTCCACTGCCGTTGCCCCCGGTGCACCCGTCTCCCCGACCTGCCCCGGGCCCTGCCCTGCCCCCACTGCGCGGGCCCCTTCACCAACCTGGAGAGCGGCCTCCCCATGCTGACTTCATCGGCCTCTTTGGGCAGGTGCCCCGACCTGGGCTTCATCGTGCCCCACCCCGTCCCCGACCCGGCCGCCCCCGCGGGCCCCGGAGGCTCCCTGGAGCCCATCCTCGGCCCGGAGCCGGCCCGGTGGGAGTGGCGCTGCGACCGCTGCGGCGGCCTCTTCGACGTGGCCGCCCTGCCCCGACTGAACCGAGTTGTGGCCCTGGAGGAGCTGCTCGCCCGCAAGATCAGCCGCTACGACGCCCTCCTCATGCAGCTCGGCTTCGACTGCCGCGTGGCCCGGAGCCTCTTCGCGGCGGCCACCCGGATCCTGGGCCCCCGCCACTGGGTCACCGCGGTCATGCTGCACATCCTGGCCGATGCAGCCATGAGCGCCCGCTACCAGGATAAGGCCTGGGAGAGCCTCGACGGGCACATGGAGGTCCTCGAGCAGGTCCGCCTGCCCGCTCGTCCCTCTCCTTTCTCGTCGCCCCCTCGCATTTGTGCACTTGTGCTCACTCGCCATTTGTGTTCACTCGCCATTGTACTCACTCGCCATTGTGCTCAATTCTCCCCGCTCACAGCTCCTGGCGTACTACCGGGGGGCCGACCTGGACATGGCGCCCCTGCGTGGGGTCTTCCTGGCCACGGCCCAGGCCCTGCTGGAGGATGACCAGGGCCCCGTGGCCCGGCTGCTGCTTGAGGCCATCCTCCCCAGCGCCCTGTTGGCCGCCGGACCGGAGCACCCCCACACCTCCCAGATCGCCGATGCCTTGGCCCGATGCCCCCCCGAACGGGCCGCCTCGCTGACGGACCTGCGGCCCCACCCGCTGCCCATGCCCATCTCACGGTTCAGCCGGGCCACGGGGGTCCCCGCCGAGCTGCGGGGCGAGCTGAAGGAGGAGCTCGAGGCGGCCCTGGCCGCCAAGGAGCTCGGCAGGGCCATCAAGCAGGCCCAGGGGGCCGAGAAGGCCAGCGCCGCCCAGACGCAGGACGGCGACCAGCAGCAGCAGCAACACAGGCGAAGGCGCCGCCGCTAAGCTTCCCACCTCCACCCCCACTCCCACCACCCCTGACCATTTGTTGGATTCAACAGGCGGTCGGGGGTCATCAGTCGAACGCACGGGGAGGATGGCGGTTCGGCTTGTCGGGTGGGCTCCAGTTGGCGTGGAGGTCCTTTGTGATTTGCAAAGCACTGAGTCGCGAGGAGCCCGGCCGCGACACGGCTGCTGGAGAAGGAATTCTGCAAGCGGAAAAACGGGGATGGGACGGGGAGGGTCCAAAAAACAGTCCAAAAAAAGGCCCGTGGACAGTTCCCCGTCGGGTTGAAGAATTTCGATGCGGGTGAATGTTGGTTTTTATCTGTGCCTTCTCTTAGTCTCTTTGGCACAATGCGAAGATCTTTACTCTGATACCTTCTATCATTTCGCCGCGTCTCCGAGTATTCGCGTTCTCTCGCGAAACGGCACCTTCGGATCAACCTGTCTGTTCAGTCAAACCTCTCGGCACCATTTTCCCGTTGGTTTAGCTGTTTGGGGAGGAATAAATGGAATTATTTACCCAGTCCTTTCCGAAGCAGGCTTGGCTGCCTTTTTCTCCTCCACTCCGACAATGGGCCCCATGGCGGTCCTGCTGAACGGGACGCTCCTCTCCCTCACGACCGTGGAAAAGCTCTTCCAGATCCCCAGTGTCCACGGGATCATGGTTTCCTTCGATCCGAAGACGATTCCGCCCGGTCCGTGCCATCCTCTCCGGGGTCTGCCTTTTAACGCCTCACCCCCGCAGTGTCGAGCCCCGAGGGGCGCCTTCCACGGCCTGGCGACTGGCATGCCGAGGCGAAGTACCCGTGGAATCCATACGGGGACGGCCTCATGGAGGCCAAGTTCGCTCGGCCCCTGCTGCTGCTCTCGGAGGCCGACTCGGCCTTCCTGATCGCCGTCCGCCCGCCCTGCCGCCGCCCCCCGTCCCCGCCCCCGTCGATGGCGCGCTGCTCCTGCTCGCCTTCCCTCTTCTTCCCACCCACCCATCTGTGGCACCGGCAACGGCACCATCCTGGCCCCCCCCCCCCCCCCCCCCCCCCAGTGCGGCCAATCGAACGTCGAGCGGGCCTTCGCGGCCCCCGTCTACTGGGCCCACGCCAACATCCGGATGCTCGCCCAGAGCGACTCGGTGACGTGCCTCAAGCGCGGTCCGCGCCGCCCCACCGACCCGCTGCCGACTGGTCCCCTCCCTTGGCCTGCCGAGTGCGCCGCCCCTCCCTTCTACTACTCTTCCCTTATGGGCCCCTGCGATCCACCCCATGCCCGGCGGCAGGCCTGTGCGGCCCGATCGGAGGCCTGTCCCTGTGGGGCCACGAGGGCGACCTCACCGACGCGGCCGCCGTCCGTCCCGCCCCCCCGGCTTTCCACGACCCCCCCCCCCCCCCCCCCCCGTCCCGTCCCGTCCCGTCCCCTCCTTATCCAAGCGGCGACCGCCCGGGTGGGGGGCCACACGGGGGTGCGCAGAAGCCCCGCGAGACTGTCTGGCTGGTGGCGCCCTTCGACAGCGCCTCGGCCTTCCTCAGCCTGGCCCCCGGTCTGCCCTCTGCCCGGCCCCCCGGGAGGCTGCCCGCCAATGGGGCGCCGCCGCTCTGAGAGGCCCTCCTCCCCTCTCCTCCCCACACACACACCCCGTCGCGCAGGGGGCGCCTCCGAGATGGCCGCCGTGTCGGCCTTGGTCGGGGCCGTGGGGGCCGTCCACGAAGTCCGCCCCCCCCCCCCCCTCTTGCTCTCTCGCTCTCGCCTCCGCTCTCGTGGCCCCTGCCGTTCCTTCCCGCCACACGCGCCGCCCTTGCTCGGATGTGCGGTGCGGCCGGGCAGCGCTCAATTCGCTCGCCCTCTGTCTCTGCTTCTCCCGGGGCGGCCGCAGTACCTGCGCACCCACGCGGCCCTGCCGATGGCCTTCGTGTATGGGCTCTTCGACGCCGAGGCCTGGGGCGCCACAGGCTCCAAGAAGGTGCGCCGCCCCGCCCCCCGCCGTGCCCCCACCCCGCGCCGCATTTCCGCCTGGCCTGTCGGTGGGGCGTCCCTCCCGCCCGTGCCGGCCTTGATGTGGCGCCGCGCTTGTTTGGTGCCTGCGGGGGTGGGGGGGGGGGGCTCGGCCACCTTCGAGTGCCGGGGCCCCACCCAGGCCGACGGGTCCTGCGCCAACCCGCCCATGCCCACCATGAAGGCCCGTCGTCCCGTCCTTCGCTGCCCGCCAGTGCCCTGGTGGGGCCGACCAGCCCACGCCTCCCCCTCCTCCCTCCCCTCATTGGCTCAATCACTTTGTGGCTGGCGGGCGCGGGCGCGGGCGCGGGCGCGGGCGCGGGCGCGGGCGCGGGTGCGGGTGGGCACAGTTCAAGGAGCTCGACCTGGCCAAGGTGCGCACCGTCATCGGGCTGGGCGAGCTCTACCAGGCCGAAGGTCCTCCAGCCACACACGCCCGCCCTCCCGCCCTCCCACCATGGCCCGGCCTCCCCTCCCTCCTCGGGGCCCGCTGCTGGTCGTGGGCGAGTCGTGACCTGGCGGGGTCGGGTCGTGTCGCGGCCTCGTCCGTCTGGGGTCTGGGGGGGTGGTGGGCTCGGGCGGCAGGGGGGATGCTCCACGTGCACAGCGAGCACGGCGACCCCCACGCGGCCCTGGTGAGCACCATCGTGGGCCTCGCCCAGGAGGCGTACGCGGTCCGCACCGGCCGCTTCCCCCCCACCCCCAGCGCACCGGCACCGGTGCAGCCGACAGGACGACCGGCACCCGGCCCGCTCATCTGCTGCTGTCGGATGCCGGATGCGGGGCGGTGGCGCACATGCGGGCGGGCGGGCGGGCGGGCGCGGTGGGGCACTCCTGCAGGCGGGGGCCATCAACATGAGCGCCACCGCGGGCCCGGCCGAGACGCCCGGCCTGCCCCCCTGCCCGGCGGCCTCCTTCCTGGGGGCCATCGGCGGGTCGGCCATCCAGGCGGCCCACATCGCCGGCCACGGTCCGCCGGCCCGCCCTCGCGCCCACGCCCCGCGCCCACGCCCCGCGCATGCTCCCCCCCCTGCCATGCCCCCCTGCTCCATGCTCTCCCATCAAGGCCCTCATTTGGGGTGCCTGTGTGTGGGCTGCTGCTGGCGGCAGGGGCGCACTATCTGAATCCGCACCGGCACTCGCACTACGACCTGTTCCACAACGCGTCCCTGGCCTGCCCGGCCGCCACCCTGGCCGCCCGGGCGGCCCTGCTGTCCATGGGCGCCCCCAGGGCCGACCTGGCCGCCGTCACGGCCGACTGCACCCTGGTCGGCCATCGCCAACCTCCCCTCACTGGCCCCGCCCCAAACGGATCGGCACCATCGAGTCGCTGGTCCTCGCTGCAGCGGCATTCTCGTGAGGAATATTGTTGGCTGACTGCCGGCTGTTGGCTGTTGGCTGCTGGCTGGGGGGGCATTGCAGGTTGGGCAGCTGGCGGAGGCGCTGAGCCGGAACATGAGCAGCCCCTGGGTGCGGGCCATGCTGGGCGGCCCCGCCCGGACGCTGCCCTCTGAGTACGCGGGGGTCTCGTCGGGCGCAGACCCGACTCTGCCCCGCCTGCCCGCCCCCAGGGCACTCGTCTTCCGGGCCCTCGCCCGCGCCACGGGCGGCCCCGGTCTGCATGACCCCTCGCCTCCTGCCTCATGCCCCCTCGCCTCCTGCCCTCCACACCCCTCATGCCGCCTCCTCTCGCAGCCGGGACCTGCGAGGCCGACAGCCGGTGCGAGGGCCGGGGCCAGTGCATCAACGGGACCTGCTACCTGGGCCTCCAGGGCCCCTTCGCCCACCCGGCCCACAGCCCCGCCCTGCGGTACCAATCGGGGGGCTGGGCCTTCCGCGACCCGGCCGAGGAGCCCGCCATCGCGACGGCCCCCCTCTGGGCTGAGAGCAAGTCCGCCCCCGTGCCGCTGCCCCCGTGCCACACACCCGGAGTGTCTGATGGTGGATGGCGGGGGTCTCTCCTCGGTTGGGCCGGGGCCGGGCCGTCCACTCACTCACCACTCGGTGCCTGGCTGGCTGGGGGCATCGGCACCTCTGGGGCGCTGGTCTGTCTGGTCTGTCTGTCTGGTCTGGGTCTTGGCGGTGTGGCGGCGCAGCTGGGACCGATTTGTGCTTCGGATCTACGTGGCCCACGGGCTGGGCGCCCAGCTGGGGGTCTTCTTCGGGGGCCTGGGAGCCCTGGTCCTGGCCGAGGGCATCGTCATCGCAGTCCGGGCCCGCTGGGCACGCATGCTGCACACCCTCTGATAATCACCCCCCCCCCCCCCCCCCCCCCCGAGGGCCAGATTCGATCATCACCCCGAGGTCCCTCTTCTGATCTGCCCCCCCCCCCCCCCCCCCCCCCCCCCCCCCCCGGGCGGGAGCGTGGGACGTGATGGCAGCGTCTCTCTGTGTAAATGTCGAGCGCTCGCCTCCCCCCCCGGCCCGGTGCATGGTGTTTGCCCTTGATGACGGCGGCCATTCCCAGGGTGCAAGATCCTTTGCAAGGGCCCCCTCCTTTTCACCTTGTCCTGGCAAAATCGCCTATGGCAAGCAAGCGGGCGGGCGGGCGGGCAAGCGGGCTGGCCTTCGCGGCCGGGGTGCCTCGACAGCAGCACACTCGACGGCGAAAGAACAACCACTTATCCCACCCCCGCGGGCTCCCTCTTCCTGGTTCGGCGGGTGGCCGGGCGGGTGGCCGGGAACAGGGCAAGTTCGTGGAAAGGAAAACGCAACACCTCTGATGGGCACCCCTCGCCCAGGGATGCGAGTAGGTCGTGCAAAGAGGGGTGCCTTTTTGCAAGAGGGGTCTTTCGAGTGGGAAAAGTGTCTTCAAGCGTGGTCTTGCAAGACATCTGAAGATGAGCCCTCTTTAAAACGGGCGCGCAAGATTCAATCAAGCACAAGTCTCGTCTCAAGTCCGCTCGGACCACAACGGGGAGGACGTCAACCCTCTCGTTCTCGATGGACGGAGGAGCCCCATCATCTCGGTCATTCGGGCCCGAGACCCTCGTGCGAACCCCAAAAGGGCGCAAATCAACGCCGGGCAGAAGCGGGTCGACTGAATTCCCCCAACTTTCCACCCCACCCCGTCATCTGTCATCTGCGAATCCAAATCTGACACCATTGGATAACGATCAGCGGTTTCGAGCATCGAAATATATTCGAAAACTTGTACCAAGGAAGGCCAGCGGGTCAAGGCGGCGAGAGAGTCAAGGCCACATGGAATCTGACGGAGGAGAGGAGAATCATCGGTGAGCAGGGCAGCGGGCAGCGAGGAACAAGGCCAGCAAAAGGGGCGCGGAGGAGCCTCAGTGTTCCATGTATTGGTGGTATGGCGGTTGTTCAGCAGGGGGTTCAGATAGCAAATATGGAGGATCATCACCGGCCGTGAGGGCGAGTGAGGGGGCAGCGGCGGACCCAAAGTTGCGGGGCTCCCCAGGATGAAGGTGGGCACGGAGTCGGCCAACGTCCTGCAACGAGAAAAGGGGAGGGGGCAGACAGTGAGTGAGCGAGGGAAGCGAACCACGCAAGTGAGACCACCATCATGCTGATACTGATGGAAGAAGAGAGTCAGTCGGAAGGTGGAACGTCATCGGGGCGCTCAGGTACAACAGGGATGCGTGTTCGTGACACGACTTGTGGTCATCACGTTTCCATCGGGGGAGGCCAACAAACGGGACGAGATGGGCCAGTGGCAGACCGGCTCTTCGGTGCGCGGGCCCGCGGGAATCACCAGCCGCCAAGCTCACCTCCTGGTGAAGGGAAGGCAAGGCAAGGGCAGGGGATGAGTCAGCGAGGAGCGAGGGACCGAACGCACAGGAAGGCAGGGGCATGCCTCAGGATACTCTCATTGTTCGTTTGTTCCGCACGATGAATCTCAGACAAATGCCTCGTGTGGTTCAGCATCGGCAGGTGACATTGGGTGGGGCCGAGGGGGAGCGGGCAGGGGCGGACCTCAAAAAAAAAAAAAGCCAACCGGCCAAACCAACGGGCGCCCCGCCGCATCGGAGAAGGTGGCCTGCAATGCGCAAAAGGGAGACGGGCGATGAGAGGCGAACCCACCCGGGTGGGGAGCGCACCCAGGGCAAGCAGAGGAGCGAATTCAGAAAGGCATATTCCATCTCACGTCGCCCCGCGGTGGTTTAGGCCGCGAGGGATCCGAAGGTGTCCTAAGAAATGCAGGTCATCACGTGGTGCTCCCGTGACACATTGGGGAAGTCCAGGCGAGGGGAGCCAGGGAGCGGACCCGTGGCAGGAGGTCGGCCCATCCATCAGACGGGGGCGCGTCGAGGAGGGGGCCAGACGAGACAAGGCGCCGCAGCTGCAGCGGAGGGGCGGGCAGGAGGAGAGGGCAGGAGGAGAGCAGTCAGCAGGGCGGAAGGGCAGGCGGGGATCAGGGCCCGGGGCGGGATGGGAAGGAAAGGGGTCTCAGTCTCGCTATTTCTCGTCAGCGGGTGGTCTGACGGTAATTCCATGGGTTTGCGTAGATGCATCACCGATCCCCCCGAGGGTCCGCAGGCAGGAGCAGGGCAGCGGCAGACCTCCCCTGGGGAGGCCCGAGCTTCCGGAAGGCTTCGGCGGTCTCGGTTTGGGGGGATGCTCTACACAGGAGATGAAGGGGGGGAGAAGGAGATGAGGAAGGGGCCCGATCGATGCGAGGACGGCGGGGCGAGGGTGGGTGGCTCAGGGTTGCACAGTGATTCCGGATGGCAGTGTTCTCTCGTCAGGGGTCAGAAGAGGGAGCACCGGTTTTCATCAGGGCCGAGGGCCGAGGGGAGGTGGGGCTGGTGCGACAGCAGTGCAGACCAGTGGCGAGGTCAGGGATGGGGGCCCGGGGCCAACAGAGAGATCGGGGGCCACAACTGAGTTGGGGAGGGCGGGGAAGAAGAGCGTGAAGATCGGAGCAAAATGGAAGGGAAGGACAAGCGGGCACAGCAAGGGGGGAAGGCACCAGAGTCAGCTGGTAGTGCATGTTGAATTGAGGATCGTCACTGGGGTTCAGTCCAGAGGTGTATAAATTCGTTATCATCACACGGTGCACCGGCGGAAGTGGACCAAGACAAGCAGCAGAGTTGCCGGCAGACCATGATCAGTCCGCTTGATGGCAACGCCGCCCCTGGGGAGGACAAAAAATGGGGCGCGACGGAGGGCCCTGGAGGGACAAAGAAAGGTGTGGGGGGTTGGGGTGAGCGAAAGGGCAGGGGCACCCGAGAGGCGGTGCGCGAGGGGGAATCCCTCAGAGATCTTGGTGGTTGCACAAAAGGTGTCACCATAAAGTGGTCTGAGTAGCAAATGCAATGCATCAGCGGGATCCGGAGGAGAGGAGGGGGGGATGCGCAAGAGATGCAGACCCCACAGAGGAGGAGCCCAGGCCAGGCCAAGGAAGGTTGGTCCTCGACCGACGGCAGGCGGAACGGCGTCACGGGGACGGGCCTGGTGGCAGAGAGCGAAAGTGAGAGACGGCAGGGCAAGGGGGACGCATTATTTCATGCGGGGCGGCAAAAGTCCCTCAGCTCTTGGTGGTTGCAAAAAGGGTGTCACCATAAAGGGGTCTGGGTAGCATAATGCAATACATCAGCGGGAGGCGTTGGAAGAGGACGGTGGATGCGCAAGATGGCAGACCACAGCGGAGGAGCCCACAGGCCAGGAACTCGACTCGAAGACCCAACCATGTCTGGAAGTGGGAAGGAGACGAGGCGGGTGAGGACGGCACGGAAGCACAGAAGAAAACCACAGTGCGCAGAAGAAGTGGGACGGTTGGCTCAGTAAGTGGTCACAAGTTCGCGTCATTGGAGCGCTCAGCTACAACAGGGATATTGTGTTTACGTGCATCACGGCCGATGGGACCAGCGGGCGGGCGGGCAGGGAGCACGGTGGGCTGACCTGGGACAAGGACAAAGCCGGGCCGAAGATGGCGGCGGCAGACGGGGAGCGGAGCGCCACAGCGGTGGCTGCCGGAAGGAGGAAGGGGAGCATACGAAACGAAGGATGCGTGAGGGACGGGCAGGCCAACCAGGCGACAGGGCGCGACACCAGGAGGGGCGCCAAGAAGAGTCAGCTGGTAGTGCATGTTGAATTGAGGATCGTCACTGGGGTTCAGTCCAGAGGTGTATAAATTCGTTATCATCACACGTGGCGCAGGGGGGGATGACAGTGGCGTAGCATGCCAGCGGACCTGGCGGATCACAGGTCCGGCTGTCCTGCGAGCGGACGTCAGGAGGGCCGCCAGCGAGCGGCCTGGAAAACACGGGGGGGGGGGGGGGGGGAAGGGGGAGGGAGTGAGAAGGTGCCAGGTGACGGGGAAACGGCTGGGACGGGCAGAAAGGCGCCAAGAAGAGTCAGCTGGTAGTGCATGTTGAATTGAGGATCGTCACTGGAAGTCAGTCCAGAGGTGTATAAATTCGTTATCATCACACGTGGCGCGGGGGGGGATGACAGTCAGCGGCAGCAGCATGCCGACAGACCGATCGAGTGAAATGGGGCGACCGGGCCGGAGGAGGGCCACCTGGCAAACAGAAGGAAGAAGGAAGGGGTGACCGTGAGGAGCCAGCCGGAAGAGGGGAACAAGGGGGCACAGCAAGGGGGAGAGCACCAGAGTCAGCTGGTAGTGCATGTTGAATTGAGGATCGTCACTGGGGTTCAGTCCAGAGGTGTATAAATTCGTTATCATCACACGGTGCACGGACGGCGAGGGAACGAAGAGCAGAGCTGGTGCAGACCAGGGAAGGCGAGGCAGCAGAAGAGACGGGGCGGGGTACCAGCTGGCGTTGGGCGTTGGGTCTGAGAACGACAGAAACAGAGGGCGCGATGAAGGCGAGCCAAAGCAAGGGCGGGAAGCCCAAGGGCTGGGAATGAATGCAAACGTCAGCTGGTAGTGCATGTTGAATTGAGGATCGTCACTGAAGTTCAGTCCAGAGGTGTATAAATTCGTTATCATCAGCCGTTTTGGCCCACCCAGGCTGTGCACAAGAAGTTCAACCCGACAGACCAGGCCATCTCAAGCCGCCCGTGGCCACCATCGTCCGGGGGGTGGCGCTCGGAGAGCTGGCCGCCAAAGCTGCGAAGAGGGAAGGGAAGCGAGAGATGAGCGCAAGGACAGGGCAGCAGCAGCCATGAGCAGAGGGACGGCACAGAAAGAGGCTCAGGGTTGCACAGTGATTCCGGATGGCAGTGTTCTCTCGTCAGGGGTCAGAAGAGGGAGCACCGGTTTTCATCAGCGCCACAGGGCACGAACAAGAGGCAGACTGGGGGCGGGGCGGACCAAAATGGAACCGGGAGGCCCGCCATGTATAATGCCTACAAAGTGGGGGGGAGGGGGGGGGGGAGGGGGAGAGGGCAGATGGCATTGGTGAACGGGTAGGAGCAGGTGGGGGCAAGGGCAGGGGAACGCATCAGGGATGGTGTGGACTGTAAGCTCGCACATTTGCCGACCCGCCCACGCATGAGCCGAGTGAGCCAGAGGTAAGAGGAGCTCCGGGCGTGTTGATGTGGGAAGTTGTTATGTTTGTCGCGGCACATTGGAAAGCGCCGTGACACCTCAGACTTCCGGTGGTGGTGATTGTGATTTGGGGGGGCGGCGCAAGGGCAGGGGCCGAGAAAGACGGACCGTCGACTGGGAAACCTGCGCATCGACAGGGAAGGCGGCCAGGAGGAGCAGCCGAGGACGCCTGCGGAAAGAACGAGCAGGAACCAAGATCATGAGCGGGAGGTTGGGAAGGCCAGGAAGGGCACGCAGAGGGGGCCGTGTGCGAATGTCAGCTGGTAGTGCATGTTGAATTGAGGATCGTCACTGGAAGTCAGTCCAGAGGTGTATAAATTCGTTATCATCACCCATTCGCACAGGACAACGGACAGCCGGCGAGGAGGACGGACCAAAGAGTGGCGAGGGTCGGCGGTGAGGCCGTTCGTCGACTGCGTGGGAACCGCCACCTGGAGGGGAAGAAGAAGATGAGGTGAGGACGAGGGAAAGGAGAGAGCGGGAAGGCGAGGGAAAAGGGGGGGCACCAGAGTCAGCTGGTAGTGCATGTTGAATTGAGGATCGTCACTGGGGTTCAGTCCAGAGGTGTATAAATTCGTTATCATCACACGGTGCCCCGGCGGAAGTGGACCAAGACAAGCAGCAGAAGTACCCACAGACCATGGCATGATCAGTCCGCTTCATGGCAACGCCGCCGGAGGGGGCACAACGGGGAAACGAGGACAATGGGCGGGGAAAGAACGCCGACGCGGGAGGGGGCGGCGGTTGAGGGGGAGGGCTCATATCAATCGGGCGAGTCGAGCCCGTGATTTCATCGTATAAATCAAGAAGCGCGCAGCAAGGGTCCTGGAGGGACAGAGAAAGGCGGGTGGGGTGAGCAAAGGGGCAGGGAACCCGAGAGGTGGTACACAACCCAGGCGAAGGGGATCCCTCAGAGATCTTGGTGGTTGCACAAAAGGTGTCACCATAAAGTGGTCTGAGTAGCAAATGCAATGCATCAGCGGGATGGCGGGAGGAAAGGAAGGGGGGATGCGCAAGAGATGCAGACCGCAGAGGAGGAGCCAGCCCAGGCCAGGAACGTCGGTCCTCCCTCGACCGACGGCAGGCGGAACCGTGTGCTGTCACAGGGACGGGCCTGGTGGCAGAGAGCGAAAGTGGGGGAGGAGGACAGTGAGGGACGGCAGGGCAAGGGGACGCATTTCAGGGGAGGCACCAAAGTCCCTCAGCTCTTGGTGGTTGCAAAAAGGGTGTCACCATAAAGGGGTCTGAGTAGCATAATGCAATACATCATCGGGAGGGGGGCACAGCAAGACGAAGAAGGGCAAAGGGGGCAGACCACCGAGGGGAAGGTCAACAAACACGATGGCGCAGGGCTGGCGCTGAGGTCTTCTCCCAACGGGACGCCTGGAGGAAGGAGGAGTAAGGAGAAAGCGATGAGCAACAAGCCGGGACGACCGTCCGGTCGAGAGGGACGGCCACGACAAGAGCGAATTCAGAAAGGCATATTCCATCTCACGTCGCCCCGCGGTGGTTTAGGCCGCGAGGGATCCGAAGGTGTCCTAAGAAATGCAGGTCATCACGTGTGCCCTCGTCCAGCCGTCCAGTCCAGCCCAAACACGCAGGCACAGTGCAATGAACGGACCATCGCTGCCAGGACCAAGGACCAAGGACCGGGGGGCATCGGGCCGGTGAGAAGGGCCGACCGCTGCATCGAGAGCAAGTGGGAAGGGAAGGAAGGTGAGGCGGGGACGGGCAAGGAAGGTCCGGACAGGCAAGGAGAGGCAGGATCAGTCTCGCTATTTCTCGTCAGCGGGTGGTCTGACGGTAATTCCATGGTTTTGCGTAGATGCATCACATCGCAACAGCAGGGGGGCAATGCAATGGCCCCAAAGGGCACAGACCGAGTGCTCGGGGGCAGCGGCGCCGGCGGACAGGCAGCGAGGAACCAACAGATGCGAGCCTGCAGGGGCGAGAGCAGAGACGAGGACAAGCAGCGGTCAGGACGGGGACAAGCGGTGACCAGGCGGTGGGGGGGGCATGAGTGGGTTGGAGGTTTGAGGGTGCATCAGAAATCAACGTTGAAATCAGGGATCATCCAATGTAGATAAGGATAGATGGTTGAAAGCTCATCACACGCCCCAACAACGGACAGGAGGGGCAGCGCAAACGACGGACCCATGCAGCAGCGGGGCCGGAGAGGCCAAGGGGGGCGTGGGATCCTGGGGCTGCACCTACGGGAGGGCAGAGAGGTTGGAAGGTGAGCAGGAGGTCGGAGGTCGGGGCAACGGGGGAAGTGAGGGAGGGGTCTCTCAGCGAGCTGGGTATATGGTTGGTCAGCAGCCCCCCGAAGGAGTCAGCCAATGAACGTGAGCGCTATGTTTCTCATCGTCGAGCCCCATCCCAGGCGGCACGGGGAGGATGGGAGGACAGACCAAGAGCAGAGCCGGTGCGGCCACACCGTTCCGAGGAGCACGAGAACAGGGGGAAACTGGGGGGAAGACTATAATGCTCGCGCAGGTAGTCTCGGAAAGAGATGAAGAGGGTCTGCCCCAGCGCATCGGGCACCCGGTGCACCCCGATCGAGTCCAGTGCCCGGACGAAGCGCATGATGTTATACTGGGCCGTGACGATGTCGTAGCCCTTGGTGGGGTCCATGTCCCGGTAGGCGACCTGCAGCGCGTAGTGCGGGTTGGTCGCGGGCGGGGCCGGGACGGGGGAGGGAGGGAGGGATGAGCACACGAAAAAAGGGCAGAAGGGCGCAGGGAAGGGGGTTATTGCTCAGGCACACAGTCGCAGCACGGGTTTGTTCTCAGAGAGATTCCCAGTTGTGTCATTGAGTAACATCATCGCAAGTGGAACCCGGGAGCAGCCGGCCAGCAGAACCCCGGCGACAGACCAAGCAGGAACCGACGGGCAGAGGCGCGCCGCAAAGGGAGCGGCCGGCCACGAGGAGGCGCACTGCAAAGCGAGGAGATTTGCGGTGAGCACGGAGAAGGAACCTCGCTCAAGGGGGGCGCGGAGGAGGGAGGAGCCTCAGTGTTCCATGTATTGGTGGTATGGCGGTTGTTCAGCAGGGGGTTCAGATAGCAAATATGGAGGATCATCACCGGCCGTGAGGGCTGGGGCAGCAGCAACAACCAATCACGAGGCGCGCCAGACCATCAGAGAAAGGGCCAGGCCAAAGTGCAACATCGCTCGCTCGGGCGGTTCCACTGGAGGGAGAAGGAGAAGGGAGGACGTGAGTGGCCTGCAAGGCGCGCGCGGGTCTGACGAAGTGGTTGGCGGAGGTTCAGCAAGGTCAGTCGTAAGGTGGAACGTCATCGGGGCGCTCAGGTACAACAGGGATGCGTGTTCGTGACACGACTTGTGGTCATCACGTGCTGATGGCAGGGCAGCGCGGTCATCGCCAGGCGGCGGCAGACCTGGCAGACGGCGCAGCAGGGACGCAGCCCATCGGACGGGCGGCGGGGTCTGACAGCCCGATGACGCGTCTGTGGGGAAAGCGAGTGGGCAGGGGAGGCCAGACAATGGAATGAGGATTTTGTGGGAAGAGCGAAGGGCGCCCTCGGAAAGGTCGGTGTGACGGCGTGCCTCAGGATACTCTCATTGTTCGTTTGTTCCGCACGGTGAATCTCAGACAAATGCCTCGTGTGGTTCAGCATCGGCAAGTCGCACACCCAACCAGTCGAAAGGGCGGCCAGCAGACCAGGACAAGGCGGCGCACGACTCGGCTCGGCAGACACGGCGCCCCTGAGGGAAGAAGTGGAGAGGGAGAAGAGGCGATGAAGAACCACAACGCAACACAACTGTGGCACAACGGGCGCCGAGGGAGGGCAGGGGTCAGAGAAGACAAATCGACAGATGGCCCAGTGGGAAACCGGGCCTCCGAAGTCGGCAAATTATTAATGAGCATGCTCATCACGCCAAGCCCGCCTTGCAGGAAGCCAGCCAAAGATCACCACCCCGACAGACCAGCACCGGATCCAGGGGGGTCCCGATCGGGCCAGAGCAATCCGCGGCCGGGGCCGCCGGCTGGAATCGAAGGAAAGGAAGGAAGAGAGGCGAGGGTGAGCGTCAGGAAGGGGTGTCGAGAGGCCCAGGGAAGGCCACGACAAAAGCGAATTCAGAAAGGCATATTCCATCTCACATCGCCCCGCGGTGGTTTAGGCCGCGAGGGATCCGAAGGTGTCCTAAGAAATGCAGGTCATCACGTGCTGCCCCCAACCAGGCAGGCCCCCCCAAGGTCAAGGTCAGGGTGATCAGACCAAAAGCAGCGGGCGGCCATCCACGCTCGGGAGCCAGGCGGCTGGGAGGTGGCCAGGCTGCGGGGCGAGGAATGGGAGATTGGGAGATGGAATGAAGGTTTGGGAGTGCTGGGCGGGCGAAAGAAGGGGCGCGAGGGGAAGGCAGGATCAGTCTCGCTATTTCTCGTCAGCGGGTTGTCTGACGGTAATTCCATGGGTTTGCGTAGATGCATCACATCGCAAAGACAGGGGCAGGAGGGGCGGGAGAGCAGAGGAGCCACGGACCAGGCACGGAGCAGGCACGGAGCAGGGGGGCCGCGTACAGGTCGGCGGCCAAGCCGGAGGACTGGAGGAGGAGGGCAAAGGAGCGGCGAAGAGGAAAAAGGGTGCGGCGGGGCGAGGGGACGAGGGGGCTCAGGCACACAGTCGCAGCACGGGTTTGTTCTCAGAGAGATTCCCAGTTGTGTCATTGAGTAACATCATCGCAAGTGGCGCCAGGTGCAGGGCAGGGCAGCCAGGCAGACCTTGTCAGCAAAGGGGCCACCCGAGTGCCGAACGATCGGGCGGCGTGACCAGCCAACCAACCCCGCCCTTCCCCCCCACCCCCCGTGCGTGCCGGTGGATCAGGAAGCAACGAATCCTGTTGCCGAACCAGCGGCCATGAACGGCCAGCAGCGGAAGCGGAGGCGGCACCCCCCCTGGTGGGGGCAGAACAACAAACGGGAGCCCAACCACCCGAGGGGACCAGCCACCACGACAAGGAAAAGGCACCGAGCACGACAAGCACTCGACAGCATCCCCCAAATAGGGTCGGGGGCCTGCAGAGGAGAAACAGAGGAGGAACCAGAGGAGGGGGAATGAGCGCCGCGCAGGGGGAGCACAAGACAAGCGGTGGGTACGCAAAGGGTGCAACCAGAGTCAGTCGTAAGGTGGAACGTCATCGGGGCGCTCAGGTACAACAGGGATGCGTGTTCGTGACACGACTTGTGGTCATCACATTGGTTACGGTGGAGGAGGCAGGGGGCTCGCGAGGGGATGCAGACCAGGAAAGGGGCAGCGGCGCGCGGGAAGGGACAGCCAACAAGGCACCAGGCGAGGCTCAGATCTGCAGGAAGAAGGGGAAGCGAGGGCGTGAGAATGGCAGGCAGAGAGTCCGGCGCGAAGGAGTGCAGCAAGAGGTGAGTGAGGCTCAGGGTTGCACAGTGATTCCGGATGGCAGTGTTCTCTCGTCAGGGGTCAGAAGAGGGAGCACCGGTTTTCATCAGGGCCGAGGGGAGGTGGGGTTGCGGGCAGCCAGGGGCGGACCAAAGCCTCGCGTGGGCCTCGGCACTCAGGTCGACGGAGGTGCACCAAGCCAGGCAACGGGGCTGAGGTGATCAGCGGAAGAGAAATGAGCGGTGAGTTGGGCCGGAACAGGCAGGGACGGAGGAGCACGAGATGTGAAGGATCCCTCAGAGATCTTGGTGGTTGCACAAAAGGTGTCACCATAAAGTGGTCTGAGTAGCAAATGCAATGCATCAGCGGGATGGCAGAGAGGGCCAGAAATCGGGGAGCAGAGGGGGGTCGGCAGACCGAAGGCTGGGCACCATCCGAGGCACCATCCGAGAGGGACGTCGCGGTGGGGTCGTGGGGCACACCTCCCTTGGCGGCGCTGGCGGTCGGGACGGGCCAGGACGCAGGGACGCAGGACGGACACGATAAAAAGCAGCGAACGAAGGCGCAGCTCCGACGGTACAAATACAGCAGGAGCGGAGCAGAGGGGAAATGGTGGGGGGGTGGGGTGTGTAGATACAAAGCAGACAGGAAGGTGGGTGGTGGAACGTAGACAGGGGACCACAGCAGCATCGCAGCCGCGCGGGGCGGTGGAAACATCGCACCGGGCAGGGCAGAGAGGAGGGGAGACGCAGAAGGGCGAGGAGAGAACGCACGATGCTGCCTGGTCACCGGGCACCGGGCAAGTGGACGCGAACGGGGCGGTCATCAGGGGTCACGAAAGCCCCCTCATTGGGCGGGCGAGCGGGGAGACTGCACATCGACAACGAGAAAAAACGAGGAGGGAAGTGTGAGGAGCGGCAACCCAGAGCAGCACGCAGCCAGCCAGCCAGGGTGGAAGCAGGGTGGAAGCAGGGGGGACGGTTGGCTCAGTAAGTGGTCACAAGTTCGCGTCATTGGAGCGCTCAGCTACAACAGGGATATTGTGTTTACGTGCATCACGGCCGACCGTCGCTCCCCCCCGAAGATGCAATATCGAGCAATGCCAGACCAAGGCCGTGGCGCGGTTGGGGCTCCGGTTGGCCTGGCCGGCAGCGAGCTGGGTGATCTGGGCGCGGTGCGAGCTGGCCTCGGCGTCGCGCTGGTCGGTGACCCGGCTCAGGGACTGCTGCAGGAAGCGCCGCTCGTTGGTTGCTTGTTCGAGGGCCCGCTGCAGCTCGGCGTTCTTGCGGAGGAGGTCCGTCTTGGCGGCCGACTCGGCCCGGCGCTCCTCCAAGGCGGCGTTGAGCCGGTCCTGGCCCTCCTTGCGGGCCCGCTCGGCGTCGGCCTCGGCCTCGGAGAGCTGGGCCTTGAGCTGGCCGTTCTCGAGGACGAGCAGCTCCTCGCGCTTCTCCAGCTGGGCCTGCTTCTCGGCCGCCTCGGTCCGGATGCGGTCGTAGGCGACCCCCAGGTCGGCACTGGGCGAGGCCGGGGCGGTGGGGGCCCCCGAGGCGCTGACCGAGTGCATCCGCTCGGAGAGGGCCTGCTGCAGCTCGGCGTTCTGGTCCTGCAGGGCCTTGCGCTGCTGCTGGACGAGGGTCAGCAGGGCGCTGACCTGCTTGAGCTGGCTGCTGAACTGCTGGTTGCTGTCCTGCAGGCCGCGCACCTGCTTGTGGTGGGACTCCAGCAGGCCCTGCTTCTCCTCCGACAGGCGGCGCACCTGCTGGTCCAGGGACTGCTTCTCCATCTGCAGGGACAACGACACGGGCAGAAACAAGGGAGAAACAAGATGAACGGAGGTGCGAGCAGACACGGCTCGAGAGAGGGCGTGGGGAGAGAAAAAGCTCAGGGTTGCACAGTGATTCCGGATGGCAGTGTTCTCTCGTCAGGGGTCAGAAGAGGGAGCACCGGTTTTCATCAGGGCTTAAGGCTGGCCGCATGAGGGCGTCAGCCAGAAAGCGGACCTGCATCTGGCTGAGCTGGGCGCTGAGGTCGCCGAGGCGCTTGTTGAGGTCCTGCTGCTGGGCGGCCAGCTCCTGCTTCTCGGCGGCCAGCGACTGGCTGTCCTGCTGGCTCTTGGCGGCGCTCTGCTCGGCCTGGGCCCGCTGGGCCTCGTTCTGGGCGGCCAGGTTGTCCTTCTGCTGCTGGGACTCGTCCAGGGCGGCCTGCAGCTCGCCCAGGTGCTGCTGCAGCTGCTCGAACTGGGCCGCAAGCTCGCGGTTGTTCTCCTCGACCTGGCTCTTGGCCTGGTCCATCTGCTCCAGCCGCAGCAGGGCGTCCTGCTGAATGGCCTGCGCCTCGGCGGCGGCCTCGTTGGCGCGGGTGTCGGACTCGTCGGCCCGGGCGCGGGCCTGGTCCCGCTCGGCCTCCAGGGCAGCCATCTCCTTCTTGAGCGAATCCAGGCGGGCGTTGAGCATGGCCTGCTCGGTGGTGCTCTTGTCGCGGAGCAGAGTCAGCTCGCGGAGCTGCGACTGCAGGCCCTCGGTCTTCTGGTCGAACTCCTGGTTGAGCTGCCCCAGGCGGGCGTTGAGGGTGTTGTTGTCCTCCTGGAGGGTCTTCCGCTGGGCCACCAGCAGGGTGTTCATGCCCTGGATCTGCTTCAGCTGGGCACGCAGCTGGTCGACGCTGGTCTCCAGGGCCCGCTCCTTCTTCTGGCTCGACAGCTCGGCCGACTCGCGCTCGCTGGTCATGGCGCCCAGCTGGGCCTGCAGGCCCATCAGGTCGCGCCGGGTCCGGTCGAGCTCGTCCTTCTGGCGGCCGGCGTTGTCGCGCTCGTCGGCCAGGTCGTGGGTCAGCTGGTCCTTCTCGGCCGCCAGCTGGTCGCGCTCCTTGGCCAGGCCCCCAACGGCCTCCTCGCTGCTGGCCTGCAGCTCGTTGAGCTGCTCCTGGCGCTGCTGGGCCTGGGTCAGGGCCCCCTGCAGCTCGGCGTCCCGCTGGACCAGCTCCTGCTCACGGGCCGCCAGCCGGTTGCGGAGGTCCTCGAGCTGGACGAGAAAAGACGAAAGACGAACAAAAGCGGATGAGCGACAAGCAAAATGGACACGAAAGAGCATGAGAGGTGAGGGATCCCTCAGAGATCTTGGTGGTTGCACAAAAGGTGTCACCATAAAGGGGTCTGAGTAGCAAATGCAATGCATCAGCGGGATGGCGGGAGGGGGAAGCGGAAAGACGGTCCATCAGCATGCACACCGACCTGTGCCTCGGCCTCCTGCTGCAGGTGGGCCAGCTGCTCCTCGAGGCTCTTGGCCTTGACGGCGGCCTCGTCGGTGCGCATGTCGGCGTGCTTGAGGTCGCTCCGCAGGCGCTGCTCCATCTCGGCCTTCTCCCGCTCGGCCAGCCGGGCCCGCTCGCGGCTCTGGGTCAGCTCCTGGTTGGCCTTCTGCAGCTCGGCCTGCAGGGTCTGGGCCGAGTCGGTCAGGTCGTGCTCGAGGGCCTTCAGCTGGTCGGCCTGCTCGTCGAGCTGGCCCTGCAGCAGGGCCTCCTTCTGCTTGGCGGCAGTGGCGGCGCTCTCGGCCTCCATCTGGGCCTGCTGCAGGGCCTCGTTCAGGGCGGCGTTGTCGTCCTGCAGCGAGCGGCGCTGGTTCTTGAGCACCTCGTAGTGCTCCTCGAGCTCCTGGTGCTCCTGGCGGAGGAGGGTGAGCTTCTCGGTGGCCGAGGCCAGCTTGGCCTCGAGGTCGTCCACGGCCCGCTTCTTGGCGTCCTCGGCCTCCTGCAGGCGCAGCTTGTAGCCCTCCATGTCGGACTTGGAGCTGGCCCCCAGCTGGTTGAGCTGCTTCTCGAGCTGCTCCCGCACGGCCCGGACGTCCTTCAGCTCGGCCCGGGTCTGATCCAGGGCCGCCTGCAGGGCCTTGCGCTCCTCCTGCAGGGCATTCCGCTCCTGGACGGCCGTGTAGAGGTCCTCGACCAACTTGTGGATGCTCTTCGAGGCGGCCTCCGTCTGGGCGGTCATCTCCTCCTGGAAGGTGCCCAGCTGCTGCTTGGCCGCCTCGTGCTCCTTCTCGACGGCCTCCAGACGCTCCTGGGCCTGGGCGGCCACCTCGGCAAAGCCGGCCACCTCGAGGTTGGCCCGCTCGAGGAGGGCGTCCATGAGCTGCTTGGACTGCATGAACCGGTCCATCTCGGCCCCGAAGGCCTGCCGCTGGGCCATGTGGGACTTCTCGAGGTCGGCCATCTTGGTGAGGGTCTCCCGGTTGGCCTTCTCGGCCTCCTCGATGCGCTTCTCCTGGACAGTCCGCTGCCGGCGGGCGTCCTCCTCCTGGGCCTTGCGGTTGCTGTCGATGATCTTGACCTGGTTGGCGTTGATCTCCTCCAGCGAGGCCACCCGCATCTGGGCCGCGTGCAGGTCCCCATCCAGGGCGGCCACCTGGGCCTCGAGGCGCCGGATGGACTCCTGGTTGGCGCCGTTCTGCTGGAAGGCCTCCTGGCGGGCCGCGTTGAGGGCCGCCTCAGCCTTGCGGAGGTCCTCCTGCAGGCGGCGGCGCTCCTCCTTGAGGGCGTCCATCTCGGCGCCCAGGTCGAGGACGGACTTCTCGTGGCGCACCTGGAAGTCCTGCAGCTGGGTCTGCAGCTTGGCCTTCTCCTCCTCGAAGTCCTTCACCTGCTGCTGCAGCACCTGCACCTGGAGGTCGCTCCGCTGCTGGTTCATGGCCAGCTCCTCCCGGAGCCGGTCGCCCTCCTCGGTCAGCTGCTGCACCTGGTCCGCCAGCCCGGCGGCTTGCTGCTGACTCTCGGCCAGCTGGCGTCCCAGGCTGTTCTCGGTCTCCTGCAGGCGGGCCTCGGTGGCGGCCAGGGCCTGCTGCAGGTCGTGGCCCTGGGTCCGCTCGCCGGCCAGGGAGTTGTTGGTCTGCTCGTTGGCGGCGATGAGCTCGCCCAGCTTGGTGCGCAGGTCCTGCACCTCGGCCTGGTGGAGCTGCTCCTCCTTCTCGAGCCGCTCCCGGGTGCGGGTCAGCTGGGCCGTCAGCGAGCTGATCTTGCGCTGGGCCTCCTGGGCCGCGGCCTCGGTGTCCCGCTGCAGGGTCTCGGTGGCGGTGCGCTGGTCGGTCAGCATGCCCTGCAGCTCGGTCACCTTGCCCGTGAGATCGTTCCGCACGGCAGTGCGCTCGTTTTGGGTGGCCAGAAGGGCCGCCTGGGCCTCGTCGAACTTGGCCTGGACGATGTCCCGGGCCTGCTGCATGGCGCCCAGCTGCTCGGTGGCGTCGGCCAGCTGGGCCGTCAGGGCCTCGACCTGCTGCTCGAGGGCGGCCCGGTCGGCGTCCCACTGGTGGGTGGCGTCCTTGAAGTGGTCGTCGAGGCCCAGCTTGGCCTGGGACTCCTTGCGCACCTCCTCGACCAGCAGGTCGCGCGCCTGGCGGACCTCGTCCAGGTCGGCCTCGATCTGCAGGGCCCGGCTGTGCTCGCCCTCCAGGTCCTGGCGCAGCTTCTCCGCCTCGGTGCGCAGCTGCTGCTCCCGCAGGGCAGCCTGGGGCAAAACACGGAAAGCGAATGCAAAGCAAAGCAAAAAACGGTGAGAACGAGCCGCCGAAACAGCAAAACATATGCCACACAGCAGCTGGGGCCAGAGGAGGAGCGAATTCAGAAAGGCATATTCCATCTCACATCGCCCCGCGGTGGTTTAGGCCGCGAGGGATCCGAAGGTGTCCTAAGAAATGCAGGTCATCACGTGTGCCCTCGTCCAGTCCCCCCGACATTCCGGGCAGGGCGTGCTGACCTGGCGCTCGGTGACAGCCAGGCGCTGGGCGGCCTCGTCGGTCTGGTCGGCGAGGGTCTTCTTGATGCGCTGCAGCTGGGAGGCCAGGCTGTCCTTCTCGTTGGTCAGGATGCGGATGTTCTCAGTGTACTGCGCAGCGGGGGCGGGAGGATGAAGGGGTGAGGCAAAGCAACAAAGGGCGAGAGGGAGGTGGCGGAGACGGAAGACGGCAAGGCAGGTGCATCAGTCACGCGGTTTCTCGTCAGCAGGTGGTCTGACGGTAATTCCATGGTTTTGCGTAGATCATCCTTTGGACAGTGCCGTTGGGGCTGGATGGGCTGGGCTGGGCGGGGGTCGGGTCTGGGCTGCCGGACCTGGTTGTTCTCCTCCTGCAGGCTGGAGATCTGGGTCTGCTGCGAGACGACGATCTGCTCCTTCTCCTCCTGGAGCTTCTCGAAGGTGCGGGTCATCTTCTGCTGGGTCTCCTGGACGGCCCGCTCGCGGTCCTGCCGGGCCTGGTACTGGCGCTGGAGGTCCTCCGTCAGGCCGGTGACCTGGTCGCGGAGCTTCTCCAGGTCGCGGGCCTGCTGCTGGGTCTGCTTGGTCAGCGAGGAGACGCTGTGCTGGGCCTCGGCAAGGTCGCGCCGCAGCTGGGCGGTGGTCTCGCTGGCCGTGCGCCGCTCGGACTGGGACTGCTCCTGCTCGGCCTGGTGGCTCTTGGTCAGCCCCTCGGCCCGCTCGCTCAGCTCCTGGTGCTCTTGGGCCAGGGCCGCGTGCTCGTTTTGCAGCTGCTCGAGCTGCAGTTGAGCCTCCTGCAGAGGGAGGCGAAGAAAGGGGGGGGTGGGCGGTGAGACATGGTCAGGGGGAGGTCAGGAAGGCAGCGCCCATGAGAACAGAGTGGGTTTGAGAGTGCATCAGAAATCAACGTTGAAATCAGGAATCATCCAATGTAGATAAGGATGGATGGTTGAAAGCTCATCACGCACACCCGGGGGGAATCTCAAATGGGACGAAAGGGCCGTGACGGACCTCCAGAGAGCGCAGCAGCTCGGCCTTCTCGCCCTCGGCGGCCTTCTGGCTGCTCTCCAGGCGAACCTGGAGGTCCGTGCGGGCGGTCTGCAAGAGAACGACAACGAAACCAGGGATGAGTGCTGTGCCCGGAGGGACCCGTGTCAGGCAGGGAAACGAGGGAGGGGTCTCTCAGCGAGCTGGGTATATGGTTGGTCAGCAGCCCCCCGAAGGAGTCAGCCAATGAACGTGAGCGATATGTTTCTCATCGTCGAGACCCGGTGGGGGGAGGGCAGGGGCAGGGGAGCAGACCTCGGCCGTGTGGAGCCGGTCGACGAGGGACTCCTTCTCGGCGATGGTGGCCTCGAGGGACTTCTGGGCGACCTCGGTCCGCTGGCGGTTGAGCTCCTTCTCGGTGTCCAGCTCGGCCTGCAGGTTGGCGGCCCGCTTCTCGTTGGCCGTGCAGTGGGCCCGCAGCTGGCCCAGCTCGGTCATGGCGCTGGTGGCGGCCTCGTTGGCCTTGCGCTGCTCCTGCTGCAGGGCCGCGAACTGCTGCAGCTTGTCCTTGTGCACCTGCTGCAGCTTGGCGTTGAGCTCGTTGTGGTCCTTCAGCAGGGCGTTGTACTTGCGCTGGGCCTCGGCCAGCTGCTGCTGCTTCTCGGCCCGCATCTTGTCCAGGTCGTCCTTCAGCTTGTCGATCTCGCCCTGCAGCAGCCGGCGGGCATTCTCGGCCGTCAGGCGGGCGTCGGCGGTGACGGTGTTCTCGGTGTGGCCCTTCTCGAGGTCGGCCTGCAGGCGGCGGTTCTCGGTCTCCAGGACGTCGATCTTCTCCTGGAAGAAGCGCTTGTCCGAGTCGGCCCGGCCCTCGCTCTCCTGGAGGCGCTGCTCCAGGTCGGTGGAGAGGTCCTTCAGGCCCCGCTCACGCAGGGCGGCCTCCTCGACGCGGGCCTCGAGCTCCCCGGTGTACTGCTGCAGCTCGGTTCGGTCCTGCTCGCGCCCGCCCCGCTCCAGGGCAAGCGCCTCCTGTAGGCATCAACAAGGGGAGAGCGGACGGATGAGATCGGAAAAACACCAAAACGTGCACGGGCGCAGGGGGTTTTGCTCAGGCACACAGTCGCAGCACGGGTTTGTTCTCAGAGAGATTCCCAGTTGTGTCATTGAGTAACATCATCGCAAGCGCGGGGGGCTGTTTGTGGGGAGCGGCGGCGGGGCCAGACCTCCGCCTCCTTGATGCGGCCGGCGGCCTGGTCGATGCGCTGCTGCATGGAGAGGCGCAGCTCGTTGAGCTCGGTGGCCAGGGCGTCGCGCGACTTGCGCAGGAGGCCCAGCTCGTGGGCGGTGTTGTTCTTCTCGGCCTCGGCGGCGCTGAGCTGCAGCTGGCCCTGCTGCTGGAGGGTGGACTTCTCCCGACGGGCGAGGTCGACCTTCTCCTGCAGCTCTGCGACCTCCTCCTTGAGGGCCCCGATCTGCACCTGCAGCGTCTGGCCGTCGGTCTGCTTGGTGAACTCCAGGTTGGTCAGCTGGGTGACCAGCTGCTGGGAGCGCTTCTCCATCTCCTGCCGGTCGGCCCGCAGCCCGGCGGCCTCCTTCTGGGCGGTCTCGAGCTGGGTCTGCAGCAGGCGCAGCTGCGACTGGAGCTCCTTGTTGGTGTCGGTGACGTTCTCAATCTGCAGCCGGCCGCTGGCCTGAGCCGCCTCGTGCTGCTCGTTGAGCTCGTTCACCTTGGCCTGCAGGGCCCCGTTCTCCTGCTTGACCTGGTCGAACATCTGCTGCAAGGCCTTGAACCGGCCAACCTGGTCGGCCAACATCGTGCTGAGCTCCGTTCGGTGGGCCTCAGAGCTCTAAAGAAAAGAAGGATTCGTTAGTCGTGGTTTCACGGATGCCGAAGTGAAAGTGCCGGTGGCGTGATGTGACGCACACGGACCTGAGCAGCAGTTTCGCGCTTGGCGGTTTCTTGGTCCCGTTCGTGCTGCATGTTGCGGAGCTTGTCCGCCAGATCGCGAGACTCGACGGTCTTCAGGCGGAGATCGTTTTCAAGTTTTGTCACCTGGCCTTGAAGATCATCGCTAATAAAAGATAAGGGTCAGCCTTGGGCCCAGAAAGAAGGGAAACGGACTGGGCATGTGTGAGCGCATCAATTTCGCTGGCGCTACTTTCCTGATGCTGGGCCAGCATCCTCTGCAGACGATCCAATTCAGCGGAGAGTTGGGCCTTATCATCAGCGAGGTTCTTCTTCTCGGATTCGGTCATCTCAACAGCGGAACGCTTCTCTTTGCGAAGCTCTTGGAGGGCGTTGTTCAATTGGGTGTTCTCATCGCGGAGTTGGTTGATCCGAGCTTCAAGCTGAGACTTTTCATCGTGGGACTCGGTCTGAATTGCATCAATTGCTGCATCATGCTGGGTGGCGTCGGCTTGCAGTTGTTTATTGGTGGCGGTCAAGCTGTCGATTCGTTGGTTCAGCCGTTGATTTTCATGCTGCAGATTTTCGAATTTCTGCTGGAGAATGTGCAGATCCACCTGAGTCTGCCCGCTGGCTGGAGGAAGCGACGTTTCAGTGACGGTGGGAACTGTGGCCTCGCCCTGGAGATCAGACAACGGGTGCGGATGGTGATTGTGAGACACTTCGAACGGAAAGTTCGGAGCCACACAGACCAATTGTGAGACAGGTACATCACGTGGGACTTGGGCCTGAACCTGGGCGACAGGGGTCGCAGGGGTTCCCCGAAGAATACGCTTCAACGAAGCTTGGTATTGCTGGAGAGCGGTCATTCGCTCCGAAGAGCGAGTGGCCGACTGAACAACAACAAACGAGTGTCAAGGCATCAGAAAAAGGCTGTCCGAGGGTACTTTCAAGGGACAGACGTCCATGATTTCTGAGGCCTCTGGTCGACGATGACCGGGTTGTAGGCTTTCAGCTCTGGGTTCGAATGCCTGGGCTGCGTCTCTGCCGGTGTGCATTTTTTTCTCCTTTTAAATCACCTTCCTCATGTTCAATTTTGAAAATCCTGCTCACCAATATCCGTCACTCCATCTGTTCTCCCTCCTCGACCCATTTCGCCCTCCGCGGTCAGCTCAGAGCCCACGATCGCCCCGTGGTGAACAGGTTCATTCGTGTTGTGAGAACCATCAAAGGGCACAAGATCGGAATTCGAAGGGAAAATTCAAAAAAAAACACTCGGAGATGGGAGGAGGAGGACCGAAAGAAGCGCGCGAAAACCCAAAAGAAACGGCAAATAAAGGAAGGGCAGTGACCCTAGTCGAAGAAGTCGGGACCCTTCAGATCGTTCGGTTACAGAAGCCCGAGTTCCGCCACCTTGGCGGAGAGTTCCATCTCTGGAGCCGAGAGAAGAGGAGTGTGAGGGCAGGCGGAGTGCGGAGGGGTGCCATTCCGGGCGTGGCGGACCGTGGGTGGTTGTGATCTGGGTGATGCGCTCCTCGGCCCGGGCCCGCTCCACCCCGAAGATGCGCTCGAGTCGGGAGCGTTCCTGGGGGTTGCTCACCTGGGGGCGCACACACCCAGGCGACGTTCATCCGACGATGATGAAAGGGGGCCGGGGAGGGCAGGGCGGGCCGACCTTCTGCAAGAGGGCTTCCCGCTCGTTCTCGCGGGCGCGCTCCTCGTTGATGACCGAGAGCAGGTACTCGTTCTGCTGCCGGCGCAGCTCCTCCAGCATGGCCTGGCGCTCCTCTGTGCCGCCACCCAGAGACGGCCTCTCAGATAAGCGGGTGCGTGTGTGATGGGGGGGGTGCCGGACCCTGGGTGAGGTTCTTGGTCCGGGCTCTCCTGCCGGCAGAGGGCAGGTCGCCCATGGGCGATCCGTCGGCGCCCAGGGCGGGGATGTGGTGATCCGGCCGGCGGGCGTTGGTCGACTTGGGGCGGCCCAGGACCGGCTGCGCGTAGGGCGAGGGCCCGTTGGTGTAGCTGGCCGTGGGGGTCCGGCGGGCACCTGCGGGATGAAAAACAACGGCCCAGTGGAATCAAGGTGCGACCCGAGGGGCGAGGGGGGAGAGTTTTTCGGGTGATGTGGCGCGCGCTGACTTTGGGCGGCCGGCCGGCCGGCGGATGAGGCCAGGGTGGGCGGGCGGGACGGGCCAGCCGAACGGGCGGGGCGGGCCGGGCCAAGGGCAGGGGTGGGAGGGAAGGAGAGGAAGAGGGGCAAGGTCAGGAGCAGGGGCAAGGGGCAAGGGCAGAGGGCAAGGGCAGAGAAGGGGCAGGGGCCAGGGGCAGGAGCAGGGGCGAAGAGGGCACCGAGGGAGCAGGCGAGGTGCAAGAGGACAGGGGAAGCGCGGCGATTCTGGGGGCGCATCGCATCGCCGCGCCACGACCGCCAGCCGAGCCGGGGCGGGTGAAGAAGGAACATGAGCCCACGAGGGGCAGGCGGCGAGGGCAGGAGGGCAGGATGGGGCGCGGCGAGGCGGACCCGGGGCCGGTGGGCATGACGAAGCGCTTGGTGACCTTCATCCGCTCGAGGGCGTCGGACATCTCGCGCTTCGAGGTACGTCAGGATCCGCAGCCGCCGCTGTTGGCCCACCCCCTGCCGCCCCGAGACCCAGCCGGACCAGAGTCGGCGATGCGGGCAGGGCAGCGCATGGCGCGGGGCAGGGCTGGGGGGGGGCTGCGGACCTGCTCCTGGAGGTCGGCCATCTTCTGCTGGTGCTCGCGGAGCCGCTGCTCGTCGTCCTGGATCTTGCGCAGGGCCAGCTCCTTCTTGTACTCCTCCATCCGCTTCATCCTGCGCAGCACCACCCCCACCCGGCCAGTGGGCGGTGGTGACGGGATGAGGTGAGGACGATGATGCGGGCACGATGTTGTCGACGGTTGGATGAAGATGACCTCATCATATGCCCGATCATCTGTGTGGGTTGAGGCGATGCCGGCTCGACTCCACCTGCTGGCGGGGGCCGGGGCGGGGCACGGACCGCTCGACGTTGTCCTGCTTGTCGAGGTTCTTGAGGCGCTCCTCGGTGGCCTTGATGGTGGCCTGCCGGCGCCGCTCGGCCAGGATCACCTCCATCTTCTGGTCCGTCTCGGCCTGTTCGCGCGGGGGGGGGGGGGGGGGGGGAGGGAGGTGAGCGGCGCTAATAATGGTGGCGGGCGTGGAGTGGGGCGGTATGTGGTGGTGGTGGCGGCGGCGGCGGTGGTGGGTGGTGGTGGTGGTGGTGGTGGCGGTGGCGGTGGCGGTGGCGGTGGCGATGGCGGTGGCGGTGGCGGTGGCGGTGGCGGTGGCGGTGGCGACCTGCTTGGTGAGGAGGCGCATCTTGCGTGCCTCGATCTCCTGCTCCATCCGAGCCAGGACCCCCTCGCGCTGCTGCTGCTTGAGGGCCTCCTGCCGGCGGCGCTCCTCCTGCTCCTTCTCCTGCTGCTGCTGCTGCCGCAGCCGCTCGTCGGCCTCGGCCTGCTTCTGCAGGGCCGCCTCGATCCGCTCCTGCCCGCCACAAGCAGCGCGCCCACCGCCGTGCGGGTGTGAGGCGGAGGGGAGCGGGAGCGGGAAAGGGCGGGCGCAGCGGAGTGGTGGCACGGGGGGGGGGGGGGGGGCGGACCCGCTCGTGCTCCTCCATCTTGCGCTGCACATCGGCCAGCTCGCGGGCCTTGGCCTGGCGAGGGTCAGGTCAGGGGACAGGAGCCGAGTTAGTGACGCAGTGAACGAGGGAGGGGGGAGGGGGGGGGGGGGGGACCTCGGCGCGGAGGCGGGCCTCCTCCTTCTCCTGGAGGCGCTGCAGCTCCATCTGGCGGCGCTTCTCCTCGTTGGCCCGCTCGCGCTCCTCGAAGGTCATTTGCATCTGCGGCCCCAGGCCCCGGCCACCCGACCCGCGAAGCGGTGCGGATGAGGGGCTGCCCACCCCTCGCGCCTCCACCACGCCGCTCATCACCCACCCGCCACCCACCACCCCTGCACCACCACTGCACACACTTTCCGGCCTCCATCCCCCCGCATCATCCCGCCTCAGCCGAACGCGACGGAGCAGCATGAGCAGCTCGCAGCCACCGGCGCGGCGTCCTGCGCATGGGTGCCGACCTGGGTCTTGATGGCGGCCTGCTGCTCGCGGATCTGGATGGCCCGCTCCTGCTGGCGGCGCTGCTGCTCCTGGTGGATGGCGGCCACCTCCTGCTTCTGCTCCTCCAGGCGCCGCTGCCGCTCGGCCTCCTTCTCCTCAGCCTGCCGGCGCCGCTCGGCCGCCAGGGCCTCCTGCCGGGCCAGGTTCTCCTCCAGCTCGCGCCGGTGCTGGGCCGCCTTGGCTGCCCGCTCGGCGTCCCGCCGGGCCAGCTCGGCCTTCCGCTCGGCCTGCCCCCCCCCCCCCCCCACCCGGCGGCGGCCACCCGAGGATCCATGGAGGACGTGCCACCAGCGCCACCGGCTGACCCGCGGGGCGGGGCGTGGTGGAGTGCGCTCGGGGCGGGCGGACCTCTTTGCGCTGCTCCTCGGTCCGCTTGCGCTGCTCGTCCTCGAACTGCATCTGGGCCTGGCGGCGGGCCTGCCGGGCCTGCTCCTCCTCCATCTCCTTCCGGGTCATGTCCCGCAGCCGCTGCGCGGGCACCAGAAAGAGCCAGAGGCCCCCCGAGGAACCCGCGGGGTGAAGGGGGGCGCCGGGGAAGGCGAAGGGACGGGACATTCCGGGAGGGTGGCGGTGGGCTGGGGGGGCGGGCGATGGTGGCGGCGGGCGGACCTTCTGCTCGTCGGCCTCCTGCTTGCTGCGGATCTGGGCGGCCCGCTCCTCCTCCTGCCGCTGCCGCTCCGCCTGACCGACCGACCGCACGCAACGGGGCCCCCGTCAGCCCAGCAAGCAAGGACACCCCGGACCAAGCAGCCATCCCGCCTGCCCCTCCCGCTCTCACCCCCGCATCGGGGCGGCTCATCGGGTGGGCGCGGCTGGGGGGCGCCGGAGGTGCGGCTGGGGGGTCGCCGGAGGGGCGGCTGGGGGTCGCCGGAGGGGCGGCTGGGGCGCCGGAGGGGCGGCTGGGGCGCCGGAGGGGCGGGGCGGACCGCCTGGCGGCCGATGATCTCCTCCTGGATCCGGGTGGCCTTCATCTCGCTGTGCAGCAGGGCCTGCAGCTCGGCCCGCTGCCGCCTCTGCATCTTCTCCAGGCGCCGCTCCTCCTGCGACCGTCCGGGCAAAGGTGGTGGCAGAGGTGAGGCGGGCGGGCGGGCGGGCGGAGGGGGGGAGGGGGGGAGGGGAGGGGGAGGGGGGAGAGGGAGAGAGATCGAGCAGCCCGAGCGGGAGGAGAGGGGGCGGGTTGGGGTGTGCCAAGCCCGGGGCGAGACCCCCGTGATCGTGCGAGCCCTTGGTGTCCCTCTGCTGAAAGACGCAAAGACGGCCAGGACAAAAGAGCCCCGGCGCCACACCCCGCCCGATCGGGTCGCGAACCTCGGCGAGGGCCGTGTCGGACTGGGACATGTGACTTCGGGTCGTGGCCGATCCCATGGGGCTGCGTTCCACTCTGCGGCGCTCTTCCATGGCCTGCTCTTGGATGACATGCTCCCGCTCCTCTCGGAGGAGAGCAATTTTGGCTGTGACCCAGCACCAGAAAAAAACATGTCGATGGGACGAGCTCAGAGGAGAATAGGCAGGCCTTGTCTGCGCTCCTCAAAATGCTGATAAACAAGTTCAACTTCTTCGGGAAGCTGGCAGGACCGAGAACTTTCCTTGGCGGCCTGCTCGACAATCCTACGGTGGCGCCCAGGATGGTTGAGTGAGCGAAAAAATGGAAGGATTGGAGACTTTTTTAAGAGTTCCCTAGGCTCAATACCCTCACGTTTACAAGCCTCAATCGAGCGGGGAGAGGTCAGTGTTAAATGACGAGCCTCTTCATTAAAATTCAGCAAAGAAACCACCCCTTGGGGCTGAGACTGTTGGCTTCCTTGAGTTTCCGAACGTTGGCTCATCGGGCTTTTTGGGGGACTTTGTGGGCTCTTCATAAATTGAAGAACGGAACCAACGGAACGGTTGAGCTGGTCAAACCACCGGGTGAAATGTCGCTGCAGGGATTTAAAATCCTGTTTCTTTTTTTTCCTTCGGCTGCCGCAAAATAATGTGGACAGGGTGACCCGACGCATCCAGCGCAAAGGGCCACTCGCTGCATCTCCAGAGTCACAACGCTTCCTAGGCCATTTCCAAAAAACTGACCGCCCGAAAAACATTCGAAAAACGCTGGCCAGGACGGCGATCTCTTGTGAAAATAGGCGAAAAGAATGACAGCACCAAATTTACAGGCCAACAATCAAGGCGCCGATGAGCTATAATTAGGAAACGAAAAAGGAAACAGAAGGACACCACTTCAGGAGCGAGTGGCATGGAAGAACACAAAGAAAGGGAACAAAATATCGCCAGGAGAAAGCAAGAAGGAGGAAAAGGGAGGGGAAAAAAAAAGAATATTCAGTGATGATCGTGACAACAACACAAATAACAGAAAATGATCGTGAATAGAGAAAGCCGACGGGATGGGAGCCCGGGACTTTAGATATGGGCAGCGTGGGGCACGTGGGGCACGGTGGCGCCGCTGCCAAGATTTGTCCGAGTCATCTGAGACTGAAAGAAGAGTTGAGTCAACGATTGGGCTGCGGAAAAACAACAGACCAAGTCGTGAGTCTGCGAGTCGATGCCCGAATCGCGGCCAGCCAGGCCACGCCCACGACCCTGGGCATCAAACCGCTGGGAATGAGTGCCCGTGTAGAGCGAAGAATCGGTCAGCTTGTCAAAAATAGAACGATGCTCGCCAGGTGCAGCCGCCTTGTGGGCTGGGGGGTGTGCCGCGGGTGCAGCAGCTCGCGTCGCCGTCGCCGTGGGAGGAGTCCGAGGTTTGGTCCCAGCAGGAGCCGCAGGAGGATGAGATTCAACACCACCATGGGGAACAGTGGCGCCAGTGTCAAGCGCGGGACGAGTCATCTGAGACTGATGGATGAGAAAAATGGGATGGAAGAAAAAAATTAATTAAAAAATTTGTGTGAACGTGGGAGGAACAGACCAAATCGTGTGTTTGAGAGTCGATACCAGGATCACGACCAGCCTTCCCCCGACCATGACCCTCTGCATCAAAACGATGAACATGGGTACCTGTGTAGAGCTTGGGATCGGTCAATTTGTCGAAAATAGATGGCTTGCTGGCAGCAGGTTTGTGAGCTGCCGGACGCTCACCAGTCGGCGTGGTCGCGGTAGGGCGAACATGAGCGGCAGGAGCCGCTGCTGGCTTGGTTCCAGGGCTTCGTGGGTGGGGAACATGAGCAGGGGCATCGGGGCGGGTCATTTGAGAAAGATCGTGCGTCAGAGAATCAATACCAGAATCGCGCCCTGCGAGTCCACGTCCATGTCCTTCGTTATCGAAGCGGTGAACATGTGTTCCAGTGTAAAGCTTGGGGTCAGTGAGCTTATCAAAAATTGATTGGTGGGGCTTGGCTGCCATGGCTTGGTTTCTTTTGGTCGCGCAAAGCGGGTCGTTTGTGGCTGTGGCCGGGGGTCGTTTGAGGCGAAGCCGTTGAGGCTCATCAACAAGCGAGGACAGGGGATCTTTTGGGCACTTTTGTATTGCAACTTTCATGATATTGCTGAGTGATGGTGATGGTTTGGTGGGGGTGGTTTGATTTTGATGGTGATAGTGATAGTGATGACGTCGGTCGAAATTGGTACAGCGAGTTTCCCCTTTTGGGGACCGCTGCCCGGGTGCCCAAACCCGTGACATCCCGTGCGAGCTGAGGGGGCAGGATGTTGGAGTTTGCTGACCGGGACCCGCTGGCTTGCCGACGTGGGGTGCTGTGACACAAAGTGCATGTGCATCCGCGGTGATGGCAGGTGTGGGAAATCCATTGAAAAAGATGGCTCTGTACCGCGCAAGACCCTGGTACCCAAATAAACGGGAGGATGAAAGTGGGCCTCAAAAAACAGCCCATTCTCAGAAAAGTTGGAATCCAATGAGATGGAGGAGGTGTGATGTGACATCTCGTGGAGTGGATGCCCCTTACACGAGGAAGTGGTGGCACCTGATAAATTCCATCATCGAAAATTCCTGACTCCCAAAAGCCCTACAAAATTCCTCCCCATTCAAAAAATGTGGTAGCCGCTCCAACCCCGCGGATCAGGAAGCTCGCTTTTGAGTCAGCATTTTTTTGTGCACAACGTGGTGGGAAAGTTCGATCCCATGAAAAACATCGGCGAGGCCGAGAAAAACACCACGGTGATTGTGTTGTGAAAGAAAACAGACACAGAAAGACGACATGGAGCGCCGGCGGCAATGCATTAAACGGTGGGCATCTGATCAGCGACGCAAGCAGAAAAACCTATTGCAGAATGACCTAACACGGAAACATACGTTAAATAGGCCAATCATCCTCAGAACATGCCAAAGATGTGGATGATCCGAATCGACGAGCGGCGACACTTCCCCAAAACATAAAATCACCGAGGATATGAAACCCTAATAAAATGCCTCGTCAACGAAGTGAGGAGCCGCAGGAGAGCCGTCGAAGAGGCATCCCGTCACAGCGCAAGTTACCAATGGGGGAAGAGCGGCTATTTTTTCCGGGCTCGGTTTGGCCTGTTTTTGCTTCCAATTTTCCCGGGGATCGGTTAGGAATGGGCTCATTCTGGCACTGGGGATGATGTTTCCCAAGTGCGGAGCACTGCTCCACAGAGCCCTTTTTTGGAGTGGGCCCTTGGAAGGGCATCAGATGGCGGTCGGTCATCCACTTTCTCCCCCATCCAATGCGAGCTCAGGCTCGCCGCACCAAATTGGACATGTGTGGATAGTCACTTTTTGTTTGGGGGTGTCAGTTGGGCCCTTGTCCGGGCCAATCCCAAAATGGGAACCCATTTCGACCGACGGGTGATGGTGATGGTGATGGTGGTGAAGGTCGCTCGGGGGATTTGCGGGCGCGGTCGGCTGGCAAGATCAGCCAGTCAGGGCCAGAGGACCGGGAGAGTCATGATGACGGCAGATGGGGGAGAGGGATGTTGGAAGGGGGGAAGGTGGGAAGGTGGGCTGTGTTCCTGAGGTCGGTGAAGTTCAAGGGCGCAACGACGGCCATGCGAGTGGTGGTGCAGAAGCCCCTTGCAAAGGACCCCAATCTGAACATGCGGACACCGTGTCTCTGCCCCCCTCCCCTCCCCTCCCCTTCCCTTCCCTCCTCCCGCTAGCAGGCGCAGGGTCTGGAGGCCGAGCGGCAGTGACAATTCAGTGCAGGCGAAGCGGTGATGTAGGCGGCAGAAAAGCTTATTGACGAGAGCCTCCACATGGTCAAGGAGGGTCGGGTCACGTGAGTTCATATCGAGAGAACCACCCTATGATGCAACTCACCAGCCTGCGTTTCCCGTGGCAAGAGTATCTACTGAATGATCTTTCGTTTAGCACGCGTCTCTGCACCGAACGTCGAGAACTCGTCCTGTCGGGTTCTGCTTGCTGTCTCCACCGTTTCTGATATTTCTTTCTCGGACTCCCCCCGCCCTCCCTCGCACTTTGGGACGTTGATGAGTTCGTTTTTTAAGAAGCCTTCGATAGGATTGGCGACACAGATTGCCGAAAAAGATGTGCAGGCCTTAATGGACTCGTCATTCTGCCCAGTCTCTCAGGGAAGGATTCGGGGGAAGATAAAATTGTACCGTTCACACCCCGTCTGTAGGTGAACAGGGAATTAGTGGCATAATGAATTTGGTGTTCGACTTCCTCAGAATTGCGAGGAGGCTCTTCGGCTCGTGCATGAAAACCGCCGAATCGGGACGCTCTCCGTCTCCGCGCAGGGTCGATTGGCAGACTGGCAATCGGGGCGAGTGACACACGAACTCATCCGGATCCTCCCCGTGGCCTTGTCGACCACCTTTAAGCTGAAGCAAACCCACCTCGGCGAGGCCGAGGCGGTAGGCATTGCGGAGGCCCTGTCTCGGAACCGCCACATCGATCGACTTTGCTTGGCTGATGTATCCATAGCTCCAGCCGCCTCCGAGAAGGTCTCCCCCCATCGTCATCCCCCCGCCCGGCCACACTCCCCGCCCCGTAGGTGGCCTCGGCCCTCTTTGGGGGCCCCTTCCCGCTGGCCCTCACCCGGCTCACCCTGAGCGGGTCCTCCTTCGTGCACGGCCCGGTGCTGGCTGCCCTGCTGAGCCTGCTCGGGGCCACCACGCGGCTGGAGCGGCTCGAGGTGGACCGGTGCGGGCTCGACGACGCCGAGCTGGAGGCCCTCTGCCAGGCCCTCGCCCGGAACGGCTCCCTCCGGGTGCTCAACCTCTCGGGCAACCCCTTCCGTCGGTCGGGGGCCCGTCACTTGGCACAGACCCTCGCGGGGCGTTACTGCGGGCCCGTGGCCGAGGCGAGGGCCCTGCTGGTTGAGGCGTACGACCTGCACCCTCACGTCCTGGCCCAGCTGGTCCCCGCCAGCCTCCGGTTGGGCGCCACCCGGTGCACCCTGGTGTGCCTCCGCCACGAACCCCGCCTGACCCTCGCCTCCCGGATCAAGTACTCCGCCGTGTGGGGCGGTCTGTCTGCGCCCATCCTGCTCCCATCTCCCCCCAGGCCCGGGCGGCGCGACACCGATCTGGTCTTCTTCGCCCATGCTCTGCAGGCGTCTGCTGGCCCGGGGTGGGCTGGCTGGCGGTGATCCTGGGGCTGTACTACTGGGACCTGGTGGCGGACCTGTGGGTGGCCTTCTCGGGGCGGGGCGACGCGCCCGCGGCCTGGTTGGGGGCCATCCTGACTGACGTCATCCTGGCCCAGCTCGCCACCGGCACCGCCTACACCGTCGTCGCCCTGATCGCCCGCCGCACGGGCCGCTCGCCCCTCGCCCCCCAGCAGCAACCCGACCACCTGTTCGTGCTCCCCAGCAGCAGCAGCAGCAGCAGCAGCAGCAGCAGCAACCCATGCGCGCTGAGGCACCGCCGCAGCAACAGGAACAGCAACACGAGCAGCCGTCCGACCGGCCTGCCCAGGCGCTGTTCATCGTGCGGTGCGTGGCCCACTACTTCGGGCTGGGCTTCCTGTTGCAGTGGGGTCGGGTGTGCTGGCTGCACAAGGGCCACTGGGACCGGATGGCCGCCGACCAGGCCGACTGGCCGCTCCTCGAGCTGCTCCTCCGGGTGCGGGCCCTCGTCGAGTGCCTCCCCCAGGTCCGCTCCGCACCCCTCCGCTGCCGAGGCAGCCGCCACACCGATGTCATTCTCGGGCCGGGGCCGCTGCTGGGCTGGTGTGGCGGCGGCGGGGCTGGGCTGGGTAGGTATTCCTGCAGACGTTCCGCATCATGCGGACGGGCGGGGCGAGCTGGATGGAGTGCGCCTCCCTGGCCACGAGCCTGCTCTGCCTGGCCTCCGAGTGCGCCTGGTTCGTCTGCAGCCGGCCCCCCGGGCGGGCCCGCCTGGCGACGGGGCTCCGGTGGACGTGTTACTACGGGGCCGCCCTGGCCGAGCAGCTGCTCCGGTTCGGGCTGCTCTCGCTGGGCTTCCCCGTGGGCTGGTACGTGGCCTTCCTGGGGGTCGAGGCCCTGGCCTGGGCCCTCTTCGTCCTGGTCGGCTGGGAGCTCTGGCGCCGCCGCAGGCAAGGCGCCCTGGGCTCCGAGAAGGTCCGCCCCCCATCCCGCCCGGCCCCCACCACCACACCACCTCCTCCTCCTCCGCCGGCACCGGCACCGCCGATCACGGATCACTGCTTATGGCGCGGGTCGGCCGGTCGGCTGGGCGTGGGGATGGTGGTGACGACGGGTGTGGCGCCTGGGCGGGTCGGGTGGACAGTATGAGATCGAGCCCATGGGGATCCCGTCGGCCATCCAGCTGGCCGTCTTCGCCTTCCTGGGGGACGCCACCATCGTCATGGGCTCGGAGCGCTTCGCCCCGCTGGCGCTGCAGCCGGCCATGCCCAGGCTCCAGTGGGGCTCCTTCGTGGGCATCGACCTGCTCGTCTGGGCCTACCGGGCGGCCAGCTACTGGCTGGCCATCCTCGTCTGGTACGGCCGCCTCCAGGGCACGGGGGCCCTCTTCGAGCCCCGCTACGAGGCCCTCCGGGAGCCCTTCCTGCGCACCTGCATCGCCGTCTGCGCCGCCGGGGGCACCCTGGTGCTCGTCCGCGGGGCCGCCGAGCGGCCGCCCGACGAGCCCCGCGATCGGGTGCCTCGGGACCCCGAGGGCGCCCTGGGGGAGGCCAAGGCGGCCATGGACGCGGTCTTGGGGCGCCCGGGGGGCCGGCCGGACGAGCTGCCCGAGGAGCCGCTGGTGAGCTTCCGCTGCATGAAGGCCCTCGATGCCCTCGCGGCCCTCTGCGCCCAGGGTCGGCCCGCCTCGCACGGCCCATGCACCCCCCACCACACGCCCTGGCCGAGGGGTCGGGCTGACACCATGTGGGCCTTTGTTGGGCGGGCTGGTGGGGGCGCGAAGGCAACGGGGCTGGGCTGGTGGGGGCGGGGCTCTACCGGCGGCTGGTGGGGCTGCTGTGGGCCCGTCAGTGGCCGCTCTTCGACGAGGTGGCCCCCTCGGCCTGTCGGCTCCTGGCCATCCTCACCGAGGACGGTCCGTCGCTGCCCCCACGCGCACAGAGCCGCCATACCCCCCAGGGGCGATCACGGTGGGCCCGATGCAGCGCCGGGCCGCTCCCGCTGCCAGCCCAACGGACCCACCGCCAAGCCTGACACCCTCCCTGCTGGGCCACAGAGCGGTGGTTGGAGGCGCTGATCCGGGACCCGGCCACCGTGGGCCTCCTGGCGGAGCTGCTGGCGGGGAGCGTGCGACCCCCCTACCGGTGGCCGCTGCACCTGTGCACCGTCCTGCGCAGGGCCACCTCGAGGAAGGTCGCCCTGCCCTCCCGCCCCCCGTCCCTCAGGACCTGTGGTCACCCCGCGCGGCCTGCCAGCGGGCTTCTCCCTCTCCTCACGGCTGCAGCGGGGGGGTTGGCCGCACTCCCACCCGCCCCGCAGGCCATCTGCCGGGTGGCTGCCCGTGCCCCGGGTCCCGAGGGGGCGCGCCTTGCGGCCGAGATCGCCGCCTGCGACCGGGGGGGCCTCGTGCGCTGCCTGCGCCTCTTTCAGGACGCCGCGGCCGAGACCGGGCCGGCGGGCGGGCAGGGGCGGCCCCCCAGGGCCCTCTTCGCCGAGGCGGCCGAGGCGCTGTGCAACCTCACTTGCGACCTCCGTCCGCATGCTCCTTCGCTTTGCCCGCCCCGTCCCCCTTCGCCACGTACCGCCCCCCTCGTTCCGCTGGCTGGCCTCTTCTCTCCCTCCCCCCCCCCCCCCCCCCCCCCCGCGCTCACACACACCGCGCACGCACACCCAGCGCACGGCCCGAGCACACGGCTGGCCCTGTTCGACGGGGCCGGGCTGCCCCAGCCGGAGGAGCTGCTGGCCTCGGAGGCCCGGCCCCTCGCCGGGGGCCCGTACGCCCTGGCCACGTCCCCGCATCGGCCCTGCTACCTGGTCCTGTGGGCCCGCACCCGCCGGGGCGGATCAGCCCCCGGGGGCGCCCTGTGCCCCTTCCAGGTCTCGGTCGAGTCGACAAGCGCCATGCTCTACACCCTGCGCCCGCTCCGCCCCCGCCGCCCTGGCCCCGGCCCCGCAGAGGACCGCGCGCCCCCGTCTTGGGGCGAGGAGCGGGCCCGCCGGTTTGTGGGGGCCGGCCGGACGGTGCTGGCCTTCGAGGCGCTGGGCGATGGCGACTTCAAGGTGCACGTGGCCCTCGGCGGGCGCCCCGTGGCCCACTCGCCCCTCATCATCCGCGCATCGGCCGGTCCGCACAAACTGCCCCCCGCATGCACCCCCCCCCCCCCCCCCCTCCTCATCCACTCCTCCTCCCCCCGTCTCACGCCGCCGTTGCCCATCCGCCCGCAGACGGGACCGAGCATGCCCGGCTGCCGCTCATCGAGTCGCCCCACCCGCTGCGGCAGGCCATCCCGCCCCTGTCCGCCCCTGCCCCCCGGCCGGCCCCGCTGTCTGGCTGTTGCCGCCGCGACGGCGGCCGCCCGGCGCTGTGTCGCTCCGAGATTGCCATCCCCGCCGCCGCCACCCTCATCGGGCCACCTGCTCTCCCCCTCCATGCCCCTCCCGCAGCCTCTGGTCTCCTGAAGCCCCTCATGGCTGCGCGGGCTCCCTGGCGGCCTCCCTGGGTCCCGAGGAGTCGCGGCCCCCCATCCCCGTGCCGGCGGCCACCTCGCTGGGCATCCAGATCCCCCGTCCGCGCGCCCCCGCCGCCCCCGGTCGCCCTGGTCCCCCCGCTGGGTCTGGATCGTCCCCCCCATCGCCCCACGTGCCACCCCACCCCACCGAGCTTCGGGCTTTCTGCTGCTGTTGCCGGCGCCGTCGGTCGTGGTGCCGTGTGCGGCGGGGCGGGGGGATGGCCTGCGCAGGGTCCCTGGAGGCGACCTTCGCGCCGGGGGCGCCGCTCTTCGCGTGGCAGCTGATCTTCGCCCGGTGCCCGCGGGCGACCCTGCAGCGGGTGGGCCTCGTCTGCCGGCTGTGGCACCTGCTGGCCGACTGCGAGGAGACCTGGGCCCGCCGCTGCCAGGCCGAGTGGGGCATGGGCCCCGACCACATCGGCACCCTCCGCTCCCGGTTCGCCAGGGTCGGTCACGCACACCACCCCCTCCCCTCCCCTCCGCCGTCCCGTGCAAGGGCTCGCTGCTCTGCCCTGCCCGCCCCCAACAAACCCTGGCTTGGTTCCCCTCCGGCCAGCCGGACCTGAGCTGGCGGGGGCTCTACCAGTACCGCCACCAGCAGGCCGCGGCGGTGGCCCACGGGTGCGACTCGACCTTCGTCGCTGTGCAGGTCCCTCCTGCCCTCCTGCCTGCCCTCCTGCCTGCCCTACTGTCCTCCTGCCTTCCCTCCTGCCCTCCTGGCCTGCCCTCCTGCACCCCTGCACTCCTCCTCCTGCCCTCCTGCCTGCCCTCCTGCCCTCCTGCCTGCCCTCCTGTCTGCCCTCCTGCCCTCCTGCCTGCCCTCCTGCCTGCCCTCCTGGCCTCCTGCCCCCCTGCCCTGCCTGCCTTCCTCTTGCAGCGACCCACTCCTGGGGGCTGGGGTGATGGAGGGGCGGGGTAGACCTGTGTCTCTTCACCGGCATGCTCGATGGGATGGGTCCTGGGCGCGCACCCTGCAGGAGCTCTGCCTCAGCGCGGCGCCTGGGGGGGGCGAGACCTGGGCCTGCCCGGGCGAGTACCTGCGCGGGTCGGCCCGCTGTTGGTGCTGGCAGGGGCGCGCCTCATCCGCCCGGGGGGCCGCCGACAACCCGGAGGACCCAGCCGGCCAGGAGGAGGCCCTTCCCGAGCCCGATGACGAGGGCGGGGCGGAGGATGGGGGCGCCCGGGCGACGGTGATGCTGGCCCTCGACGGGCGACCGGTGGCCCTGCTCTACGCGGGCCAGCCGGGGCCGTACCCGGGCCGCTTCGACCACGTCTTCGCGCCCGACCGGCTGGTCCGCCCCCCCCCCCCCCCCCCCCCCCCCCCGCCCCTGCCCCTGCTGCCCTCCCGGCCTTGCCCGCCGCCTCCCCTCACCCGTGCCCCTCGTTGCTACCGGGGTCTCGATTCCCCCGGGTGGGCTGGCTGCCACACCAGGTGCGCTTCGGCCTGCGCGCCCCCACGGCCCCGGGTGCGCACCTGCTGACGGCCATCCCGTGGTGGAGCCCGGCCCCTGGGGGTGCGGCGACCTGTGGCCTCCTCGAGGCCGTCGAGAGCGTCTGCTGCGAGCCGTACGCCGTGCTGGGCATCCTCCGCGTCCGCGGTGCGCCCGAGCCGCCCCTGCTGCCCCCAGGCCCAGACGAGGTCCGCTCCAGCCCCCCGTCCTTCGTCCCCCCTCGTCCCCCGTCCCGCCCCCCAACTCACTGCTCTCATCCCGCCGCATCGGCACTGGCTGCAGGCCGCGTGGACCCCGCTGCCTCTGAGCTACGCCGTCCTGACGGCGGACATGCTGATGCCCCTCGGCGGCCCCGGGGACCCCGATGGGGGTGACGACGGCAGGGGGCAGCGGACCCGGCCCCAGTCCAGCTGCCCCGCGGCCAGGCGCGACCCGCAGGTCCGCAGCAGCAGCAGCAGCAGCAGCAGCAGCAGCAGTCCCAACCCCAAGCCCCCAACCCCAAGCCCAACCCCAAGCCCCCAACCCAGATCAGAGCCCCGGGCTGCCGCCATCCTCACCTTTCCAGCTGCCTTGCGGGATGGCTGGACTGGTTTGGCGCAACCCAGATCAGCTGCCGTCACACCGCCAGCCATCCACACCCAGACACGCCCTCACCCCGGCCGGACTCTGTGCGGGGGCGTGGTGTTTCCGGGTGGGGCGGTCTCAGAGCGGGCTGGTGCAGCTGCGTGGGACGGTCTACACGCGGTCCGGGGGCCGGGCCCTGGTGACCACCCTTCCGCCCGGGTGGCGCCCCAGCCAGACGCTGCACATCCCGGGCCCCGTGCTGGCCGCCCCGGCCGCCCTGCAGCGGCCCGAGATGGCCGGCCCGGAGGGGGGCCTCGAGGGTGCCGATGGCGACACGGTCGGCGCCACGCGTACCCCCCCCCCCCCCCCCCCCACACACACACACACACACACCACCATCGTCAGCACAGCATCGGCATCGGCAGCATCGTCCAACTTGCTCGACCCACATACGCCGCCACTCGCTCATTCTCCCGTCCCTGGTGGTGGATGGCTGCAGGCCGATGGGGCCGCGGCCCGCAGCCTCCTGGGCGTGGGCACGGAGCTGCTGCTGCTGCCCCCCTTCGAGGCGGTGCCGGCCCCCCCCAGGCAGGGCGAACGGCCGCAGGGCAGCAGCACGGGCCGGATCGACGTCTACCCCAGCGGGGAGGTCTTCGCCCCCACACACACCGCCCTCGACGCGGTCGCCTTCATGACCGCCGGTCCGCCCATGCCCCGTGCCCCATGCCCCACACCCTGCCCCGGATGTTCCCTCGATTCCCCGCATTGACGCATCGCCCCCTCGCCCTCGGCCGCCCCTCTGCCGTGCAGAGGCCCCCTCGGTGGAGGTGGCCTTTGTGGGCGCCCCGCGGCACTACGCGCTGACGGTCCACCTGGACCCGATGACGGGCGGTGCGGACACAGCCGCCCAGGGCCCCGCGGCCCCGGCACCCGAACTGCCTGCCAAGCGGCGCCCCCGCCCGGCACCCTCGCGGCGGTCCCGGGGCACCCTCGGAGGGCGGGCCCCGAGCCCCGAGGAGGGCCGGTTTGACGAGGAGGAGGGCGCCACCTTCGTGCGGAACCCCCTCGTCCCGGCGACTCGCGACGAGGTCACGCCCAGGTCGCTGCCGCCCCCTGCCCCCGGGGCCGCCCAGCTGGGCGAACCGGAAGACAGCGACGGCAGTGAGGGCGACCAGGGCGGCGAGGACGCGGATGCTGCAGATGAGGACAGCCGCCAGGGCGGGGCCGCGGAGGGTGGCGAGGGCGAGGGCGAGGGCGACGAGGGGCCGCCCTCGCCCCGCCGGGAGGCCGACCGGTGGGACGAGGCGGGGCCCCTCAGCCTGGGTTTCGGCTACCCGCCGCCTCCGCCGCCCCCCGCCCCGCAGACCCCGTCAGCCCCCCTGCCCGCTGGCCGCGAGGGCGGCCTTCGTTGTTGGTGGGGCATGGCCGGGCTGGTCTGGCTGCACGGCCACGCGCGCCCCTACCACAGCGCCCTGCCCGAGGGTGCCCCCGCCCGGCGGCGGCCCCGGTTCCTGGTGCTGGCGGTGCTGCCCCCCTCGTGCCGCCCCGCCACCCGGCACACCTTCGCCTGCCTGGCCTTCTTCAGCGGTCCGCAGCAAGGCGCCGCAGCCCCGATCTGCTTCATGTCCCTCGGATCCCAACCGCCATCCCGCCCTCACACGCCCGTCTGCCTGCCCCGCCACCGGCCCCCTCCTCTGGTCTGGCGGGCGGCCACTCCTCGTCGGGCGGCACAGGACGCTCCTCGGCCGAGACCCTGCCAACGGGGGGCCTGGCTCGGGAGGGGCCCCACTACGGGCTGGTGCCGGTCAGCGTGGGGCCCGACGGGGCGGTCATCATCCCCGACGAGGCCGCCCTGGAGTGGCTCGCCCTCGAGCCGGCACGCTTCTGGTCGTCGGGCGGCCCCGAGCCCCTGCCGCTCGCCCTGCCGCTCGCCCGTCCGTCCGCCCCGCCTCCGCCCCGGCTCCCCCCCCCCAGGCCCGCCCACCACTGACGTTGCTGCCGCTCTGCGTGTTCCACGGCGGCCCAGAATCGGAGTGGGGGGCAGGGCCAGGGCAAGGGCAAGGATCAGGACATGGCGACGCGTGGGGGCAGCACCAGGTGGCTGGGCTGGCCCTCTGCCGGGCCGACCTCCTGGGCACGGCCCCCCGGGTGGCCCGCAAGGCGTTGGGCCTCCTCGTGGCCAACTGGCCCACCGGTCTGCCCGCTCCCGTCCACCCATCGCCCCTCAATGGTGTCGGCCCTCACCCCCCCACCCCACCACCTCCACCCCCCCAACTTCTTCCAGTGGCCCGGCTGCTCGAGCTGGAGGCGCCCTTCCGCCCGGCCTTGGTGGGCCTCTGCTGTGGGATGATGCGGGCCGCGGCCATCCAGGGACCGACAGCCTCCCACCCGGAGGACGCAAGTCGGGCCCTCCAGGCCTTGGAGCTCCTCAGGCTGGATTGTCTCACAGGTCGGGTTCAATTCCCGCTCCGACCGTGATTTTTTTCCAGCCGTCCCATAATTTTTCCGATGTGCCTCCAGAGTGCCATTATAAGGGGCGCCGGGTACAGTGCTTCCTCGGAACCCCTTCGGGGGTCATCCGCAAAAATTGGAACGATACAGAGAAGATTAGCATGGCCCCTGCGCAAGGATGACCTAATGTACTTCGAGAAAGGTACTCAATTTTTTTCGGCTCGTTGCAGGCGGGCCCCGCGCGAGTGGCGAAGCGCTCGCCAGCAAGGTGCTGACGCTGGCGGGGGTGCCGCCCCCAGCCGAGCTGCAGGAGGGCGTCCTGGAGGTGCTCGAGGTCATCGCCCGGACACGTCTGCCCCTGGTGCCGCCCCGCCTCCTCCTGCGCCACCTCCGCCACCTCCGCCGCCCGCCTCCGCCTTCTGCTCCATCACCGCAACAACACGGGTCCCCTGTGGCGGTCCAGAGGCTGCCTGGGGGGACGAGGGTCTCGAGGGGTGGGTCATGGAGGGCCTCGCGCCCACCGACAGCCTGGCCAAGAAGGCCCTCTGGGTGCGCTGCGCCAGTGCCCGTCCGCCCGCACCCCGCCCCAGCCCTCACATTTCTGCCACTTGCGCGCCCTCTCCTCTCGCCCACCCTCTGGCCCTCCTTGCTCGCTGGGGGCGCCTTCGCCGCCGCTCACTCCCACTCTGGGTGGGTGGTGCGGCCTCGCCACGGGTGCGGCGTGCAGGGCGCCACAAAGGCCTCATCCGGGGGCGGCTGGGCCCGCTGCTGGAGTGCTTCCCGCTGTGCCTGCCGGAGGGGCTGGCGGTGGGCGGCCCCGGTGGGCAGCCCGTCCGGTGCGCATTCCTGGAGAGCTTCCTCCGCGACGCCGGTCGGCCCCCCCTCCCGTCCCGCCCCGTCCCCTCCCGTCCCGTCCCCTTCCTGGCTTCCTGGGTGGAACGGTCGCTGGATCGATGTCGATGCGGCCCGCTGATTCTCCGCCTGCCGGCCCTCTGCGGCACCGGGGGTCTGTCGGCCTGGGGTTTGTGCCTCTGTTGTTGGGGCAGAGGGCGCCGACCTGGACGCGGCGTACGAGTACCTGGCCGGGGGCGCCCACCTGCAGCAGCTGCTGGCGCGCCCTAGGCCCGCGGGGGCCTCGTACGGCTGGGTGGGCCCGTACTGCGCCCGGTTCCTCTCCATCGACGCTCGTCCGTGGCCCGCCCCCGTCCCCCCCGTCCCCCCCTTGGGTGGGCCCCCCGGGTGGGCGGGCAACCCTGAGACCGACCAACGGAGCGTCCGAGTGGGGCCGGGGCTGCAGTGGGCCGGCTGGAGAACGCGCTGTGGGTGCTGCTCGAGCTGCTGGACGTGATGGAGCCGCCCCTGTTCGCCCCCATCGCCGCGGCCCTCGTCGACCTGGCCGCCAACGGTCCGCCACCCCGCCCGGCCGTCCCTGCTGGCCCTCACTCATCACGCATCGCTGTGCTGCTGCGCCGGTTTCTGTGGGTCGTGTGTGCGCGCTCGCGTGCAGAGGAGGCCCGGCAGGTGCTGCGGGGCGCGACCATGCTGCACGTCTTCCTGCTGGGCCGCGGGGCGCTCCTCTGGCAGGGCCAGGCCCGTCCCTCCCCATTGGCCGCCCCCACGGGGCACCTGCAGGCGGCAGGCGCGAGGAGACTGGCCGCCTCGGGGTGCCCGTCAACTGGGCTCACGTCACCCCTCCCTGTCGTCCGGTTTTTTCCTCTCGTCTCCGACAGGGCCGCATGGACGCCGAGTGCGGCCCCGCGGTGCGGCTGCTCATGGCCCGCCTCGGCATCGCAGGTCCGTCCCCGGGGCACACCCGCCCCCCCGTCCCTCCTCCCCACCCCCCCGTCCCCCCGCACATGGACACGTTATCGCAACCATCATGATCCCTCTGCCCTGTGGGCCGTCTGCTTGGGCCTGTGCCCCTGGGCCCAGAGATGGGCTGGGGCCGCATCCCGACGGACGAGCTTGTGCGGGCCCTGCTCCACAGCGCCCAGCCCGAGACGCGCGGCCTGCTGATGCGCATCCTGGGCACCCGGCTGGCCGCGGCCCCCCACCAGGCCCACAGGCCCGACCTCCTGGCGGCCCTGTTCGAGGTCGCGCCACCGCCTGCCCCTTCTTCGGACGCATCCCGTCCCGTGCCCCACCCACTGATCGGGGGCTGCGTACCGGCATGGGCGGGCATGGGCGGGCATGGGCGGGCATGGATGCAGGAGTTCGAGGTGCAGCTGGCGGGACCGGGGCCCGAGCCCCTGCCTGCTCTGGCCTGCCTGGTCAACTGGAGCAGCGGCCCCGGCTGGGCGGCCCGCTTCAGGCGGCTCCACGGTCCGCCCCCTCAACCCCCACAAGGGGGCGGCTTCCCCACGGACTTGGCCCTGACCGGCGACCGGTGGCCGCCCCGCGTTCCGGTGCCGGGGTGGCCCAGTGGCGGGCCCGCTTGCCGTGCAGCGGGAGATTGTCGGCCTGCACGAGCTCTTCCGGGCGGGCCCCGGGGAGCGGCCCCCCGAGGCCTACAGCCAGGCCTTCCTGTGCGGGATGCTTGCCCTCTACCGCAACCTGCTCTTCTTCCCGGCTGCGCCCTCGCTCGGCGTCCCCGCCGACAGCCCGCCAGGCCCCGACGCCCCCGCCGACTCCGTCCGGCCCCGCTGTCCGCGGCAGCCCCACCCGCCCCCGCCCCGCCTCCTGCCCCTGGTGACGGTGGCTCATGGATTGTGCCTCTTCATCTTCTTCCTTTTCCTCTTCCTCTGCCTCTGCCTCTGCCTCTTCCTATTCCTCTTCCTCTTCCTCTGCCTTGGTGTGCTGGTCTGGTGCTGCCCTGGGGGCGTGGGGGGGGGGGGGGGGCGGGGGTGGGCGGGCGGCAGGGCGGGCGGAGGCCTTCTTCGAGGGGCTGCTGGCCCGGCTGGCCGAGGGGGCCCCCTGCCCAGCGAGGCCGCCCTGCAGCTCGTCTGCGACATCATCCGGCGCTCCTTCGACCAGAGTCCGCCGCCACCTCCCGCCTCACCCCCCGCCCCCCGCTGTCGGCCGTTCGGGTGCGCGGTGGGTGGCTGACTGGGGGCGCTCGCTCTGACCTGGCTGTGGGGCCTGGGCTGGTCGCGACGGGGCGGGACGGGGCGGGACGGGACATGGTCACAGGTCGGCTGACGGTGGACAAGCGGCCCCGCTACGCGGACTGCCTGCTGCGCATCCGAACGGGGACCGCGGCCTGGTCGCTCTCGCACGCCATCGCCACGGAGGCCCTCGGTCACTCCGCCCGTCCGGCAGCCGCCCCCCGCCTCTCGCTCCCCGCCTATCGCTCCCCGCCTGTCGCTCCCCGCCTATCGCCCCCCGCCTGTCGCTCCCCGCCTGTCGCCCCCCGCCTGCCGCCCCCCGCAGCCTGCTTCCCCCGACCCATTGGCTGTCGGCCCCATGGTTGGTTGCCGGTGGTGGCGCTGTAGTGTGCGACCTTCCGCCGGGGCACCCCGAGGTGGTCACCCTGGTGGCGGCCTTGCGGGACGGGCCCCCGGATCCCCGGTCGGAGCGGGCCCGCGACACGCGCGCCGGCCTGGGGGCCCTCTTCAGCACCCTCGGTCCGCTGCCCCTCCCCTTCTCAACCCACCCCAGCGGGAGTGGGCAAGAGGGGGCGGGGGAGGGAGCGGCACCTCCTCACATGGAGCCTGGAACCTGCTCTCGTGACCTCGACGGGGCGGATGGGCGGCGCAGGCCCTGGCCAGGTGGCCCAGCACCGGATGCGGCTGGGGCAGCTTGTGGGCCTGGCGGCTGCCGAGCTTGGGCGCCCCCGGTGCCGCCTGGACCCCGCCATGCAGGCAGCCTGCATGCGCTTCCTCCACGAGGCCGCCGCCCGCATGTGCAGCCTCGAGCACGCCTGGCTCCCGGGTCCGCACCGCCTGCCGCCGCTGCCCAGGCCACAGCCATCCGTGCCCCACACCCAGGCTCCATCAGGCTCCCGTCGCCCTCATCGCCACGTCTCCCGCCATCCCGTCCATCACCATCTCCATCCCGTCCCGCGCTCTGCTGGGCTTGCTGTTGCTCTTGGGGCAGAGGAGAAGGGCTCGCTGTGGGGCAGCGTGGAGGCCGTGTACCGGCTGTGGCTCCGGCTGGGCATCGACTCGCCCTTCGCCGAGGTGGCCTACCCGCTCCTCCGCGGCCTCGGCTGCCCCGGTCCGCCCCCTCCTCCTCCTCCTCCCCTTCCCCGCTTCCGCGTTCACTGTCACTGTGTGGCCTGGCTGGATGGCCGTGACGGCGGCTGCCCAGTGGCTCTGGACGGGCGCTCCCTGCTGGAACCGCTCCGGGACGGGCCGGGGCTGCTGCGGGCGACCCGGCACCCCGTCCTGGCGGCGGTGGCCCTGGCGGGCATCCCGCCAGCCGTATGCGCCCTCAAGGGCTCCCGCGCCCCGATATTGGTCCGCCCGTGCCCCCCACACCACCACCACACAAGCCGCCCACGATTGGGCCGTTCGCTGCCTCATGCCCTCCGATCACGGTGGCCCCCGTAGTTGGCTTCCTGGACGAGCTGCTGGAGGTGCTGCGGCTGCCCCGCTTCGCCCCCCGGGGACCCGACGAGGAGGGGGCCGCACCCGCCTACCCGGGGCTGCCCTCCCTGGACACATTCCACGCCCAGGCGCGCCTCATGTTCGGCCCGTGGCGCCCGCCCGCCCGCCCGCCCGCCCGCCAGCCAGCCAGCCATCCGCTCCTGCCCTGCCCTGCCTTCCTTCGGTCGCGGCTGACCTTGGTTCCCTGCGATGCCCGGCCCGATGCAGAGGGCCTGCCCCTGCGGCTGGCGGCCCGGTACGCGACGGGTCGGCTGGCGGGCGGGCTGGCGGGGCCCCGGCCGGGCTGGCTGAGACGGAGCGCTGCCTGGCCATCTGCCGGGGCGCCCGCCCGCTGGTCGAGGGCGGCCCCGGCTGGCAGCGGGCCCTGGTCCGGGCCGCCGCCCGGTGGGTGGGCCGCCCCGCCGTCGCCGTGGGCTACTGCGACCTGCTGGCCGCCATCGAGTGGGGTCCGCGCCTCCTCGAGCCCCGCCCCATCCCGCCCGCCATCCCTGACGGCTCCGGCTGGCTGGCCGCCCCGCCCCGGGTCCCCTTGGCCCGCCTCACGCGCGACTTGGTGGTCCGGAATGGGTGGGTGTCCAGTGCCGCCCGCCCCGATGCCGCTGACGGTGGCCGACGGGCGCTTCGTTCGTGCCGTCCTGATGGCCCACCCCGGGGGCACGGCCCCCTTCCTGGCCGCAACCCGCTTCCTGCGCCGCTTCCACGTCACCCGTCCGCCACACCTCCCTCCCTCCCCTCTCCCCCTCCCTCCCCGGGTCGCGTACCGGGCGATGGGCTGAGCTTACCGCCATCATTCGCCATGTCTCGGACGGGTTGTTGTTGTTGTTGTTGTTGTTGGTGTTGGTGTTGGTGTTGGTGTTGTTGTTGTTGTTGTTGTTGTTGTTGTTGTTGTTGTTGTTGTTGTTGTTGTTGTTGTTGTTGTTGTTGTTGTTGTTGTTGTTGTTGTTGTTGTTGTTGTTGTTGTTGTTGTTGGTATGATTGTTGTTGTGTGCGGGGCGTCCGGCCGGTCCGCCCAGTGTGCCCCTTCGAGCTTGCCCTCTGCCAGACCAACAGCGCCCGGCTGCGCCACGCCCCACCGCCCGACGCGCTGTTGGCCGCCTTGGGCCGCCGGCGCCCCACCTCCAGCCAACCGCCCTCTGCCCCGCCGCAGCCGCCCACCAGCCGTCCCGCCCCGCCGGCCCGACCAGCGGTCGCATTCGCCCCCGCCACGCTCCCCCAGCCGCCATCGCCGCCACCCCCGCCATCGCCTCCCCAGCAGCCGGCAGGGTCCCCGCCCCGCTCCCCATCGGCCGCTGGGTTCCCGCGCCCCATCCCCAGCATCGCCGCCCCGGCCCCGTCGGGACCCCCGCGCCCCATCCCCCTCACGGCCCCCTCGCCGCCCCACGTCCGGCCGCCCCCGCTGCCCCTGCTGCCGGTCCCGCCTTGGCTCCCAACCGGGGGGCGCGCCCCTCCGCTGGCCTCCCTCTCGCCGGCCTCCCTCTCGCCGGCCTCCCTCTCCCTGTCCATCTCGGCCTCGGCCCTGGGCGGGGGCCCGCCGGCACCCCCCGGGGGTGACCCGGGTGAGGTGGAGAGCCGGTGGGGTGGCGGGGGCGGGGGCGGGCCCCCCAGCATCATCACCGACGACTGCGCCTCCTACCGGGCCGAGTGGGACTCCGACGGGCCCGTGCCCTGGCCCCTCCCGGCAGCCCCGCCCGTTGTGGCCCCCCGGGCCGCTGCGGGGGTGTCGCCAGGCCGCCGGGTGAATCCGCTCGCACGGCCGCGGGCCGCCCGACGCCTGGCGGAGGATGACGAGGGGCCCCTGGGCACGGGGCGGCACCCGCCCAGCGAGCCGGTACCCCGCTGATGATGATGGGCCCCGCGCACCCGCTCCCAGTGGCCCCTTGACGCCCCCTCGTTGCGCGCCCAACCCGAGTCGGGGAGCCATCATCAATCCCCCCCCCCCCCCCCCCCCCTACCAACCAACCACCACCAAACGGGAGGGTGAGGAGGGCCGGACGCCCCGGACATGGTTTTATTTGGGTTGTTGGACCCATGCATGGGCCCCGACATGCCGCTTTCGGCCCTCGGATGGCCCCAAGATGCGCACGGCCACGAAGAGAATGCTGCTCGATCGTCACGGGGCAGGCTGTTCCCCGAGTTGGGGCCGAGCGGGGGGGGGGGGGGGGGGGGGGGCCTGCTCAGCCGGGCATCACCTGTGCGCGGCAGTAGGGGCAGGTCGTGTGGGCCTCGAGCCAGAGCCCCACGCAGCGCCGGTGGAAGCGGTGCCCGCAGGGCAGCCGGACCGCGTCGCCCGGGGCGCCCCCGAGCTGCAGGGCCGACCGCTGGGCCGCCCGATCGGCGACTGGGGGCGCGGCCTCCGGGGCGGGCAGCCCGTCCAGGCAGATGGCGCACACCTCGCCCTCAGGCTCGCCGCCTCGCCCCTCCCCCCCACCCGGCAGTGGAGGAGGCCCCGGGGGCGCCGAGCGGGCAGGACCGGGCAGCCGGGGACCCGGGGAGGCGGCCGGCGAGGGGGAGAGGGCCTCGCTGGGCCGTGGGGGTGGGCCTCGGAGCGGGTCGACGGGGCTGCGGGCGGGCGGCGGGGGCCCCGCTGGAGGCGGCCCGGGCGAGGCCCCTCCAAGGGTGTCGCGCCAACGGCTCACCTGGAAGCGGCCCCCCGCTGCACCGGCCCCGGGGGCAGGCGGCCCGTCCGCCGCATCGGCATCGCCGGGCTGGGACGCCGCGGCGGCAGGAGCAGGGGCCGCAGGGGCAGGGAAAGAGGGATGTCGATGAGAAGGCGGGTGGCCGGCGTGCCACCAGGGGGCCTGCGAATAACCCTCGGCCGGCCGGAGGGGCACCTCGGTCGGGTCCTCGAGGAGGAGGAAGGGCTCACCCAGCTCGGCCGGCCCGTCGTCGCCGGGGGGCAGGAGGTGGCCCATCGGCGGTGGTGGGGGGCCGTCCGGGGGCAGGGGAGGTGGCCGTGGTGGGGGAGGGGGCGAGGGCGGCTCCAGGGGGATGCCCACGTCCTCGCCATCGGGGCCGCCCCACCCGTGATCGTCCTCGGGGCCGAGGGCGAGGTCGAGGACCCCCGCAGCCAAGCGCCGGAGGACGGCCGGGACCGGCGGGGAGCGCGGCGGGGAGCGCGGCGGGGAGCGCGGAGGGGAGCGCGGAGGGGAGCGCGGAGGAGAGGGCCGGGCCGGGGGCCAGGGGTGGTCCAAGAGGGGAGGGGGGAACAGGGCCGGGGATCCGGGCGAGGGGCGCGGGGGGAAGGGCAGCTCCCAGGGCGGCGCCGCGTCGAAGGGCGAGCGAGGCGAGTCGGGCGGGGAGGGGGCCAGCGGGGCCGGCAGCACGAAATACTCCTCCTCCTCCTCCTCCTTCTCGTCGTCCTCATCGTCCTCCTCGTCCCACTCGGGGGCCAAGGCTCCCCGGAGGGGCGCTGGTGCTGCCTCCCCCCGGGCCCCGGGCACCCGGCTCTTAGCCGGCAGCCAGCGGCGGCCATGCCGGTCGCCATCCGCCCACGGGTCCGGGCCGGGCGGGGGCAGCGAGGGGCTGGGGCCGGGGCGCCTCATGTCGGGGTGCGGGGGGCTTCCGGCCGTGGCTCTGGGGCTGGGGCTGGCGGGCAGTCCGACGGTGGGCGGCGCGGGTGGCGGCAGTGAGGCGCGGCGCGACCGAACGACGCGGTGCGGGTAGCCGGCCCCGGCCTCGTCTTCGAGCTCGTGGGCCCAGGGCGGCTCAGTGGCGGCCGGGTGGCGGTGGTGGGAGGGGCCCCGCGGCCGAGGGGCCGGCCCTGGAGCCGGGACGGGCTGCCGCCTGGGCGGGGGCTGCCGCGGGGGCAGGAGGGCCTCCAGGGGCGGCGTACTCGGGACGGCCATGGCCTGACCGCGCCCCCGGGCGGCTGCCCACTGATGAGCCGGTGGCCCATCGAGATTGCCGCCCCGGGGCCGCCCGCTTCGGTCCTCCTCGACGGACTGGGCCCAGGGGGGCGGGGACGCCTCGGGGGGGGCCGGCAGCAGGCCTCGCCGGACGAGCGGCTCGACGGGCCTCCGCCGAGGGGCCGGGGCCTGGGGCGGGACGAGGGCCTCCAGGGGCAGCGGGGCCGAGGACGACCGGCTCGCGGGCCGGCGGTCGAGGGGCCCAGGGCTGCCCGGACCGGCACTCGGGGCCGGGCGGAGGAGGAGCGGGGGCGGGATGGGGTGCCGCTTGGGCGGGGGCGGCAGGGGCGGGAACATGCGCTCGAGGGGCTCCACCGGGGGGACGGGCGGCGACGGGAACGGGGCTGTGCGCACAAGGGGGGTGCCGCGGGGCGGGGGCAGCAGGGCGGGGCTGCTGGGCCCCAGGCGGCGGGGGGCGGGGGGTCGGGGTGGCAGCACCTCGAGGGGCGGCATGGGATGCCCCCAGGTGGCACAGCTGGGGCTGCTTCCACTGGCCGGAGAGGCCGAGGCCGAGCGGGTCAGCGGGCGGTGGGGATGGGCGGCCGTGCCAGCGGGAGGCAGCGGAGAGGGGTCGGCCGGAGGCGGGGGCGTTCGGGTGACCTCCTGATGCACCAGGGGACTCCTGCTGGGGGTGACCGGGTGGGGAGCCGGAAAGGCCTGACAACGGGTGAGACGAGACGGTCAGAGGGCAGTCTGGGGAGGGGCAGACCTCCGGGGCGGTGGATGCAACCGGCGGGCGATTGGCCATGTCGGAGGAGCAGCGTCCGCTCGTGGGAACGGGAGGACTGGAGGATGCTGGCATCGGCAGAGGATCGGCACGGTCCCGAGATGTCCGGCACGGGGGGGAGCCAGCCGGGGCGGAGTCAGCCGCAGCAGGGACGGCGGGCATCATCGGCCGGGGCCCGGGAAGCATGAGCGAAGCCAACCCAAGGCCACTGGGGAGGAGAGGCTCTCCTTGATCGGAATGGCCTGTGGACGAGAGTTGCGTCACAATGGGCAGCGGCGGAGGAATGGCGGGGACGATACACATATCCTGTTCAATGACGGGGACGGGGGAAGGTGGAGGATGCTTTGGGAAAATCAGTCCACGAGGAGGGGATCGTAGTAGAGGCTCCAAAAGACCCCCACGAGAGTGGAGGCTTCTCTGAGCCGTCGATGTGGATAAGGGGAATGGGTTTGAATGGGGTCTCAATGGATGCAAGTCCAGATCCTCATCGGGTTTCACAAACTGGCTAGTGGCAGGCAAATCCATTCATCGAAGCTGTGGGGAAAGCGTGTTGGCCGGGCTCGAAAGCCGCCGGAGGGAAGGGAAGAAGAACGGCAGGAGCCCGAAGAGCCCGCAGGGGAATAACGGGGCGTCATTGACAAAAACAGAGCAAGACAACCAGAAAAAAAAGGAGCCAAACATTCATGCATCGCTAGACCGAAAATGCATTAATCTCACTCGCGATCACATCATCTGCCCCCTCCTGCATTTTCGGCGAAATTCGTTTGAGGGCAAGTCGTGGGCCACGCTTAGAGACCAGAAAACAAAAAAGCAGAGAAAATATGGTTTGGTGAGGCGGGATGGGGTGGAAAACTGGCGCTTACACGCGTAATCCGGGAGTATCCGGAGAGAATTACGAATTAAACCCAGAGATCAAAATTATGATTGATCGGAGGGAATTAGGCCGGGCCTTTGCCCAGCGGGGGAGAGATGGGGGAGGAGATATAACCGGGTGCACACTGCCCTCCTGCGGTGCCAAGTTGCAGGGCGGCAGCAAGCTCCCGCCTTTATGGCGGGGACAGAGACGGTTGGGAGGGGGAGATCATCATGGTGACTTGGGAAGGCACCGACTGCAGGGTCACCTCGGAGGGGACCGGCTGCAGGGTGATGTTGGCCTCCGAGGGGACCGTCGCGAAGCCCGCCGAGGTGGCCGGGCGGGGGAGCGAGGCCACATCGGTCCGGGAGGGGGACGTGACCACCGTCGAGAAGGAGGCCACCGTCGGGAGGGGGCTCTTCGGGGCGGGCGGGGCCATCTCCGGCTGGGAGGAGCTCGGCGCGAGGCCCTTGGACGGCCGGCCCAGGATGGGCTCCGACGGGATCGGGGCCAGGTCGCCATCGTACCGGTTGGGCTGCGGGGGCGGAGTGGCGGCCGACTCGGGGGGAGTGGCCGACGCCGGGGAGGCCGGGGTAAACCCATCGGGCGGGGTGACGTGCTGCTGGCGCTGCTGCAGCTCGATCCAGTCGGCCTGGCCGCCAGCCGCCCCGGTGGGCGGGGTGCCCGGCACGGAGACCATCATCTCGACCCCGCCCACCTCGCTCATGACGGCCCGGTGGGCGGGACCGCCCGTCCCCATGCGGCGCTCCTCCTTGTCCTCTTCGCGCAGCACCTTGGCGGCCATGGCGTTGATCTCGGGGGTGGGGGCCGACGTGATCGCAGCCAGTGGGGTCTCCTGGGCCGGAAGGGCGGGGCTGTGTTGCCTCTTCTTGCTCCAGCACCGCGGCACCTCGCTGGGGTCGGGGACGTCGACTCGGGGGGTGGCCACCCGGAACCAGCCCATCAGGATGCGCCGGTCGAAGCGCAGGAACCAGTTGGGCCGCTCGGAGGTCTGCACGGGCGAGGGCGCCAGCCGGCCATCCTCGCCCAGGGCCAGCGCGCGCGAGCGGGCCTCCTCTTCCATGCGCTTCTTGATGGACTCCCCCTGCAAAGCCGGAATGGAAGCCCAGAAAAAAAGGATCAGGATCAGCACGGCCGATGGAAGGCGGCGCAGGGGGGCTGGGAGGAGGATGGGGGGCGTTGTTGCAGACATCCAGCTTGAAGAGCCTGAGGAAGGGGAGCGTGGTGAACCCGTGGAGCACCAGGGTCACCAGCACGATGGACATGGTCAGGTAGACCACGTACGGGCGGTGCTCCTCCCCGGGGAAGGCCAGCGACATCGAGAAGGCGATGGCCCCACGGAGGCCCGCATTGATCATCATGGTCTGCTGTCTGCACCCATATGAGCGGGTGAGCGGGCGCTCGGGGGAGGACACAGACTTCCAGTTGATCTTGTTGGTTCGGAAGCAGTTCAGGATCCAGGTGAGCGGCACGATGTTGGCGATGCGCCCAAGGACGCAAAGCAGCTGCACAAAGAAAGGAAATATCACCAGATGAAGGCCTGCATGCGGACAGAACCCCATCCCCCCCCCCCCCCGGGCAGCAGCTGCTGCAGCAGCAGTTGGGTGGACAGACGATGCCGGCCAGGATGAGGCCCCAGTCAAACTTGCCCTGGAAGGTGAAGATCGAGCAGCCCATGTAGCAGAAGACCCACGTCTCGCAGACGAGGGCCAGCACACGGTACAGCTGCGGGATGGTGATCTGGGGGCGGCAGGGGAGGTTTTGTCAATGGGCGATCGCAGTCGTTGATGAGGGCAAGCAGACCCGTGACCGGGGGGACAGGTTGAACCGGGTCGTGTGGGCCATGGTCATGCCGCAGACTGGAGAAACCAGCCGAAAAAACGGGTCAGCTGGCGGGGCCGGACCGGAGGGAGATGCAGACACATGATGGCCATGATGCCGCTGAGGGAGAGCCCATCCGCCAGGACGTAGATCATGTAGGGGATGAGCACCATCAGGGCCATTTCCAGTTGGGGGAACAGGTACAGCGGCAGGAACTTGAAGATCTGTACGACCGAGGAAAGACGAGGCAAGGCGGTCAGCGGACAGGCCGGGGCAGGGGGAGGGCCGGCAGACCAGAGCGGACATCAACCCCCAGGCAACCCCGAGTGCCGTCGAGCCGAAGGACATCAGAAGGAACTGGCCGAGGGCCTCGAAGATCACACGCACACTCACCGACTTGGTGCGGAAGATATCGAACGTCCGATAGAGAACAATGGCCACGGCGTCATTCAGGACCCTGCCAAGCAAACCAGCGTGCCCGTGTGCTCCAAAAAGACCCATGCAACAGACGACTCGCCAAAGCAGAGCATATAAAGCGTCTCGTCGGCCTTCAAGGAGGAATAAATCGAGAGTGTCGCAACAGGGTCAGTCGCGCTGCCGAGAACATTATGAAGAAGAGATTGGGATTGGGGATAATCAACAGACGAAACAAGGGCACCATAAAGGAGGGATCCCACAGGTCCCAGGTCATGAATAAGACCGCTCATGCCCAACAACCAGAGGCCAATCCCGATAACGACGTTGGAAATGGTCGTTCCGGCAAATGCATACATCAAAACACCGCCAATGTTCCGGAAAAAAGGGCCTAAAGACATTCAAGAAACAGTACACAAAAAATGTGACCTTTGGCCAACGCGTAACCACTTTCGAAAATGATGGGAGGCAGCAAGATGAGGAAGAACTTTTGCGATGCGAAAGAGAACAATTTCGTCCAATACATGCCTACATCAGCGGATTATCACGGAAAACAAAGCGGGTCAAACAGACTGCCGACAGAAAAACGCAGGACAAGGCCGATGAAGATGCCAATAATGAGAACCAAGATCGACTCGGGAAGGAACTCAAATTTGACATATTGCAATACGAAGATGGCGCACATCAGGAAAGTCAGGACGGCAAAAATAACCAAGAGAGATAATGATGCAGTTGTGCCACACCCAAGAGTTTCGTCGCACTCTTCCTCAGGGTTGATCACGTCCGCAGAAATCCCACCGACGAGAAGCAGGAGCAGTAAATGCCAAAGCATAGCCGCGGGCGTTGTGCAGACAAAATGGGATGGATAGTGAATTCAACCCGCGTAATTTGCTCAAAAAAAGTCCAATTTCATTTTGACGACAGGACGGCCGTACGAGGCTACTCAATTACCAAAGAGAATCTCACAAAAGTTTTATCCCAGCCCACCCGACCAGACCCCGCATCAATTAATTAGTGAAAAGACAGGCCACGAGACTGACTGGAGGAGAAGACGGGCACAGCAGGGTTCGGAAGTCTACCACGTGGACCTGGGTTCGGAAGTCCACCACAATCTAGTTGACGGCCCCTGGTAGGGTGCGCCCTGCAGCGGGCTCTCGAACCTGCCATTTGTCGGCATCGACCGGATGGGCAGGATGGCCTCGTACGGCGCCCGCCCAGAGTTTTCCCGACCTTCGCCGATGTGTGGGGGCCCCGCCCTCACCTTTGGCAGTTTCTCGCCCAGCTCAACCAGTCTCTCGAACGAGGCGGTCCTGTGCAGCATCGATGCGTCCCCACTCGATCATGATCTCCTGGACCAGCAAACCCGCGATTGGCATCAGCCCAGGTCCACCTCATGCACGCGAGTAGGCAAAGAGGCACTGAGCCGTGTCCCTGGCTGCCTTCCGGTCGCCCAGGTTGGAGAAGGCCGCCGCCGCCCAGAGCACTTTCGGCAGACCAGAGGTGCTTCGCAGTGAGCGGAGGCAGGGACCGACTTGACTTGGGTCTGCTGTCTTGCCGCTCAGGCGCACTGACCGCTGCTTCTTGTCGGCAGCAGACCTCTCCTTGCGCACGGACACGTCGTCCGCGTATTCCACCCTGCGCCGCCACGACTCTCGGTTCTGGTACATAGCGAGCAAGTGCAGGAGGCAGCCTTGTGCCTGCAGATCAGGCCCCGCTCGCCGGCTCACACAGTAGAGTTGCGCGAGCTTTTCTTCATCTTTTTCCACTTTCTTCTTCTTCTTCTCCGTCCGGGAAAGGCACCCCCACCCGACACGGCCCGGCCGAGTCCCACGAACCATCACCGCCAGGTCGCCCCTCACCTAAGGGTTAGCAGAGGCAGATGAGCAGGTGGGCAGGTGGGGAGGTGGGCAGGTGGCAGGCCCCGATCTTGCCGAGCCCGGGTGCCCATCCAGAGGCAGTCGAGTGTCGAAAAGCGCGGAGTGTGGGGTCCCGAGGGAGAGAGGGGAGTCTGGGAGGTGCGGGCGTCAGGGAAAAAAGTGTCCTGCCCTGCCCGCCTGCCAGTCTTTTCGCAGGGCGACAAGATGTTATCAACTCCCGAAACTCCGACCGCTTCCGGTCGACACACATGTGGAGGAACTCAGTTTCCATTTGGCCCAGCGTGGAGGAACTCGGGATTTCACGCGCTCGGTTGTTGTTGCGAGTGGATCACCTGCAATAATTCAACTCATCCCTGGGTCCGACCCGCCGCCGCCTGGGATGGAAGGGACCGCAAAAGACGTACCGAGACCCGTTTCCGCATCCCGGTCGGAACTCGCTGAATTAATGAATCCGGCTTATGCCAATATTCAAGGTCCGGCCCGCTGGGGCGCTCTCCATTTCCTAGCTGGGGCTCTTCTCCATTTCGACTCCGATAGGGAACGTTCATGGCGGACATATTTTGAAGTTGATCGACGAGTGTTGCGGGCTCTGCGCCGTCCGGCATAGTAGATCCGCATGCGTCACCGTTTCGATGGATAGCGTCAGTTTTGTGCAGCCCGTGCGGATCGGAGACGTGTTGACGCTGAGGGCAGAGCTGTCTTGGGTGGGGGCAAAAGCGATGGAAGCCGAGGTGGAGGTTTATTCCGAAAAGCCAACCACAGGCCCGTTCGGCAGGGTGGCGTGCAACCCCCCGAGCCCACTCTGGTTGTTGTTTTGGTAGGGGTGCGGACGCTGACCAACCGGGCGCATGCGGTGTATGTGGCCGTCGACGAGAACGGCCGCCCAAAGCCTGTCGCGCCGCTTCTCATCGAGACCGCCGAGCAGCGAGCCCGCTTTGAGGCGGGGGCCCTGCGCCAACAGGCCCGGCTGGAGGCCCGCGCCCGGGAGAAGGCAAGGGCCTCGGCTCCCACCGACCCGACGACGACCCGATAGAAGGGGTATAGATCTTTTGTGCCGGGGCAAGGGTGACTTGCCGGACAAAAAACAACACCGACGACACCACGAGGAGACCCAACGAGGGGCGAAGAGAAGAGAAAATCAAACAGCCCCCCGCCAACGAGGAGAGGCAACGGGGGAGCAGTGGGAGGGTGGGGCCCAGCTGCCCCGGTCTCGGCAGGGTGCGTGCGGCCAAGCGGTCCACAGATCGCGAGGTGCCCGCGCCGAGCCAGGGCAGAGCGAAGCTGGCGAGGGCAATCCAGCAACATTGGACATTGGGGGTGGGGTGGGTGGGGCGGGAATGAGAAGGAGAAGGGGGGCCGCGGCGAAAGGGAGCGGGAATGGCGCGGGGGGCCGAGGTCAAAGGTCCAGCAGGTCGGCCTGGCGCTGGGTCAGCATGGCGGCCCCCTTGGCCCCGAGCTGGGAGAGGGGAGGAGGGGGAGGAACGGGTGAGGAGGGGGGGAGACGGCACGGTGGTGAGCACGGCCCCAGGTTTCCTGGGCGGGCGGGCGGACCATTTCCAGCCGCTCGGGCGTGTCGACGGCGCTGCTGAAGGCGGCCCCCTTGACGGGCGTTGTGAAAAACCGTGAAGCCTAAGGGGGGCGCGAGCCGGGGTGCGGGTGCGGGTGCGGGTGCGGGTGCGGGTGCGGGTGCGGGTGCGGGTGCGGGTGCGGGTGCGGGTGCGGGTGCGGATAGGAAGGAGAAATGAGTGGACGCCAGAGGACCCGCAGGCCGCGTCGAACGTCGGGGTGTGGGGATGTGGGGATGTGGGGGTACGGGGTGGCGGGGGTTGGGGTGGCGGGCGGCGAGGGGCGAACCTTCTCGGGGGTGGCCCAGGCGGCTTCGAAGGCGACCGGCTCGGGGGCGGGGCTCATCCAGTCGCCCTTGGTGAACCCGCCGGGGCTTGGGGGGATCAGGGGCATCCCCATCCCGGCCGGGCCGCCCTCGGGGGACATGACCAGGGGGCTGCTGTCGAGGCCCTTTTCGAGGGCCGGGCCGGCGGCCTGCAGGACCACGACCGACGAGGGGGTGGGCAGGGCCTGGTCGATGGTGGTCAGGGGAGTGCTGGCCCCCTCGGCGTCCGCCCCCAGCAGGCTCGTCGTGGCGGGCGGTGAGGCCCCGGCCGAGGGCGGGCTGGGCCGGCAGATCGAGAGCACCACCGTCTGGGGGGTCGAGGCGGGCGTCAGGGCCACCGGCGAGGCAACCCCCGGGGACTGGGGCGTCCCGGGGGCCGGCGCCGAGGCAGCCAGGGCAGCACCGCCAAAGAGCCGCCGGGGCCTGGGGGGGAGGGAGGGGGAGGGGAGGGGAGGGGGAGACAGGCAAATGGTGAGGAGGAGGGTCCGAGGGGCGGCACGGGCAGACATGAGGCGCCTCCGCTCCTGCAGGGTGTCGGCCGGGTGGGCCACGTCCTCAGGCTGCTGCGACGGCTGCTGCTGGGCGGCCTGCTGGCCCTTGGCGAGGCCCACCAGCTCCTGCACGACCGAGTCGAGCAGCCGGGGCCACCGGCGGGCGCACAGGATGCGGGGCGGCGAATCGACGGGCGAGGGGGCCACGGGCTCCTCGGCGGGGCCCTGGGCGGGCACGGCCACCGCCACCGGGCTGGGCGGCTGGGGCGGCGCCCCGACCAGGCCGAGGGCATGGGGGGCCCCCACGAAGTGGGCCGGGTGGCACTCGAGCAGGAACCGGTCCAGGGGCCCCATCTCCTCGGGTGAGCTGGGCGCGATCAGGCAGGGCCGTGGGCCCGTGGATGGCGACGAGGGTGCTGGCGCCTGGCCCGCGGCGGTGCCGAGAGGAGAAGGGGGCCCCCCGTGGGCGGCCCGGCTGGAGCGGACGGGGGCGATGGGGCTGGCCTCGTCGGTGGCCGCGGCCAGGTCGAGCCGCCGGCGGGCGGTGCGGATGGACGGGGACAGCTCCACCGGGGTGGCGGCGGGGTTGCGGGGCGGCTGAGGCGGCATGGGCGAGCCGAGGGGCGCCAGCGGGGTCGGGACGGCGAAGGGCGACGAGAGGGGGGCCGGGGTCGCTCGGAGGGCCGAGAGGGGCGAGCCGCAGGGCATGGGCGAGGCCCCGAAGATCGAGAAGCCGGGCGAGAGCAGGTCCGTGGTCTAAAGGCCACACCCCCAGAGAGTGGGGTGAGGGTGGCGACGGCATGGCCGGACACCACCGATGCCCGGTGGGCTCATCATTCCCTCCTCAAAAACGGGATGGTGGGGTTCAGTCTGTCCTTTCGCGAGCCAGGTGGGGACGATGGTGGCGATGGTGGCGGGGGCAGACCTTGGCGCGCCCCGTGACAGGGGTCATGAAGAGGTCCTCCGTCCCGGCAGCCTCCTCGGCCTCGGCCTGGACAGCGCTGCGGCGGCCCTCGGCGGCCGACGAGGGGGTGGCCCCCGACCGCAGGGCCGAGCCCACCATGAGCCGGCTCCGGCCCAGCGAGGTGGGCGTGGCGCAGGGGTCGTAGCCGTCGGTGGCCGCGAAGAAGGAGAAGCCGGCACCCTCGAGGGCCCCCGAGGGCGACATGGGGCCCTGGCCCAGCGGAGAGGCCTCCAGGGCCGAGAAGAGGGCCTGCGTGACGGGCGACTGCAGGGCCGAGGAGAACCGATCGCTGCGGGCCGAGGGGGGCGGCGACTCGAGCAGCTGGCCCGGCGCCGAGCTGGCCGGCAGCGGGGTGGCGGGGTGCATGGCCAGCGAGTGGGGCAGGGGCGTGGTGGGCATGAGGCCGCCCTCCTCGGGCAGCCCGAAGGCCCCCTCGAAGGTGGCCAGCCGGGGGAACTCGTCCGAGTCGCCCCCGTCCTCCCCTGCCGCCCCGCCGCCCCCGCCGGGCGTGGCCAGGGCCCCCGCTGGCCGCGTGGGGGTCCGCAGGAGGGTGCCGGGCGTGGATGGGTGGCCAGCCGCCCCGCCCGAGAGGCCGCGGGTTGGGGTGTGCGGGGCGGCCGGGAGCGGAGAGAGGGGGCCCTCCGAGGCGGCCAGGGTCCCGTCCGGGGCAGGCAGGTCGGCGGCATGCAGCAGCTTGGGGTGGGGCTGGTGGTAGCCGGGCACCCGCGGATGGGCGGCGCTCCCCCTGGCGGCCCGGGGACGTTTGTGGGGCTCCTCGGCGTTTCCGGCGGCGGGGCCATCCCGGTCGGGGTCCGACTCGGCCCCCGAGGCGCCCGACGTGACGGACTGGGTCTCGTCCTCGCGGGAGCTCTCGGGGCCCTCGGTCGTGGTGGCGGCGGCCTCCTCCCCATCGGCGGCCCCCTCGTCGTCGTGCAGCGAGCGCAGCCCCAGTCGCCGGCCGGCCGGCTGCGGGTGCCGGGTCGAGCGGCGCTTGGGTGGAGTGGGGTGTTGGGTCCGCTTGCGGCCCGCGCGGCGGGGCGGCACCGCGACCCGAGTGGGCACGCGGGTCGGGGCGGGCGCCTCGGCGTCGCCCTGGGGGGTGGTGCTCTCCCCGGGGGCGCTGGCGGCAGGGCCAAGACGCGGCGACACAAGCTGCGAACCGCCCGACGGAGCGAGCACCTGGTCGACCTCTTCGCCCGGGGCAGATGTGGCTCCCAGGGCAGCGGCGTGGGCTGCCGAAGCGGCGGGCGCGGCGGCGGCGAGGGGCGCGTACGACGACGTGGCCTCGGGGACGGCCGGGGCATCCGGGGCATCCAGTCGCGATGAGCGCGTCTGCCGCCGAGCGGCGGTAATGGCCGGGAGGGCAGCAGCCCCTGCGACAGGGGGCGCCGCGTCGCCCGTCAGGGGGGGCGTGCTGGCGGCCGGGTCGGCCTTGGGGCGGCGGATGCGCTTCCGGCAGGCGGCCGGGTCAAAGTCGGCGGGCGGAGGGGCCAGTGGCGGGTGCTTCTCATGGACCGTCGGGTTCCGTCCGTGCAGAGACGAGCCACCGCGCCGTGTTGGGGCGTGACGCACAACTGGGGGCGGCGGGGGAGGAGGATGATCTGCAGCGGGGGGTGGTGGAGGCGGTGGGGGAGGCGGTGGGGGAGGTGGAGGTGGAGGTGGAACTGAAATCATCTGAGTTGCTTGTGGCGTTGGCGCTGAGGCGGGTGGCTGAGGAACCATCATCGAATGGACGGGCGCAGGAGCAAAATATGAGGGATACATGACGGGGTTTGATGACGGATAGGAAAATTGTCCATAAAATGCTTGTGGTGGGTAAGAAAGCATGGAAGCCGAACGCACAGGAGGGAACATTGGAGCTCCCGTGATTGTTGGGAAGGGAGCTGGACAGATGAAATCAATCGACAGGGTGGGCTCCCGAGAAAAATATAAAATCAATACAAACCTGTAGAAATATGTGTGGGCGGAATGGAGTTCAGCTTAAGAGCATCTTCCGTGTTGGGATCCTGAAGGGAAAAGGAATGAGAGAGGACGGACCAAGCACAAGGAACCAGACCATTTCCAAATAAGGGTGGATGTGATTTGAAAGAAGAAAGGGAGAAAGTCGGAATCGGTTGAAAGGAGGAAGTCGCCCAAAGGGGAAAGAAGGGAACCGATCGCGTTCGCTAGAACCAGAACCTAGCGGCTAACGTTTTTCGGGTCGTTTTTCTGCTCGGAAAGGCGAGTGTCGCGTCTCGCAGACCTTTTCGCAGATGGGATATCCACCTATCATTTGCATTTCAAGAGAGAACCTTAGAATAACTCCCCTCTCTCAGAGCGATCTTTCCCTCAAGGACCATGGCGCCCAAAACCTCGGACAACTAGCGGGCGGCCGCAATGGGGCGTTGCCGATCCTTTCAAAAGCACAGACCTTCTCTTTGTTGGGCACCCACTTGTCATACTGCATGGGCGCACAAAATCGTTTCAGGTACCTGTGGAGGGGCTCCAGGCTCATCGTCTTGAAAGTCTGGAGGACTTCAAGAGCCTTTTGTCCGAAGAGTTGCCGCAGATGCAAGGTGGAACCCTCCGGTGGTTCAGAGGAGGCTCCCTGCCCGGGGCTGCAGATCCCCCCGGGCGAATCAAGGAGGCTGCCGCCCGCGCCACTGGGGCCCTGCGGCGGCCCCCGCGATCGGTCGGTGAGCTGGGCAAAGGCTCAAAGGTGCGAGACGGACCGCGATGGCCTCCCACGAGCGGAGCGACCCGGCCGGGGATGCGAGCAGCAGCGTCGCCAGGGAGGAGGCCGCCGAGTGGACCGACCCTGGGCCAGCAAGCGGGGCCGCAGACGGGGGACGGGGACGGGGGGTGCAGATGCAGTCAGGACCACTGACGCGGGGTGGGGCAGGTGGTGCAGACCCATTGGCGATGGCGCCACAGGAGAGGCTGCCGGGGTGGCGGGTGGGGCAAGGCTGCTGGGGGCGGGGGACGTCCCGGGGGCGGAGCCGCCAGGCGGCCCGACGGGGGCCACGATCCCGTTGTGCTCGGTCAGCACGCCCTGTGTTTGCCAAAAGGCTGTCCGAGAGGAGGGAGAGCCGAAGGAAGGATGAGGGGCAGCGACCGCAGAGGGCGGCGGACCGAGGGCCTTCCGGACCAGCCGCTCGGGGGCGGCCAGCTTCTGGGAGAGCTCGCCCAGGGTCAGCTCGACATCTGTGGGGAAAGCCGGGAGGAGGGGGTGACATGGGCATCGGGGCCCGCAGGGAAAGTGCGCGGACCGTCGCGGGGGTCCTCGTCGAAGGCCATGACCAGGGCGGCCTGCAGGGGCGTCACCGCGAAGGAGCGCGTCTCCCCGGCCACGTCGACCTCGATGTGGGCCACGCCCAGGGCCCCGTGCCACTTGAGTTGCCGGGGAGACTTAAGCCGCCCGAAGGCGGCCCCATACTCCGCCAACATGCTGCGCCGACAGATTGGAACCGGGGCCGATAGGGGGGGGGGGGGGGGGGGCTCGTGTCAGGGTGATGCCCAGGCAGCGCCCGGTGGCAGGACCGGAATCGGCTTGTGCCGTGGCGTGCCCCGTGCCGCTGCGCGAGGAACGCGAGACCTTTGTATGGCGGGGGGCAGCCTGAGGCCGGGCGGGGCGGCTCTGGCGGCCTGCTCGAAGCGGGGCGGCCACATGAGATGCGACACGATCAGCGCGTGCACGGCATTCTCCTCGGCCCTCTCGAGCGCCGCCGCGGAGCCACCCCGCCCCTGTACTTGCGGCGCCGGCGTTGCCTGGGCGGGGGGCCTGCGGCTGGCGGGGGTGCGGAGGTTCGCAGATGGGGCGCCCATGACCACCTGCTGGGCAATGGCGCGGGCCGCCTGCAGGGCGGGCTGCCCCAGCGCACCGCACATCATCCCCGAGGGGGCCGGGCTGCTCGTCCGGCGGGGCGTGTTGGCGAGGAAGGCGTTGAGCTGCTGCGCCCTGCAAGCGGCAGCACGGAGGCACGTAGGAAATCAGGAAACGCGCCCACCCGACCGTGAGAAGCGAAGGGAAAGTGGCCACCCCGAGAGCGTGGGCCGGGCGGGGGGCGGACCCCTGGCGGCGAGCCTGGGCGGCCTCCCGGTCACGGGCGATGACCTCGTGGATGGAGGTGTCGTGGCGCTTGGAGGTAGCCACGTCCCACAGCATGGCCTCGCACTTGGCGAAGAGTCCCTCCGGGCAGCCCAGCTTGATCTTGGCCTGCTCCAGGTCGGCCACCTGATGGGCGGCGGGGGAGGGGCGAGCAGGCGATGAGCGCCACCGAGGCCAATGCGCACGGGCCGGTGGTGAAAGGGAACGCCCGAGGAACGGACCTCATTCTCGACGTCGTACGAGCCGAGCCTGAGGATGCGCTGGGCGAGCATGGCGCGGAACTGCTCCGCGAAGACGGAGGCCGTGCCGTAGATGGACACGAGCAGCTCGACCAGGGTGCCCTGGCCCGGGTGCCCTTGGAGACCGGGAACATACACCGTCAAGCCAGGAATCTCAAATCTCGGGGCATCACGACAAAGGAACGGCCGAGGCCGGGGGGGCGCGCGTGGGGGACGGACCGGGGTCGGCATCGACCGGGTCGGGGACCCACTCCTCGAGTAGCCACTGATCGAGGGCGGCCAGCTCGCGGGCCCCCGCACCCTCGGGAACATCGGCGAGGACATCGCCCCGGGGCGGGGCCTCCGGGCCCCCCACGACCTCCGTCCAGTGGGCATCGTCGAACATGAACTCCAGCACCACGTGCACCGTGTCGGGGCGCCGCCTGCCCGGCCGGCCCGCATGACAAGCAACAGTGAAGGCAGTGCCCTCGAGGCACGGAATAAACGGACCTCAGGTACGCACGGATGTCGGGTATGACCGCATCTACGATTACATTGGTCGGGTCAAGAACCCGAAGGGCCTAGGGGGGTCGGAGCAACGTGAGAAAGTATGGTCAACACGAGAATCAGTTGAAGAGTCGCTAGTCCGTGGTCGACCTTGATTGTTGTCAGATATTGCTGCACGATATCGGCGGTACTGGCCCCGGGATGGAGCAATCGTGTGGCCACCCTGCACAGCAAAGCCGTGACCAAGGAAGCGTGTGTGTGATACTTCCCAGCTTTCGCCGGGTCCGTGCTCGGGCCGAAGCCCGCGGGTAACAACCAAGGAAGCACACAATGTGGCACAGACTCGTCGCTGATGCATCGAATGATATCGCGCCGAATCGCGGAGTATTGAATCTCCGCGTCCGCTGCAGTGGCGCTGGCTGCAGTGGCCGTCGCTATGGCCTGCCGGAGATCGAGCAGTGCCGGACGAGAAGCCGGAAACTCGACAATGATCGAAAAAAGTTCGTTGGTCCTACGACAGTCGCGCCTCGCGGGACAGTACAGAGGCAGACCGAAGCTGTATAAAGGCGCGCAAGAGCGTATCTTTTAGAATTAAATCCCACTGTGTTCTCTGTGACTCTGTGCGTAGTTTTGGTGCGTTTGAGGGGTTGAGAAAAACAGACCATCGAGCGAAAAGAGCTGGCGGAGAATCGGTGACATGGTTTCATCGATTCGCGCGAGCAAACTCGGCAAAATTTGTTGCTCCCACTCGCTTGCAGCAGTCTCAACAACATACCGGCCGATTTCGTCGCGTAACAGGGAAAACAGAACAGGGGCATTTGAATTTTTTGAACCCTGCATCAGGCGCTAGAACCCGTTCAGCAGCCACGGCAGGAGGAGAGGAGAGCGGGACCCCGAATGCCGAAAAACGTTGAGTGCCGCTCCCTGTCCCACAGGATACGCTCGGGTTCTTTCAGTTTTTATTTTCGACTCGTAGTGGGCTGTCGTCTTCGCGCAGGTCCTTCTGAACGAGACCTTTTCTCAAATATCCCCTGACCATCCGGAATATAATCGCTCCCCACATGAGGTTTAAGACGAACAAAAGATACACGCAGGTCAGAACGATATACCCTGCTCCCAAGTTTGATGTCAACAGGAACCGCTGGAAGGAAGGCAGACCATTGGTGGGTTTATCAGGGACCATGGTCGCTGGATATAGGATAAGAATCGGGTACAAAACTAGCCTCAAGACGAAGAAGACAGCGGCAAATATCAGAAACCCCCAATCTGTCGCGCGGCTGTGGTTTGGATAGCATGCGTACCAAATGAGTTTACTGGTCTCCAGGAAGATATCACTGGGATCTATCCAAACCGAGCTGAGTCCGAACGTTGGTGCCTATGGAATTCGGACCGTGCAAAACCATGACAACAAATCCGGCCCTATGATAGCTAGAAGAACGTCTTCAGCGAGACGAACAAAAAAAACACAAACTTGTAGAGGTAACTGAACCCCAAGAGAAGGAGGGTGGTTAAATGGTGAACGCACATAACTGCCTGATCCTTGACCAAGACGCTCGGGCAGGAGATGACACAACAAGGGTCAAACCTTTTTCGAGTGTTGTCGAATGTTGGCAAACTCGTTCACGTAGTGTGCAAACATTAAGCTGTACTGAAAAAACAAAAGCCAGGGGATAATGTGATTCATACACCGGTCTGCGAAGTATTTCGAAGGCTGGAAGGCCCACTCAGGGTTGGACAAGGCTACGACAGCTTCGTTGAATGTGAAGAAAAGCACCATCAAGAGATTGTAGGAGGATACACATGGCTTTTGAATTTTCTCCGGGGGAAAATGTGCGGCAAAGCGGGCGCTGTGGAAGTTAACGTGAATTGCCTCTGGAAATGTACTTGGTGACAGACCGGAATTTTCCAAAGAAGACCAAACGAATTTTGTGAACAACAAAATAAAATAAGAGTGTCGATGTTGTAAATACACACGTGGCACGAATCGTTGGCGTTGGGTGTGGCAGCATATGGCTCGATATCAAAGGTCCAAACAAAGTGGCAGTCTGCCGGCGTTCTCAGTAGATTAGACTATTTGACCGGCGGCACTTGATCATGCCGGTTTTTGCACCGTTGAGTGCGGCTGATGGCAATGGTGATCTGGATCACATCGCCATTTATTTTTATGGGATTCCGATTGATGGTCGAAAAGGCGGCAACTTTTATTTATCAAAAACGTTTTTCGTCGGATGTCCGGGATAAGCGTTTTTCATCACTCCACCCGGACGAGCTTCAAAAAAAATGCCACCACGCGTGGACACTGTCGGTCTCCGTGCTATTTCTTTCCCTCGAGCTGGGCGTCACAGCTCTTGATTCGACGTGGAGTTTCGGCATGCCATCCTCCGTTGTACTATTTGACCAATTTGAGAGGCACCCACGTTATTTCCTGCTTTCTCTTTTGTATATTGCACAAGCAGCGCATTACTCAACAGATGTACTCTGGTGGCGCGAGTGGGGACGCGGATGTGAAACATGGATGGTCCGCTATCTGGGAAAGGTTTTCGAGGCGTCTCCTAGCGATCGTTGCACCACACAGTCACGCTCACGCTGCTGATTGGGTCGTTTTGTCATCGCTTACACCGTGCTGGGTACGTGGTGATGATTTGTCTGCTCGCTCTCGACTTGGAAAACCGATACCGCACGCTTCACTAAAAAAGGCATGGACCTCTCCGATTGTTGGTTGGACCTCGGGAAAGTGCTTCGTGACTGGAACCGCAAGCCATCGCAAGCCCTCTTTCTTCTTTTTGCTGTTGCCTTCCTGGCGCTTCGGCTAGTTGTCTATCCCCTCGTGGTTCTGATCCCCTTCTTCATGTCTGTTTCCATTTTTCTGGCGAGGGCCTGAACGACGCCTCACTCCAGCGCGGTGACCGGATGCTGGGAGATCAAAATAAGCATGGCCCTCCTGGGCGTGTTGAATTGCGTTTGGATGATTTTTATCATCCGCGCGACGAAACGGCATTTCGGCGGGACCGCTGGAACGCAGAAGGCCGACAAGAAACCATTTCAGATCATCCCTTGCCCTGCACTCACGAATTGACAGTGGAATAGACGACCCGGTCGCATTCCTCAAAATACTAAAACTACACACGGTGCACGGAGGCGAGCCCGTGGCCGCAACGAAGGGAGGGAGAAAGAGGAGGAAACGGAGTCGGAGAAAAGGGGAGACAAAGACTCCCAAGCCGACGCGAAAACAACAACATGCCTGACCTGGGAACAGAGAAAAACAAACGATCAGAGAACGGGGGGAGGCGTGGTTCGAGCCCTTTGTCTGCTGTCGCCCATCGGAAACGGCGGTGTCCGCGAAGGGTCTAGATGTCGCCCTCGCTGCTGTGGCGGCCTCCCGAGGAACTGGTGGGCGGGCCGCCAATGCCTGCGCTCTGGGCCCGCTCGGCGGCCCGGTCGCGCTCCTTGGCCGACTGCAGCGAGGCGATGATCTGCTGCAGCTGGACGCACATGTCCGCGATGGTGGGCCGGCTGGTGGGCGTCTGGTTCCACCCGGCTTGGATGAGGTCCCGCAGGACCGGCGGGGTGCCCTCGGGGATCTGTGGCCCCCCCACGCAGCGGCCAGGCGGGCGCCGACAGGGCATCATGAGCGACCCCAGCCAGAACAGCACCGTGCCCGGGATGAGCGGGGAAGCGGGTCAGGGCAGAGGGGCGGGCAGGTTGGGTGCGGTGGGACGGACCGCTGGGCGCCCGCCGGCCACGACGTGCTGCATGACGTGGACTGAGGACATGGTCTTCGGGTAGGGGTCCTGCTTGGTCAGACTGCACGGCGGCCAGCCGAAATGAGGAGGGCAAGGGCAGATGATGCCGGTGTGGACGGGCGGGTTGGCGGAACCGGACGCCGTCCGGTGGGCGGGTGGGCGGGGTGGGGTGAGCGGACCATTCCCATATGACGACCGCCATCGAGTAGACGTCGCAGCTGGGGCCGTAGACCTGCGAGAGGAACACCTCGGGGGCCGTCCAGCCGGGGGTGCCCACCATGGTCTGCACCAGCGGCGGCGGCGCACGGCCGGTCAGCAGCGAGCCATGATGAGCGGGAGGCCAGAGGATCGGGGGAAGCAGGCGGGCAGGTCGGGTTGGGGTGGGGGAGGCAGGGAGGCAGGGAGGCAGGGAGGTACCGACCATGGACTGACCGCCGGATCGACAGCAGGAGGGCGAGGAGGGGCAAGGGGGCACCGCCAAGGACGCCACAAACGGGAGGTGCGAGATGAACGAATGAATGGTCATCCAGGAAGGGATGTCGCCGGTCCCGCGGCCGGGTGATGGGCGGGCGCGGACCATATCGGCGTGCGAGTTGCCGCGGCTGCTGCCGAAGTCGGAGACCTTCACCTCGTAGCCCTTGCTCTTCTTGATGAGCATGTTCATGCTCTTCAGGTCCCTGTTGGTGTGTGCCGCCCGGGGCATGGTCCCAGGTCACCGGAGGCCCGCATGAGCGGGGATGCCGTGCGACGGAGCGCCCGGCCGCACGGCCAGAGGGAGCCGGGGGAAGCAGGAAGGAGGACGGGGGCGGAGCGGACCGGTGCATGATGCCCAGGCCGTGCAGGTAGGCCATGCCCCGGCAGGCCTGCTGGGCCCACCCCAGCCGGGTGGCCAGGGAGTAGTTCTTGGTGGCCGTGTGCAGCAGGTCGTACAGCGAGCCCTCGCAGAGCTGCCCCGGCAGAGGTGCCCGGGAAGATGAGACGTCAACCACCGTGCCAACCACAGGCGGGCAGAGAGGGCAGTGTGGAAGGGGGGGGGGGGGGGGGGGGGGGGGGCAACGAGGGGCGGACCTCCATGACGACGTCGACGAAGGGCATGACGACCGAGACCCCGTAGAGGGAGATGATGTTGGGGTGGTGCAGTCGGGAGAGGACCTCGATCTCGTTGGTGATCAGGGTCACCTCCCGCGGGTGCAGCACGAACCGCTTGATGGCCACCGGGGACCCGTTGAAGAGGCCCCGGAAGACCTCCCCCGAGGCGCCCTTGCCGATGGGGATGCCGATGGTGACCTTGGCCGGGTCCAGGAACCAGTTGCGGCTGATCTCCTTGAGGGGGTTCATCTGCAGGTCCAGCGAGCTGGCCTTCTGGAGGGCCAGGCGCCGCTTGCGGCGGACCAGCAGGATCACCACCACGGTCACGACGACCCCCGTGACGGTGACGGAGATGCTGGTGGGCAGGACGATCCAGAGGATCAGGGCCAGCCGGTCGGGGGGGGCCGTGGGGGTCGGGGTGGGCACCACCGGGGGCGGGAAGTCGTACCGGGGCCGCTCGCAGGGGGCGCTGGCGGGGATCCAGTTGCCCGAGATGGTCACCCCGACCCCGCTCAGCTGGCTGGCCACGTAGGCCTGCCCGAAGACCCGGTCGCAGAGCTCCTGGTCCTCCGACCAGCCCTGCCGGATGGCGTACAGGCGCCCGAGGCCCAGGGCGCTCTCCTCGGCGTCGGTCAGGGTCTCGTTGAGCAGCTCCAGCTGCACCACCGCATTGGCCAGGGTCGGTGCCGAGCCCCTCAGGCCGGCCGGGTCGCCCAGCCCGGCCGCCCGGGCCCACCGGCGCACCAGGGGCAGCGAGCCGAACGAAGGCCCGTTGTTGCTGTCGACGGGGACGGTCTTGTTGGTGGGGACCCACTCGGCCTGGTGGAGGACCGTCACCGCGTAGGTGCGCTGCTCCGAGGCGAACCCGGCCACCATCAGCAGGCTCGCGTTGGCCGGCCGGGCCAGCTGGCAGACGGGGTTGATGGCCGCGTAGCAGGGGACGGAGCAGTTGATCAGGTAGTAGTACTGGGAGGGCGTGATCCGCTCCTGGATGACCAGCGAGTCCTCGAAGAGCAGCAGCAGCTCCCGCAGGCCGCTCATCACCCAGCCGGCCGCCTCCAGGGCGGCCGCGTCCAACTCGGCCCCGGTGGGGGTCGGGTCCACCAGTGGGAAGGCCACCGGGTTGGCGGCGTGCCTGGCCAGCAGGTGGGTCACCGCCACCCGGGCGAAGGACCCGTTCCGGCAGACGGGGTCGACGTCGGTCGGCTCCCAGACCAGCCGGTTGGCCGCCACGACGCCCGCCTCGTCCAGGACGCCCGCCTGGGTGTGCGCCTCGATGTACAGCTCCCCCGAGGCGTCAGCGGTGAGCCCGCTGGCCAGCACCCACTCCCCGTGCAGCTCCGACGAGAACCATTCCATGCCCTGCGCAGCCGCAGCCGCCAAGCGCCCCGCACCCCGAGCGCGAAAAGCAGCAGAAGGGCGTCAGCCTGGGTGACCCGGGGAAGCCTGACAAGGGCATGCGGGCCGGGCGTCGGACGGGCCTTGGTGTTGTACGGCTGGGGCTCGTGGGCCAGCTCGGCCCAGCTGGCGGGGCGCCCGGTATCGTCCAGGGCGAGGACGTGGCGGACCGTGTCCCCGAAGAGGGCCTCGTTTCGGGTGTACAGCAGGTAATTGGGCGGGGCCGTGCCGATTTTTTGGGCCTGGCCGCATAATTGGTTGCTGCTGCTGTGCGGACCGAGGCAGCTCTGCGGGGAGGTGGTGGCAGGGTGGGCGGTGAGAATGGGTTGATGGGGCGGTGAGGGCGAGGGCGAGGGCGAGGGCGAGGGCGAGGGCGAGGGCGAGGGCGAGGGCAAGGGCAAGGGCGATTTGGGCAAGGGCGATTTGGGCAAGGGCGATTTGGGCGAGGGCGACGGGCGGACCTGGATCATGTAGAAATCGTTGTTGCGCAGGCCCACAATGAGGTTGGCGAAGTAACCTGCAACCACAGGCCGGGGGGGGGGGGGGGGGGGGGGGCGAGGGTGGTTATGGCGGCGATGCCCAGGGCGGTGTGGGCGCTGACCGTTCTGGTGGGCCATGATGGCGGCCATGAGGGTCCGGTGGCTGCCGTGACTGCCTCCTGGCTGGTCAGGTGGGTAAAGGCATCGAAGGGCACACTTTGCACAAGACCCGGCGCGTGGGACGCCAAACGGGCCTCAGAAAATGCGCCCGTCAGCTGATGGGGGAGGAGGAGGGAGGGAGGAGGATGGGAGCGGGAGGGGGGGAGGGGGGGGGGGAGGGGAGGGGGGGGAGGGGGGGGAGGGGGGGGGGGGGGGGGAGGGGGGGGGGGGGGGGGGGGGGAGGGGGGGGGGATGGAAGATGCCGGGACGACCCCCCGAGACGATGTTCGTGTCGAAGGCCCCCGGAGCCGACCAGCCGCGCCGCTGGGCGAACCAGGGCCGGGACGAGGGGATGAAGGTGGTCGACCCGATGGGGATCGCGCTGCCCACCTGGCCCCGCCAGGACAGGGAGAACTTGTGCACGCGGAAGTCGGAGAACTTGGAGACGATGCGCGCGTTGGCCAGCAGGGAGTCGCCCGTCTTGAGGGCCAGGCAGTTGAGCGACTGGGCCAGGTCGGGGTGGGCGCAGTTGGTGATGGCCAGGTAGTCGGACGAGGCGGGCAGGCACATGAACACCAGGAAGAAGGAGTCGCTCCGCTTGAAGCGGCTCAGGGCGGGCACCATCTGGGCGAAGTACTCCGAGTAGTGGACGATCCGCGAGGCGGCCGGCAGGTTGAGGGCCGTCAGGGCGCCCACGATCTGCTCGACGCCGGACAGGCGCAGGTAGTCCCAGGCAAGCCCGGTGGGCTCCACGAAGACACGCCCGGAGGGGAGAAGGCTGATGGTGGTTGTGGTGGTTGTGGTGGTTGTGGTTGTGGTTGTGGTTGTGGTTGTGGCGGTGGTGGCGGTGGTGGCGGTGGTGGAAGATGAAGGGAGGAGGGGAGAAGATGAGGGCGGGCAGGCCTGGAAGTAGGTCTGGATGCGGCCGTTGTTGGCGACGTCGGCGTACGGGGTCCAGGGTCCCTCGGCATGGAAGGAGGCGGGCAACTCCAGGGTGCTGCTGGTGGCCAGCTGGCGGACGAGCTGACCCTTGTAGTCCATTGAGTACGTCTGGACGGGGGGCGTCATCGACTGTCCTCGCCACCACCCACCCCCAGGCACCGAGAAGAGAGAACCGATCGGATCAGTCTGGTCTTGGTCTTGGTCTTGGTCTTGGTCTTGGTCTTGGTCCTGGTCCTGGTCCTGGTCCTGGTCCTGGTCTTGGTCTTGGTCTTGCCTGGTCTGGGCTGGAAGGGTGGGGTGCGGACGGGGATCTGGATGCGGATGAGCCAGCCCGAGGCCACATCGGCGCAGAGGGAGGGCGTGTAGTAGGGCAGCAGGCAGGACGTCAGGGTGACCGTGTTGCGATTGTCGAAGGCCAGCCACACCGACCGGGCGTAACCTGCAGCCAGCCCGGCCACCACCCGCCCCCACAGCAGCGGCGGCGACAGGGTGAGCCTGGGTCGGGACGAAGTCGGAGCTGGCAGGCGTGGGCGGGGCGGGCGCAGGGGCGCGCGACAGACCGTTCTGGTTGGTGTGGACGACATCGAGGATGTCCGGCATGCGGCTGGCCACCTCGCCGATGGTGCTGGCCGTCCGGAGGGCCGCCACGGGGGCCGCCAGCTCGGCCGAGTCGGCGATGGTGTCCACCGTGGGCTGGACGTACGAGGCCTCCAGGCCGGTCAGGCTGGGCGCGCAGGGCTGGGCGGCGAGGCCAGACAGCGACAATGCAAGCAACGGGGATCGGAGGAGAGACGAGTGGGTTGGCATTGGGGACGGGAAACGTCTGGCGACGCGGTGGCGGGGTGGTGGCGACATGCCGTCCCCTGCCGTCCCCCGTTCCTCTCGGCGCGGTGGCGGGGTGGTGGCGACATGCCGTCCCCTGCCGACCCCCGTTTCTCTCGAGCGTCAGCAGCGAGCCAGGCCGGGGCGGGCGGGGAGCGGACCTCGTCCACCCGGCGGTCGCCGCCTGCGATGGTGTTCTCGGTTGCCGAGACGTAGCGCTGGGTGAAGAGGTCCAGCTGGGGCTCCTTGACGGAGGTCCAGCCGAACCGCTGGTGGAACCACTCTTGGGCGGTCAGCTCGAAGGGCAGCCGGTCGAACTCCTCCACGGGGGTGCCGTCCTCCAGCAGCGAGTACTGGTGCAGCAGCGTGTCCCCGTAGACCTCCTCGCTCAGGGCCGCCCCGATGTAGGTGATGGCGCTATCGGTGGCGGTGGTGGTGGGGCAGGGCACCTGGGAGACGGTGCCGCAGTGGGTCACGCAGTAGTACCGCTTGGCCAGGGTGCTGTTCCGGTAGGCCGTGAACAGGGAGAACATGTACCCGTTGTCGTACTGCCCAGTGAGTGGACAGCGAGAGGGGTGGTGTGGGTGTGAGAGCCGTGACAAAGGGAAGGTCAAGTGAAAATGGGGCAGGTGGGGCGAAGGATGGGGGGGCCGGGCCGGGCAACGCGGGGGGGTGCCGGACCTGGGTGGCCACGTTGACGAGCAGCTGGAACATGCCGGCCGGGTTGCCCCAGTTGTTCTCGATGTCCTTCTCCAGGGAGAGCAGCGCCTTGACCGAGATGGGCACATACGAGTTGGACATGCACCGCAGCGAGACGGCCGGCTCGAAGAAGGTCCGGTAGGCGCCCCAGACGTGGCCCGTGGCGGGCAGGGCGGCGTAGGCGACGTAGCCCGTGCCGCCCATGAGGAAGCTCTGCACGGCGCTGGCCCAGCGAAGGGCCGGGCTGGTTGCGGCGCTCCCCGCGGCGGCGGCCTCGGCCCACCAGGGCTGGGCGGTCACGTTGTAGGCCAGGTTGGGGTCGGCCAGGGGCCGGAAGAGGGTCCCGTCGTCGCGCAGGTAGTGCCCCGAGAGGCGCACCGAGGGCGGCTGGGCCACCAGGATGGCGTAGTTGCTCTCGTCGGGCCGCTGGACGCAGAGGTCGTAACTCGAGAAGGGCGCCGACAGGCAACTGGCGCGGCGAGGGGCGAGGCGAGGGGCGAGGGGCGAAGGGGAAGGGAATCAAGACCAACGAAGATGGGGGGGGAAGCAGGTCTCCGGGAAGGCCGGGGCACGGGAGAGCGACCTGAGGAGCATCACCATGTGGGCCGAGGGGGTCGCGTAGAAGAGCGCGCCGACATAACCTGGCCAGAGCGGTGGTGCCGACAGAGCCAGAGTGGAGGCGCATCCAGAGGGAAAACAAGGGGAGCGGGGGGCGCATGAGGAGCGGGGGGTGCATGAGGAGCGGGTGCAGGGCGGACCGTTGTGGGCGGGCATGGCGATGGTGTTCATGAGGAAGGTCGACCAGGCGGTCAGGTTGTTGTTGGCCATCAGCTGCGGCCCGGCCTCGGGGTAGCTGGCGATGACGGACGACAGGGCCTGGGTCGCCCAGGAGAGCCCCAGCCGGGTCGTCGTGGGGAAGTCCGGCTGCGCGACCCCCCCGAGGCCCACAGGAGCGAGCGGACGAGCGGGAGGGAAGTGTGGGTCAGTGCCGACCCACCACCAAACCGGCCTTGAAGCGACCGAGCCGACAAGGACGTCAACGAGCCTGGAGCTGAGGGGCAGGGAGCTGAGGGGCAGGGAGCTGAGGGGCAGGGAGCTGAGGGGCAGGGAGCTGAGGGGGAAAGCGAGGGAAGCCGAGGGCATGCACGGACGTCTGTGACTGCGCGGCAGCCCACCACGGAAGTGTCGCCGATGGTCTTGACGTAGGCCTGGACCGTCCCCACGCCCCCGCTGCGGTAAGAGCCCGCCCCCGAGCCCGCCGCCACCGCCATCCATCCCCATGGGAGAGGAGAGCGTGGTCAGGTTGCGGCGGCCAAAGCGGCGAGGGGAAGGAGGAGCCGGAATGCCGGAGGAGCCGGAATGCCGGAGGATGCGGGCGAATGGCGGGCGGATGGCGGGCTGGGGGCGACCTGAAGAGGGAGAAGTAGGGCGTCCAGCCGTCGGTGAGCTTGTAGTAGGGCCGGTCGGTGATGTCGAAGTTGGTCTGGGCGGAGGTCAGCACGACCGTCGAGTAGATGATGCCCATCGAGGAGATCGTGTGCACCCGGAAGAGCCCGTCCCCGTAGACGGTGGGCGCGTTGTGGCGGCAGATCCAGGTCCAGTTGCGGCTGCTCGGGCAGAACTGCTCCGACCGGTGCAGCGAGTGCGGGCAGTACTGCACACCCAGCCCGATGGGGAGGGTCGAAGGCCAAGGTGCTCGGGTGAGAACCTTGCCGATGTCGGGGGGACGTGCAACTGTGTTTGTGCTGTGCCGTGTGCCGTGTGCCGGGCGCTGTGCTGTGCCGGGCGCTGTGCTGTGCTGGGTGCTGTGCTGTGCTGTGCTGGGTGCTGTGCTATGCTGGGCGCTGTGCCGGGCGCTGTGCTGTGCTGGGGACCTTGATGCTCAACATCTCCCGGGTGGCCCGGTTGACGACGAAGAAGGCTGAAATGTTCCCGTCGTTGTACGACTCGACCATGTTCATGATGTCCAACAGGATGCTCTGCGTGCTTCGAGTGGTGTTTCGCTCCCAGAAGCCAGGCGCAGCCACGGGGGCGACCAAGTTCTCAGCCAGGGCCACGGCCACGCTGTTCTGCAGGATGGACCGGCCTGTCGGCGCACCGGTCCCCACCAAGGGCAGGCAGAGGGTCACGGGTGGGGAACCAGGTGGAATTGGAGTGTGAAACGGTGTGTGTTTGTGTTTGGGGGGGGGGGGGGGGGGGGGTATAGAGAGAAGGACGGACCGGAACAATGCTCGATGGTGTTGCGGTGGGCGCCCACCCGGGCCATGAGGGAGGTGCCCGGGACGGCCAGCGACTGGACGTAGAGTTCGCACGGGATCCGAGCCACCAGCTCGCCGACCGGCTGCCACCCGGGCGGGAAGAACCACAGCGGATCCTGCAGCCGCTCAGACCCCAGGCACAGAGCGGGCCATGGCCATGAGCGCGGAGCCAGAAAAGGGAACAGGCGGACCCATGCATGGGCCAGAGGGAGGAAGGGAGGAAGGGGGGCAGTTGGGGGGTCGGTCGGACTTTGGTGATGTCGCTGGCGGGCTCGTGGTAGAAGGCCCCGTCGGTGGACCCGGTGGTCACCAGGGCGCCCTCATCGTCGAGCAGGAAGGAGCGGCCCTCGAGGTCGCCCCAGACGGCAGGCGAGATGGCCGCCACGAAGAAGTGCCGCCCGTAGGTGGCGGCCGCCTTGCAGACGGTGTACGGGTTGTCAGTGGGCACGAGGCAGTTGAAGATCAGCGCGTAGGCCCGGTTGCTGAAGGCCGCCAGGAAGGATTGAAAGAAGCCTGCAGGCGGGCCCACCCCAGCAGCCGGGAGAGGGGGAGGGATGAGGGTGTGGGATGGGCGGAGGGGTGGAAACGCCGCCGATCGATCGAAGCACCATCATGCCTCGGTGGCAGGGCAGGACAGGGCGGGCCGACCGACCTGTGCTCTCCCTCTTGGCGATGGTGAAGAGCTTCTGGACGCCGCTGAAGAAGGCCGCGCGGCTGGTGGCCTGGGCCATGTCCGCCAGGAAGGCCGGGTCGGCAACCACCGCACCCACGGCATGCGCGGCCGCGCTGTTGTCGTGGCACAGGGTGAAGCAGGGCTGCCCGTGCGAGGTGGGAATGGGAGGCGATCATGAGACAAAGGGAAGTCGCATCCCCCCCCCCCCCCCTATAGAACCAATTGGGTGGAGGGGGAGGGAGGGGAGGGAGGGGAGGGGCGGACCGATTCGATGATGCGGTCGACGCAGTAGTAGGCCACGCCCGGCTTGTAGTAGCTGAATGTCTGGCCGGAGTACTCGCCCGACAGCGAGTGGAACTGCCCGACCCGCCCGCCCGCCCGCCCGCCCGCCCGCCCGCCCGCCCGCCCGCCCGCCCGCCCGCCCGCCCGCCCGCCCGCCACCGACCCGATCATAGCCATTATCAGACGAACAAGTGCCCAATCGCGGGGGGACGGGATCCAAAGGCGAGAGCACGACGAGGTCAGGCGGGGGACTGCCAGGGGCACGGAGATGCGGCGGCGGCGAGCGGACCGGGTAAATGTCCGTCCAGCCGTTGCGGAGGACCCACCAGGGACGCGTCTGGGGGCTGAAGCTGGAGTTGACCTGGAGGGCATCCCCCAGGGTGGCCATGTCGTCGGCCCCGACCAGGACCTGGTAGTAGTGCAGGTCCCCATCGCCGTACTTGGCCATGTTGCGCTGCCCAGCCGCGAGGCCGGCCCGAGAAGGGGTGGGTGAAGGGGAGGGGCGGCGTGATGATGACGGGGTGATAATGACCCGATCAGGGGGAGGATTTCGGCACAAGGGGAGGGGAGGAACGGGGGCGGAGGAGAGGGGGAGGGCCGCGAAGAAAGGCCCATGGGCGGCAGCCGAGGGCGGACCTCGAGGGCCAGATAGGAGGTGGCCCCCTCCACGCAGCCGGGCGTGCCCGCAATGACGGTGCTCGCGCAGGCCTGGACGATGAAGCAATTCCCGTTGGGCAGGGCCACCCAGGCTGCCACCGGTCGGCCGGGCAGAAGGCAAGAAGCAGCGATGAGAAAGGCGCCCGATCGGAACAGCCAGGTCCGGGCACGAGGGGGGCAAGATGGGGCCGGGGGAAGCGGGGACGCGGACCGTTGGGGATGTACGAGTTGAGGTCCCAGCGGCGGAGGGCCCAGACGATCTGCGAGAAGACCGACTTGGAGTCGGTCAGGTCCATGGCCTCTTGGGCCAGCAGCATCACCACCCGCTGCGGGCCCGCAACAGTCACGGGACAGGCGTAGGATCGGCATGAGCGATGGCGGGCAGCCAGCACGGGGAGGCGGGGGACCTTGTTGAAGGCCTTGACGATGCAGTCGATGGGCTCGCACTGCTCGACGGGCAGCCGGTCGGCCGCCACGTAGAAGGGCCCCGCCACGGCCTTGACCAGGGTCTCCACCCGGTAGCCGGTGCTCACGGGCCGCATCCGGGTCCACACCTGGGTCTCCGGGGCAGGCAGAGCCCCCCCAGGCAGCTCCTTGGCAAGTTCATCCTGCGAAGGCGACGACAAAAGGGGCCAGTGGGTGTGGTGGGAGGAGGGGTTGCGGCCAGCCGGAGGGGGGGAGGGGGAGGGCGTGAACAAATGGGGCGCTGACCAGCGCGGTGGGGTGCCCCTGGCTCATGGGGGCGTGCGGGGGTACGATGGCCATCTCGCCGCGGCTCATCCCGGGCCGGTCGGTGATGTTGAAGGACCCCGCGTCGTCCAGGGCCCACACATGGTACAGCTCGTCACCGAAGTAACCCGGCGCCTGCACCGCGGCCAGGTAGTTGAGCTGCCAGGAGAGGGCGTCCTGGCAGAGGGCGGTGGCGGCCATGGCCAGCACGCAGCCGCGCACCTCGACCGACCAGGGGTGCGCCTGGCTGCTGCTCGTGGGCGCCATCACGAAGACCGACGTCAGATAGCCTGATGTCCACCAGGGTGCCCGAGGGGGAAGAGAAAGGCCGAGGTGCGGCCGTCAGGACCAAGGCAGCGCAGGCGGGGATGCGGCCTCCCAACGAGGCGAGGCGAGGCGATCATGCCCGAGTTGACCACCGGCCGCGAGAGGGGGGCCACGGACCAGTTTGCAGTTCGGTGATGGCCCGGAAGATGGTCGAGACGGCCGCTTGGGGGCCCGAGTCCATCCCCGTCTGGAGCTGCGAGGCCGAGTCGGAGAGGTTGGCCACGATGACGGTCGCGAAGCTGTTTGCGTGGCAATCGGGCGTGACCGCACATGGCTGCGATGCAGGAGGGCAGCCAGGAAGAAAAGCAGAATCAGGTGGGTGAGCATGAGCCCGCGCGGCGGGAGCGGCGGACCTCGCTGTGGTGCCTGATGCCCGCCACGAAGCGTTTGACGCCGTCCACGGTGGGCAGGGTCTGCACGTAGAACTGGCCGTAATCGGGCAGGATGAGGGGCGTCGAGCCGGGCACCTCGCTGCTGCTGGTCTTGCTCAGGGCGATCTCCAGGTCGACCGGGGTGTTCCACCCGGGCACCAGCATCTCCCAACCGTCCCGGAAGTCGTCGTGGGCGGCCTGCGTGTAGCCGGGCGGGTCGAAGTCGAACCAGGACTGGAACCGGGACGTGGACTGGTAGTCGTCCTCCTTCACCACGCCCGCGCTGCTGACCTCGAAGGAGTACGTCAGGTCGTCGTCGAAGTAGGACCGGTCGGCGGCCATCCCGATGCGGCTGCTCCAGCCCGAGTGGTAGCACTCGTGGGAGAAGTACGCGCAGTTCTGCAGGCAGAAGGCCCGCCGCTCGGTGGGCTCGACGTAGCACAGGGCGTACAGGGCGTTGGCGGGGGTGGAGTTGCCCATGAACCCGTCGAGGACGGAGAAGATCTGGCTGCGGAGCGACATGCGCGTGTCGGCGATGGCTGCCGCCAGGGCCCCGACGGCCGTGATGGCGGCGCTGTTGTTGAGGCAGGCCTGACTCACGCAGGGCTCGAAGGGGTACCGGTCGGCCCCGTAGTACATGGCCCCGCCATGGGCCCGTCCCACGTAGGTCGAGTGGGCCCCCACCAAGCTGCCCCCCTCGACCCACCCCGCCACGTGGCGGGCCGCGCCCAGGCTGAGGCGGGGCGGGGCGAAGGTGCTGGTCAGGGAGATGGGCTGCCCAGTCTCGTCCAGGGCGTACGCCCGCACCAGGGCGTCCCCGTAGACGGCCTGGTTGCGCAGGAAGGCCATGAAGCGGGTCGCGTTGACCGACCGGCAGGCCCCCGCGGGGAAGGCCGACGAGAGGCGGTACTCGCAGCTGGTCACCATGTAGAGGGGCCCCGATGCCTCGGACCCCACAAATGCCGACACACCGAAGCCTGCGGGGGCGCCGAGCGGTAACACGGGAAGAGGAAGAGGAAGACGGAGGAACAATAGTGAGTCCGCGTGTGGCGGCTGCCCGCTGCAGGGCCCGGGGGCCAGGGCAGGGGGGTCGCGAACCATTGTTGTGCCGCAGGAAGAGGGCCAGAAACTGGGCGAAGTTCTTCCAGATGGCAGACTCGGGTCGGCAAAGGGGAGCATGGGTCCAGAAGCGGCAAAAGCAAAGGGAGAGAGAGAGGGGGGGGGGGGGGGAGGAGGGGAGGAGGAGGAGGAGGAGGAGGAGGAGGGAGGGGGAGGGAGGGAGGGAGGTTGCCCGACCTCGCCCTGGATGATGGTGACGGCCGTGACGGTGGGGCCGTGCACCCGGACGGCCATGGGGAGACCGCCCAGGGTAACGGTGCTGCCGCTGGCGGCCGCGTCCAAGCCGAGCGCCGCCTGGAAGAGGGACACGTCCTTGGGGCACAGCTTCTGGCTGGCCTTGTAGATGGTGCCCGAGAGGAAGAGCGGGTACTCGGACGGCGTGGGGAAGTTGCGCTCGTGGTAGATCGAGCCCACCCATTGCGTCTAATCAGGTGGGGAGCGAAGGTGAGAAGGGAAGGGGGAGAGGGAGACGATGGGGGATGGGCATGTTCCCGAAGGCACCACCGCAGACCGGGTTCTTGGGGCACTTGTAGAGGGCCACCGCGAACCCACTGGACTTGTTGGCCCAGAGGACGACAGCGTCCGAGTAGGAGCCCATGTCGGGCACGAAGGGCACCACCAGCGGGAGCATGTCCTGGAAGATCAGGGTGAGGTACTTCATGTCCGGGTTGGCGGTGGCCCGGAGCAGCCCCGAGGTGTACAGGGCCCGCATCGAGTCGGAGATGTCCATGTGGGGCTGCCCCAGCGGGCAGGCAGTCCCGTTGACGCGCCGTGTCCAAGAGAGGAACGTGCCAGCGCTGCTGTACCGGCGCGCGAAGGTCTCGAATTGGCCCGCGATGGTGGTCGTGTCCGTGCCGGCATCGGACCACCCCTCGGCGATGGCGGTAATGTTGGGAGTCAGGGCGAGCCATTCTGGATCGGCTTGAGCCCCATATTTGGCGGAGGCAGGTTCAAATGTGTTCGGGTTCTACAGGGGAAGGAGGAGGAGGAGAAGGAGGAGAAGGAGGAGGAGGATGATGATGAGGAGGAGGATGGAGGAGGAGGAGGAGGAGGAGGATGGAGGAGGAGGAGGTGGAGGGAGGAGGAGGAGGAGGATGGAGGGAGAGCTCAGCAGACCAAATCCCAATAATAATACTGTCCATCGCCTTCCAACGAAGCGCCAACCCACTCAAAATTGTGTGCTTGACAACCAGCGAAAATTTCCGAAAGACCAGAGGGAATGCGGCAATGGTGAACAACGTAAAGTGAATTGCCGCCACCGTACGCCAATAACGAGTACACGGGTGCATCACGAAACTCTTCCAAATAATGCGAAATGTTGAAGAGTTTGGGAAATGGAGAATTGGTAAACGTGATCTCGGGCTGCGCACCAATGAGGTTCGCCTCAAAAGAGCAGGACCACCGATCATCCGCAAAAGAAACCCGGATAAAACTGAGGAGAAGGAGAAGCGCAAAGACGTGCCGTGCGTGCCTGCAGCCCATTTTCACACAGACGCGCCGGCCCAGGGATGGGTCGCAGAGTTTGACAGTGTTTCGGGTTGTTTTGAAATAACAAGGGGGGTGAGGAAGGGCAAACAATTGCAGAAGAGGAGGAGAAATGAAGATTGGACACAATTTACTGGAGGATGAACAAAATCGAGGGGTGTCAAATGGAATGAACAAAGACAGTATACAACAACTCCCTTCGGAGAGTGGCGAGCAGTTTAGTTAAGGCCGACAATCTGGCCGGTCACGGGGTCGATGTCAATGTCGAAGAAGGCCGGCCGGGAGGGCAGCCCCGGAATCATCATCATGTCCCCCACGAGGCAGGTCAGGAAGCCCGCGCCCGCGTAGGGGCGCACGTCCCGGATGGGCAGCACGAAGCCGGACGGGGCCCCCTATTATGCGCGCCGATGGAGAGAGAGAGAGAGAGCGCGCGCGAGGTAAGGTCAGCCCGACCCAACAACCGAACGGCCGGGGCGGAGCAGACCTTCGCGGCGGGGTTGGCGGAGAAGCTGTACTGGGTCTTGGCCATGCAGACGCAGCGCATGTCAAAGCCCATCTGCATGTAGTGGGCCAGCTTGGCCTCGGCCTGCGGCTCGAAGGTCACCGAGCCCGCGCGGTAGATCTCCCGGGCAATGGTCTCGATCTGGGGGGCGCCCACACGTGCCGCCCGGTGGTCAGCGGGGGGGAACGGCGGGCCGGGGGGCGGGGACGGACCTTCTCCTTGATGGGCATGCCCTCGGACGGATACAGCAGCCGGAAGTCGTGCGGGTCGGGGCGCGACGTGCAGGCGGCCATCAGGGCCCGAGCCAGCGGCACAGCACCTGCACGCGCACGTCGATTGTGGGTCCGGGCGGAGCTCACGATGGGGGCGGAGGGCCCCGAGGGGAGGGTCCCGTCCCGAGGGGAGGGCAGACCGGCGCCGCCCTGGGAGTGGTGGTTTGTGACGACCGCGTCGAAGGCGCCGAAGGTGCGCGCCTGGGTGGCCAGCAGCTCCAGCTCGGCGGGGCTGTCCGTCTCGAACTGGTTGATGCCCACAACCACGGGCACCCCGAACCTGTCCCAGACCGTCACCGTAAACACGTGAGATGAGATGACAGGGGCCGAACATATGCGTGCGGAGGTCGTGCCAGATGGGGACAAGGGGCCGCGGGAGGCGAGGCGAGGGGAGGCCAGACTTGCGGATGTTCTCCACGTGGCGCTGCAGGTTGCACAGGCCAGCCCGGAGCAGGTCCAGGTTCTCGCGGGTGTAGGCCTCGTTCAGAGGCTGCCCGGCAACCACGTTGGGGCCTGCGGGGATCGGGAGGAGGAGGGAGGCAAGAACCGATGAGCGGTGAAAGGCGTGGGGGGGGGGGGGAGGGGTGAGCGGCGGAGTGGCGGACCGCCGCCGTGCATCTTGAGGGCGCGGACGGTGGCCACGATGACGGCGGCCGAGGGCGCAGCCGCTGGCGCGGCACTTGATGTCGGCGAACTTCTCGAAGCCGATGTCAGCCCCGAAGCCGGCCTCGGTCAGCACGTAGCCGTCCTGCCGACCTGCGCCACGCCACCGCGGGGCGGCATGGGGTTGGGGGAGCGGGCGGCGGGCGGCGGACCAGCGAGGGCGATCCGATCGGCCACGACGGAGCTGCCGTGGGCTGCGAGGGCATGGGTGGGTGGGTGGGTGGTGGGGGGGGGGGGGGGGGGGGGGGGGGACGAGTTGGCGGTGAGCGACCGGGGGAGGGGAGGGAGGGGAGGGAGGGATGGGAGGGGGGAGGGGACCGACCGATGTTGAAGGGGCCCGCGTGGACGAAGACCGGGGTCCGCTCCAGCGATTGGAGCAGGTTCTGCAGGGATGCGAAGGGGGAGGGGATGGCGAAGAGGAATGGAGCGGATGATGAGAGCGGGGTGGCGATGGCATGGGACTCGTCGGCGCGAGCGGGGCGATGGTCCTCTTGCCCTCAGCGGTCCGGGGCTGGGGATGTGCGCGGCATGAGAAGAGGGGTGGGGGCGGGGCGGACGGGGTTGATGGCCTCCCGCATGAGGACCGTCATGGCACCGCCCACCCCCAGGTCATCGGCCGTCAGCGGCTCCCCACTGCGGTTCTGCACCCCGCCCGACGGTCGATGGCGGCGGCAGAGCCAAAGAAGGAGGGGAGGTGAGCGGTGTGTCAACGGGGGGGAAGACCCTGCCGTGGGGCTTCCGGGGGAGGGTGGCGGCCGACCTGGCCCCAGACGATGCGGCCCATGCGGTCGCGCATGTCCTGCAGAGAGGTGGTCAGGGCCAGGACGGCCATCACCTCCGAGGCGACGGCGATGTCGAACTGGGTCTGCCGCTCGAGGCCGTGCTCCTGGGGGCCCTGGCCGATGGTGATCTTGCGCAGGAAGCGGTCGTTGGTGTCCACGACACGGCTCCAGCTGATCGAGGCCGGGTCCACGTCCAGCCGCACAAACCGACGCATCTCATCGGGGGTCAGCTCGGCCGGGTCGGCCTTGGTGATGCCCAGCCTGGTCGGCGGGGGGGGGGGGGGGGGGATTAGGATGTTTGAAGGGTGGTTCGGGGCGGAGCGGATGAGGGGGAGCAGCGGGGGGCGCGAACTTGGCTAGGCGGCGCAGCATGACCGCGCTGAACTTCCGCTTGCCCTTCTTGATGGGGCACAGCCGGTCGAAGAGCACCTGGTCGGAGGGGGTCTCCTTCTCGTGCAGGATGCCTGCGGAGCAGATTCAACGTCAGAACGGGGGGGCGCTCGAGGCCAGAGGGAACGGACGGGCATCGATGGCAGCGGCCAGCAGGTTATTGGCAGCGGTCACGGCGTGGATATCGCCGGTGAGGTGGAGGTTGATGGCCTCCATGGGGACGGCCTGGGCGTAGCCGCCGCCAGCGGCGCCGCCTTTAATACCGAAGGTGGGGCTGGTGGTGGAGGAACGTAAAGATCGGCGCAAAAAGAGCACGACAGACCCTTGAGAGGGCTGCCGAATGCAGGCAAAGACGCGCTGGTCAAGATGTGCGCCAAGAGCTTGCGTCAGCCCCTATACGGATTAAAGTCGGAATATGAAAAAAAAGTCGCATTCCAAACCATGGTCATTGTTGTCTTGCCCTCACCGAGGGGAGTAGGGGTAATGCCTGTCACGACGACGTAACGGCCGTCGGGGGCATCCTTCAGGCGATTCAAAATACCAAGGTTCACCTTGGCGCAGTACTTTCCGTAAAGATCGATCTCATCCTCTTGAATTCCGAACTTGGAGGCGAAATCGGAGATCTTGATCAAGTTCGCCGCATGCGCAATGTCAATGTCACGAGGTTGCTGAGATTGCATCTTTTTAAGCCAACCAACCAAAACACTCAGTCAAATTCGATCAGAAAATCACAAGCCGACCTGCACGACAGGACGTGAAGTGAGCCTTCAACGACGAGGTTCGGCGAGCTCTTCCCACCCCGTGGAAAAATGCCTCGTGGTCTCCGCTCGGGTTCCACTCCCGTTGGGACCAAAATCTGCGGACTTTGCAAAAAGGGAATCACAGCGGATGATGGTTGGATCTCTCTCCGGCTGAACCGATCCGAAGTCACCAAACACATCCTGCTTTCATCTGCGGACACGCTGGGTCATGTCTCGCTGCACCGTGGCTGTTGGACCAAGCTCCAGCCCATGAAAACCGGCAGCGCCTGGACCACCCAGGATGCCACCCTAGCCTGCACCCCCCAGGAGGTGCAGGTCCTCCGCCAGGCCGAGCAGGCCATGGAAATCCACGACAGCGAGCGGGTCTGTGTGCCGGACCGCCGTGCCCGGTGATGTTCATGCCCACCCCTGCCCAGGATATCGATGCCAAGGCCGTGGAGGCGTGCAGCATCCTGCTGCGGTCGCGCAACATGATCGCCTTCACCGGGGCGGGCATCTCCACCACGGCCGGCATCGGCGACTACCGGGGGCTGGACGGCGCGTGGACCGAGCGGAACGGAAAGTTTAACGACGAGCAGCAGACCTCGCAGGAGGTTCGCGACCCGTTTCTGGTAGCGGTGGTGGTGGTGATCGTGTTGGGGGGGGGGGGGGGGGGGGGGGGCGGGGTAGCCGACCATGTTTGCCCTGCTCATCTCATGGTGTCCGGGGGCGGGGCGCCAGTCGATCAATTACGAGGGCCTCCGGCCCACCCTGACTCACGAGGCTCTGGCGCTGCTCATGCTGGGCGCGGCCCGGCAGCGCCAGCTGGCCCGCTGGAACGCCGCCGCCTACGAGCCTGAGGCCATCCCCCCGACGGACGGCCCCCTGCCTGCCCGGCGCCCCGCTCCCCCAGCGGCCCCGGCCCCGGCCCCTGGACCGGCCGCGGCTGATGGCCCGGGCCCCGAGCCGGCTGAGCCTGCGGATGACCTGCTGAACCCCCTCGCCCAGGGCGGCCTCCTCAAGCACGTCCTCTCCCAGAACGCAGGTCCGCCCCCACCCGCCACGGCCACCTTTGCCCCTCCCCTCCTCCACGCCCATCCTCTGGGGGTCGCCAATTCCCGTTGCCCACCGTCACTCTGCGCCCTGCCCCCGCCCCCTCGGGTGATCTGCCGGCTGGGGGCAGACGGGCTGCACCTGATGTCGGGCATCCCGGCCGGGCGCCTCTCCGAGCTCCACGGCAATGTCCGCCGCCCGGCCGCCCCCTGTCCCCCTGCCCCGCCAGGCCCCTCCTTCTCCCCCTCACGGCTGCCCTCGGCGCCGCGGCTCCCCCCTCCAGGTCTTCCTGCAGCGGTGTGAGGACTGCGACCAGGAGCTGCTCAGCAACCAGTACGTGGTCGACGACGACGCGGACGAGTTCGATCCCGCGTCCGCCGGCCCTCCTCCGCTCATCCCCCTCCGCGCGGCCCCTCGCTGGCGGCCCTGGCTGTCTGTCCGATGCTGACGTGCCCCCCCGCAGCGAGGACGACCCCAGCGAGGCCCAGCCGTACTACAAGTACTGCCCCCTGTGCAAGTTCAACCACCGCACGGGCTACCGCTGCCCCCGCTGCCACGGCTGGTGCCTCAACTCGGTCCGCGCCACCCCACCCCACCCCACCCACCCACCCACTCCCGAGCCGCCCCACCCCACGTGCGCCCGCCTGCGACCGCTGCCCCTCGGCTCATCAACCCGCTTGGCTCCCCTGCGTCCGGTCTGTGTGCGGCTCGCTCGTTGGGGGCAGATCGTCAACTTCGGGGACCCGCTCCGGCCCGCGGTCATCAAGGTCCGCCACCCAGCCCATCCTCCTCCCCCCTGCGCTACTCCACCTCCCCTCCCCGTCTTCACCGTCCCTCCGTCCCTCCCTGCGGGCGCGTGGACGTGGCCCTGGCGCAGCATGCGCAGCAGGTTTTCCAGCAGTGCGACGGCATCCTGGCCCTGGGCACGACCATGCTGGTCACGCCCGCATCGGACCTGGTCAAGCACCGCCTCGGGGTCCGCCTTCGCCTCCGCCTCCGCCGTCACCCACCCACCCACGGCACCCCTCGCATCGCGGGCCCAGCCGCTGTCCCCTCGCTCCGCGGCTCATGCATGCCCCAGCCTGCACCACCCGAAAACGGGCCGCCTGACCACATGCTTCTCCCCTCCCCTCGGGCTGCCTGGGGATGGGCCGCTGTGGCCGGTGGCGCGGGGGCGACAGTCCCGCAAGCGGCCGCCCTGCCCGCTGATCATCTGCAACCGGCAGCGGACCCCCTTCGACAAGCAGGCCGCCGTGCGGGTCTTCGGCGACTGCGACGGCTTCATGGGCCGCATCATGCGCATCCTCTGCGACGGTCCGTCACCCCGCCACCCCCCCCCCCTCCCCCCCCGATTGGTTGGGCTGACGCGGCAGGCCTCCTCCCCTCCTCCCCGCAGGGCACCTGTCGCCCAGCCTGCCGGCGCCCTGCTACGAGAGGTGGCTTGCCGAGCGGGCCACCATCCGCATGCCCCAGTACGATGCGGCCCGGCGGGAGCCCGGCGACCTGACCATCCCGCACATCCCCGCCCCAGCGGGCACCCCGCCCCCCCTGGGGAGGGCCGACAGCCTGCAGGGACTGCTGGAGCGCTGCGCCGACATGGCCAGCGGGGGACTGGCGGTGGCGCCCCTGGGGCCGATCGTGCCCCGGGCGGCCCCCTCGGGCGAGGCGGTCGACGCCTTCCTGGCACCCGTCATGACCGAGGTCGCGCCGACCCCCCCGCCCTCGGGCGGCACCGTCCCCGGCGCTGCAGCCGCCGCCTCGCCCGCCTCCTCGCCTACGTCCTCCCCGCTCTGGTCGCCGAGCCTCGGGCTGACCCCGCGCCCCAAGCGGCAGGCCGCGGCACGGGCGGAGGAGCTCATCGCCCAGCGCAAGCAGCCCCGCAAGAGCCGCCAGCCCAAGGGCGCCAAGCCCCCGGCCGACGATGCGGAGAAGGGGGCCGAGGGCGAGCAGGAGGGCAAGGGGGACGCCCAAGCGAAGGAGCAGGCGGAGGAGCAGGAGCAGCAACCTGCCGGCGCGCGGGCACGCGGGCGGCCCCTGGTGCTGCTGGACGACGACCACGATGACGATGCCGATGCCGAGATCAAGGTCGAGCAGCAGCAGCAGCAGCAGCAGCAGCAGCAGGAGGAGACTCGCCCGCCCAAGGAGGCCGCGGCCGAAAGAGTGGCCCGCCCACCGGAGAGCCCGGCGACGGGCAGGGAGGCGGACGTTCCTGCCGTCACTGCCGCCCCGGCGCCTCCTGCCCCCGCCAAGAGGGGCCGGGGCAGGCCTCGGAAAGCCGCTGAGCCCGAGGTGAAGGACGCCCCGGAGCCTGTCAATGCCGCCGCTGATGCCGATGCCGATGCTGACGACGCCGATGCTGATGCTGATGCTGATGCTGCTGATGGTCCACCACGGGAGGGTGCGGCCATCGGGCGGGGCAGGGGCAGGGGGCGGGGCCGCGGGAGGGGTGGACGTGGTCGGGGGCGTGGTGGGCGTGGTACCAGGGGGCGCGGCCGGGGCCGGGCCGTAGCCAAGTGAGCGGCACCTCATCGCCACCCCGCGCCCCGCTCCCGCGCCATCCCCGAGCCTCCCCCCGCCGCTTCCTGCCCCACCGACCGAGATCGACGTCATGCCGGCCGTATTCGAGAAACACCCATCGGCCGTATTCGAGAAACACCCATCGGTCGCATTCAGGCCTCCACCCCCCAGCCATATCGTCACAACCCCAACCAATAATAACATCCAATGGCCCATCCCCGGGCCCCTGCTCACCTCATTGCCGGCCGCCACCCGCGTCCTCTTGGGGGCCCCCGGCCGGGCCCTGGGCCTGCAGCGGGTCCGGGGCCGGGGGCTGCTGCTGCTGCTCCTGGGTGGCGCGTTCCTCGAGGCGGCGCAGGAAGTCCTCGTGCTGTCGGGCGATGCGCTCCTGCTCGAGCATCTCGGGGTCGTCGTCCCCCTCGGGCGCGCCCTCCCCCTCCCAGGGGGGCTCCTCCTCGGGGGTCGGCCCCTCCCCCCCGCCGGCCCCGCCACTGGCCTCCCCCTCGCCGATGGCTGCCTCGGTGGGCCCGCTGGGCGGGGTCCGGGGCCGGTCGGCGAAGGCGGGCGACTTGATGTCGGCCAGGCGGCCAGGCGGCGATGGGGGCGATGCTGCTGCGGACGGGGGGGCGGACGGGCCCGGGGCGAACGATGACCCGGCCGGCAGCGAGTTCGAGCTCTCGGGCGGCTCCAGCAGGCGCCCCCCGCCCCGCACCGCCAGGGCCTCCGGTGCGCCGCCCCGCGAGTCCTCGTCACCGTCGGCCGCGCTCCATCCGCCCCCCCGGCTCCATTCGCCACCACCACCACCGCCGCCTCCGCCCCTCCGCCCCCTCCGCCCCCTCCGCCCCCTCCGCCCACGCCTCGCCTCCCGCCGCGGCCCCGCCCCAGCCACCCCTCGCACCGCCACCCCCGGCCAGCGCCGCCGGTCCATCTGCGGCCTGCTCCCCCTCCCCGGGCAGGGCCGGCTCCCCACCCGCGGCGCGCTCCCCTCGCGCCCCGCCCCGACCGCCCCGGGTCGGAGGCCCCGGCTGCTGGCGCCGTGCCGTGGCCGTGGCCGTGGCCCGGTCGTGGTCGGCCTTGAGGGCCTCCGCCTCGGTGCGAGCCTCCTCGGCCTTCTGGGCAAGCACCCTGCACGCACACGCCCCACCCACCCCACCCCACCCACCCCACCCCGTTTATCCCAGGTGCCCGGGTGAGCCCATCAGACGTCGACATGCTCGCGTTCACACCCCACCCCATTCCAGGCAGGGCGTGATGGATCTTTGGGCAAAGATCAAAGATGGGATGGGCGAATGGATTGACGCGGCTGCAGGCGGGAAGTAGGGGGGCGGGAAGTAGGGGGGCGGGAAGTAGGGGGGGGGGGGGGGGGTGGGCTGGTGGAGCGGGCGCCTAAGGGGGCGGACCTTTGGGCGCTCTCGATGATGCGGCGCACCGTGCCCAGCGGGTAGTGGCCCATGCCGCCCCGCACCACGGCCACCACGTCCTCGGGCTGGGCCAGGGCCAGCGAGCGCACGTCCCGATAGCCTGGGGGCGAGGAAGGCAGACCACCGCGATGAGCCCAGGGAGGGAGGGTGGGAGGGCAGGGGGCGGAAGATGTGGGTGAGCGGATGGGTGGATTGGAGGGGGTGGGAGCGGCCGGACCCGCGTTCCAGAGGGCCCGCGCCCTGGCCTGGCCGACCCCGCCGATCTCGATGAGGGGGATCAGCTCCGTGCGCACCCCGTGGTTGAGCCGCTTGCAGAACTGCCCCGCCCGGCAGCGGGCCCGCATACCCCACCGATGGAGATGAGAACCCCAGGGAAGGAGGGCGGGCCCATCAGGGGGGCGAGGGGGAGGGAGGGGAGGTGGAGGGATGCCGGACCAGCTGGAGGACGACCTCCATGTCGGGCCACTCCATCCGCCGGCAGAAGGCGGCCATCATCTGGGCGAACACGGCCCCGTTGGCCATCAGCCCCTGCCCCGGCCACCACACGTGGCGCCACCCCGAGGGAAGCGGGCGGGTCAGGTCGGCCGAACAAACCGGGAGCAGACAGGAGGGGGCCGGGACGACAGGGGCGGGAGGGCGATCGGGACCTGGAGGTGGCCCCGGTTGACGTGGTACTTGTCGGCCACCGCGACGATGTCCTTCTCCTGGATGAGCTCGCTCATGATCAGCGCCGAGTAGAACCGCATGGCCACCGCCTCGGGCCCCAACAGCACCGTGCTGTCGGCGTGCTGGAAGGGGCTCTCGAGCGCCCCATCGGGCCCGCCCTTCCGGGGGCCCCCCGCGGCGGCGGCGGCGGGGTTCGGTGACTGGGCCGCCAGGAAGGGCCCCAGGGCCACCAGGTCGCCCGGGGGCAGGTCGGCCAGGATGGAGGAGTTGCTCAGGGCAGAGGGCGAGGGCGCCGGCGGGGGCATCGAGGGCGAGGGCGCCGGCCGGGCCGGGGGCAGCTGGGCTGGGTGGGCGGGTCGTCCCAGGGGCCCCGCCGTCGCGGGACGGGGGGTCGGGGGCGGCCCGGGGGCGCCCGTGGCCGCGGCGGCTGCCTGGGCCGAGGAGAGCCCTTGGGCCCGCCGGCAGAGGTACAGCTCGGAGACCCCCACGAAGCTGGGCCAGGAAAATACCCGCCAACGAGGGGACGATGGGGTGGTGAGAGGCGTGCGGGATGGCGTGTGCGGGAGGGGAGGGGAGGGGGAGCGTGGGGTCATGTTCGCTGCTGACAACCGTGGGTCGTGTCCCTCCCGTCATATCGCTGCGTTTCGTTTCATTCATGGCTCTTCGTCTCTCCCTCTCCGTCCTCTCTTTTGGGTGTGACTGTCCTCTCTTTTGCGTGTGACTGTCCTCTCTTTTGCGTGTGACTGTCCTCTCTTTGCGTGTGACTGTCTGCCGCGGCGGCCGGCAGGGCGGGGCAGACTTTGCGATGCGCTGGCGGATGGGGGGCAGCTGGCCCACGAGGCGGTGGTAGAAGCTCCAGTCGGGGATGACGGGGCTCTCCAGGGGGGCCGTCAGGAAGCACGCGTGCAGGTCGTCGCTGAGGCACATGGCCTCCCGGGCGTGGTTCAGGGTCACCGACACGGCCACCGCGTGCTGCCCCCCCCGTCGCCGCCCCAGCCGCCGATTCCGGGAAGCGGAGCGATTCGTCGTCAGGGACCAGGGACGGGACCAAGGAGCCCACTCGCGGCGTGAGGGGCATGGGCGCCCAAAGTGGGTGCAGACCTCGACGGGCATGCTGGACTTGTAGGCGGCCAGGCCGAAGAGGGTCGCCACGAAGGCGCCCTCGACGAAGTCCACGAAGCCCGCCCGCTGCAGGTAGCGCATGCACGAGAGGATGACCGGCTTCAGCGGGTCCTGGGGCCGGTGCGGACGCGGGGCAGCGTCTGGGGGGTCCGCCGCGGCCGAGGTGGGTGCGGGTGTGGCGCCGATCGGCGGCGGGTCGCTGGGTGCCGGTGGTGATGGGGGCCCGTTGCTGCCGCCGCTGCTGGCCGGGGCATCGGGTGCGGTAGCGGCAGGAGCGGTGGGGCCGGGGGCCGATGCCTCGGAGGAGGAGGATGGGGGCGTCACAGAGGGATCGTCGGGCGGCTTGGCGGCTTGGGGCGCGGACGACGGGGAAGGCGCCGAGGGGGCGGCCTCGGGCAGGGGCGGTGGCGGCGGGGCGGCCTCTGGGGCTGGGGGCGGCAGCTGACCGATCTGGGTCCAGAGCAGGGTCTGCTGCACGAAGTGGGTCACCTCGGGGACCGTCTTGGCCGCCTCGCAGGCGACGGACTCCAGAAGCATCCTGGGAACCCGCCGCCGGGCGATGTGATGGTGATGGGGTCAGGCACGGCGGCGGGGCGGGGGCGGGGGCGGGGGCGGGGGCGGGGGCGGGGTCGGGGGCGGGGTCGGGGTCGGGGGGCGGGGGGCGGGGGCGGGGGCGGGGGCGGGGGCGGGGGCGGGGGCGGGGGCGGGGGCGGGGGCGGGGCGGGGCGCGATGGTTCGCCACGGGCAGCTGGGCAGACCTCTTGAAGCCCCTTCTCGCGGTGCAGCAGCAGGGTGCTCAGGACGGGCGAATGGTCCTGGTGGTGGTGGTGGTGGTGATGATGATGATGGTGATGACGATGATGGGGGCGCGGCGTGTGGTTGGCTCGTCATGGCAGAGGCCCAGCAGACGGGGGGGGGGGGGGGGGGGGTCAGGTTGTGTGGGGAGGCACCAGAGGACACGGGCTGCAGGGTGGGTGGGTCGGGGGGCAGGAGCAGGCCTTCTGGGTGAGGAGGCGGCCCAGGGCCCGGTCCTGCTTGCGCAGGATGAGCACCGAGTCGCCCATCGCGTCGATCCCCGCCCGGCCCGCCCGGCCGATCATCTGCCTGCGATCGCGCCACCACCGGCGCCCAGACGGGGGAGGAGCGTCGTCAAGGCAGCCGAGACAGGGGGCCGTCGGTACGGTACAGTGGGCGACGGTGGTGGCGGTGCTGGCGGTGGCGGGGGCGGGGGCGGGGGCGGACCGATAGCGGGACGGGGTGAGGGGGTCCGTGCCCGTGTAGGGGTACCGGATGACCACACGGCGGGCGGGCAGGTTGACGCCTGTCCCCAGAGGCCGGGGTGTGTGAGGGGCGGGGCAGTCGATCCCTCTGGCCCACGGAAGGACAGGCCGGGCAGCGGCCACAGGGGCCCCCAGATCGGGGCAGCGGGGGCGGTGCCGAGGGCGGACCGGCGGCGAGGGTGGACGTGCAGGTGAGGACGTTGATGACCCGGCTGCGGTAGGCCTTCTCCAGCAGCTCCCGCTCGTCCTGCGTGCGTGCCATCCCCTCGTCAGCTTGGGCGGCGGCCGAACAGTCGGGGAGAGGAGGGGGCGGAGTTGGGCGAGGCCCGGACCTGGGTGAGGCCGCTGTTGTGGTAGGCGACCCCCCGCGGGACGGAGGCGAGCAGGTCCCGGTCGGGCCGGTCGCCCAGCAGCCGCTTGAGCTGATCGAAGAGCTGCTTCCGCTGCGAAGGCCATCCGCCCATCGGCCCCGCCAGGCCAGGGGAGGCGGCGGAGGTGAGGCCGCAATCGTTGGGGGTGGGGGCGGGGGGGGGGGGGGGGGCGGTATGGCGGCGGGCGTGCAGGTGCCAGGGGTGGGCCGGGCTGGAAGGGCGACCTGGGCGGAGAGGTCCGAGCCTTCGGGGGCCAGGGGCAGGTGGCGGGCCAGGTGCAGGGCGGCCGTCTGGCAGGCCCGCTTGGTGGCGCAGAAGACCAGCACTGAGTGAGTCGGCCCGTGCTGCCCGTCCCCCACAGCCCCCCCAGAGATCCGGCCGCCCCCGAAAAGCCCGTCAGGTCAGGGGATGCCGGTGCTGGGCGAGGAGGAGCCATCGCCATCCCCCTCGAGGGGCGCTGAGGTGGCCGAGCGGGGGCTGGGTGGCTGAGGGACCTCCATGCAGAGGCGGGCCAGGTGGTCGGTGTCGTCCTTGTCGAAGGGCAGCGTGGCCAGGACCTGCTCCGTGCCGGCCATCGTCAGGGCGTGCTCCGAGAGGACCTGCCCCCCTCCCCGCCCGCCCCGCCCCGCACCACCGCCCAGCACAGCACAGCGGCCAGGATGATGAAGGCGCCCGGGTGGATGATGGATGGGATGCCGGAGGGATGGGCGGGGGGGCACGGGCAGGGACCATCTCCTGTAGGGGCACGGGGCGGAAGTCGCTGATGTAGAGGCGCGCGTCGAGCCAGCGGGCGATGGAGGGCAGGTTGGGGCAGGTGGCCGACATGGCCACAATCTACATGCAGCAACCCCCCCGGCCAGTGGACAGAACCGGTGGCGGTGATGGCGGCGGTGCTCCCTTTTCGATGACGGTGAAGGGCGGCGGGGGCGGTGTAGGCGGGCCGGCAAGCGAGATGGGCGAAAGACGGGGGAGGCGAGAGGACGCGAGGGCGGAGTGCGGGTGTGGGTGCGGGCGCGAGGGGCGGGCCTGGATGTCGGGGCCGAGGCAGCGGATCTTGGTGAGGATGTTCTCGATGAGGTAGCCCCGCCCCGGGTCGCCCACCATGTGCAGCTCGTCCACCACCACAAGCCCCACCTCCCCCAGCCTGCACCACCCGGGCCAGAGCCACCGCCCCACAGGCGATGGTGGTGTGAGGGCCCTGCCCGGGGAGGAGGGCAGAGGCAGGGGCAGAGGCAGGGGGAGGGGGAGGGGGCCAGGGGTGGCGGACCGCTGGTCGTCGATGAGCTGCGAGACCAGCCCGTTGGCCTTCTCGATGGTGCACACGGCGATCTGTCCGCCACGACGCGGCCAAGTTCAGGGCCATGAGCATGAGGTGGGCAAGGGCGCTCGGTGGCACGGGCAGTGGTGACCGGTGGGCGGGCGGGGTGCTGGGAGGCGGGCGGGGACCTGGTTGCCGGGCGGAATGGGCGAGGCCCCCGAGACGCCCTGGTATGGCTCCACCTTGAAGTGCAGCACCCGCCCAAAGTCCCGCAGCGAGGCTGCCTGCGGGCCGCCGCATGGGGAAGGAATGGGAGGAGAGGGGAGGACGGAGGGGAGTCAGTCCGTGAGGGCGGCGGCCGAGGGAATGGGGAACGGGGGTGGCCAGGAGAGCGAGGCACGGCCGTGAGGGCAGGGCGGTGGGGCGGGGGGCGGGGCAGGGCGGCCGGGCCTTCTCGTTGACCAGCGAGACGTAGGGCAGGATGAGGATGGACTTCTGCTTGCGCAGGTGGGCGTGCCGGTACATGAGCACATCCGCCACCAGCGACTGGCACCCCGCACGCCACACACCCCCACACGCGGCCCGGGGCCAGGAGAGAGCCGAGGCAGACAGGCAGAGGGCCGGACATCAGGAAGGAGGCCGCCAATCCATGGGCCGCGAAGAGGGTGGAATGTGGCTGGGGCGCAAGGGGCATGGGGCGAGGAGGGGCGCGAGGGGCGAGGGGCGAGGGGTGTGGCAGCGGGCCTTGCCGCCCGATGTGGGCAGGGAGTACACGAAGTTGCGCCGCTTCTGCACGCGCCCACAATGACCAGCCAGGGCCAGCCGCCGACGGGGAGCGAAAGGGAGAGGCGGTGAGCGGGGTGGAGGAGGCGGGGCGGGGCGGGGCGGACGTTGACCACCTCGTCCATGGCCAGGCACTCCTCCTGCCAGTCGTAGAAGCGGGCGATGCCCCGGGCCAGGTAGAGGTCCCGCAGCACGGCCGGCAGGCCCCACAGGGGCCCTTGGGTGCGCGAAGGCGGCTCCAGCACGAGCCCCGCGGGGGCTGGGGGGGGCGGGGCCGGCCCGGGCAGGGGCGGCGCGTCGGGGGGCTGCTGGGAGCGGAGCAGCGAGGCCGGCAGGAAGGGGCCCGTCACCCTGGGTTGTCCGCCACCCGCAGCAGCAGCCGCGGGGCCGGGGGGAAGCGCCGGGCGTGCGGGAAGGAAAGCCGGCTGTTGTCCTGGGGGCTCACCCGGGCTCGGGTTGGTGGTGGGGCCATCCGGGGACGCAGCGACGGCAGCGGGTGCGGCTGGGGGCTGGGGCGGGGTTTGGGGGCGCCGCATGCGGAGCTGAAACCGGGAGGCCCCGGGTGGCGGCAAAGCCGGGGCCCCGAGGGAAGTCGAAGGGGCGGCAAGGGCGGCAGGGACGGCAGGGACGGCCCGAGACATCGGCGGCTCCCCGGCCGCGGTGGCGGCTGGAGGAAGGGGCGGGATGGTTGGTGGGGTCGGGGACGCCTCGGCCCCCCCGCCGCCCTGGGGTCCTGGGCGAGGCGACGGGGCGTCAGGCTGCCGCGGTTGCGGCTCGGGGGCGGGGGGTCGTGGCGGCGGGTCCCCTAAGGCCGCGGGCCTGGCGACTGAGGAAGTCTCGGCCAGGCGGGACGATGGGTGCTGCTGCGTGGGTGTGTCGGTGGCAGCCCGGGGATCCCTGGCCGTCGTCGCCGCCGCCGCCGCCGTCGTCGACGTCTCGGTGGGGACCGTGGCGGCGGAAGGGGTCGGCAGGGACGGTTGAATTGGTGGGAGGGGTCCTGGCGGGGGCGGGGGCGGGCTGGTGATGACGGGCGGGGCGCCCATCCTGAGCCGGTCGGCCAGCCGGTGCGGGACGGCCAGCCGCAGGTGGGCCGAGAGGGTGGCCGCGTCGATGGGCGGGGCGGGTCCCGTCCGGCGGGGCCCGGGGGGCCAGACGCACGGCCCCCAGCAACCGGGCAGCGGTGGTTCCAGGAGAGCGGCCGGCGGTGCCGGGGGCGATGGGGGCGCCGTAAGGATGGGCGGGGGCACGAGGGGCGGCTGTCCGTGGCCGGGCCGTGCGGGCGGGGCGGGGGGACCGCAGGCCGTGGTTGCCGCGGGCGCGGCTGCGAATGTTGTGGCGGCCGTGCTGAGGGAGGAGGATGAGGAGGGGAGATGGCCGGGCGGGGAGCGGCCCTGCTCGGACAGGGCGAGCCGGCGGGCCCCACCCGGTGCTGGAGGGGCGGGCTGTTGGTCCGGGGGGGAGGGCGTGTGCGGGGCATGAGGGTGCTGGTGGGGCAGCGCGGTCGGTGCGCCTAGATCGGGTCCGGAGAGAGCAGGTGCCGCCGCGGCGCGGTCCGCGGTGTGGGGCGCCGGGCGACCGGTAGGAGGGATCCGGGACGCCGCGGGCACGGGAAGGGCAGCGGGGGCAGGAACCGGGCCAAGAGACGGAGGCGAGGCCTTCTGCTGGCGCCAACGAGCGGAGGGCGGGTGCCCCAACGGGGGGTGAGGGTTGTCCGTCGGGGAGCAATCGCCCATCGAGATGTCCGCGGCTGGCGGGCCGCATTCGATGATGCTCGGCGGGGGGCGGGACCTCGCCGAGAGGACGAGGGGGTGGTGCGGGGGGAGAGAAGGCATGCCCAACGGGGGGGCCGTCGTCGCGGTTGTGGATGCAAGCGGCGGGTGCGGCGGCGACCGTGGGACGATGGGTGGCGGCGGGGGGGCGGAGGGGGCGAGGAGGTGAGGCGGCGCCTCTGTGGCGACGGGCGGCGGGTCCAGTGCGACAGGAGGGGCCGCAGCAGCCGAGGGCGGGTGGCAGCATGCCACGGGAGGCGAAAGGGAGGCCTGAGAGACGCAGGCGGAGGCGTCACCCGTGCGGGCGGCGGCGTGCGGGGGCGTGTGGACGCCTTGCTCTGAGGTGGGCGAGTGGTTGCGGGCCCGCATCAGCCGTTGGTATGGGGTGCTGGGCCCCGGAATTGTGGCGGCGCTCGTGGGAGGGACCGGCCGCGTGTAGCCTGTGGCTGGACCGATCGGAGGATACTCCTGGGAGGCCTGGCCGCTGTCTGCAGAACCCTGCAGCTCGGGTGATGGCGGCGAACCGAGCTGGGACGCGGAAGGAGACGACTGCCGGTGACCCTCGCTCTTCGGTGGCGACAAAGGGAACGTCCCTGCGGGGACGGGCGTTTCATTGTGCAGGCGTTTCGCGGGCAGTCTCCCCGCTGTGATGGGAGGGCTGACTGTTTGATCTGAAGTCCGGTTGGAGATATCTTTAAGAGATTGCATCCACTGAAGAAGAGGGGCAGGGTTGGAGCCTGATGGCGATTGACGGCTGGATTTCTCGAACCGGTCGAGCTGATCGTCGAGATCAGAATAACGGGAGTCAGAAGGTGGCGCTTTCCGAAAAATAGTATGTGTCGGTAAGGCATCATTCCGTGGATAATGATTCTCACCCTCAGGGGGAATTCCAGTCGAGAGAGACCGTCGCAGCGGGGCAAAAAGAAATGACAGGATGACCCTGTCGTCTCGATAACACTATTGGTCGAATACGCTAATCTCGTCAGCGGGAAAACCGCTTGGCGATGCGTTCTTCTGCTTCTGGCCCGGGATCCCGAACAACAAGTCCCGCAGGTTCTCGTGCTTCAACTCCAAGCGCCCAAGTTCGCGGGGGCAAGCCATCCGGACAGAAATCACCCAAATCTCGGCCACCAACGGCATCTCGCTCGCCCCATTCCATCGACACCCCGGGACGATCAAAAACCGATATTCCATCATCAATCAACGCAACAGACGAAGAAGTTGTTGCTTTTCTCAAACACGAACTGGAAGTTCGCGATTCCCGGATCGCGCGTTTTGAGGAAGACCAGTTGTTGATGCAGGACTCTTTCGATCGGGAACTAAGGATAAAAGAGGAGGAATCTGTCACTTTGATCACTGCGAAACAGCATGAGGTCTGTCGTTGGCACCTCCCCCAGACCGTCATCATCATGCGCGGACCGGGTAGATTGATTGTCTGAAGGCCGAGATTCAATGTGTCACTGCCCAGTTGAAAGCCAATGAGGCATACGCGGAGGAGAACACTCGATTGCACGAGGTGATCCGGTCAGTGCCCATTTCCACACCGTTGACGGACCCGACTTCCTCTGGCAGCAAATTGGCAGAAGATGACGCGAAAGCTGCCGCAACACACCAAAGACGAGTGGAGGATCTCCAAGAAGTCATTCAAAACACGCGGCAGACCTTGATCGAGGTTTGTCATCCTCCCTTTTTTTTTTGGCCCGTCCCATAACTTATCGGACATGACCAATCGAGTAAATGCAACCTGCAGCTGCCGAACAAATTCGTGTAAAACGGGCTTCTAGGGAATGTTCTCTCCTGCAAAGGTGGGGTTAACTTCTTCAATAAGTCCCAAGACCGAACCAAGCGAGGAGGACTGGGACGAGGGGCGCCCGATCCAGTGGCTGTCTATCGATCAAGTTCGCCGGACATCTTTGTTGGTGCCTATGAAGGGGAGTGCCTATGGGGGGGTGGGGTGGAAGAGAGCGCGGGGGAGAGCGTGGGGAGATGGAGTGCCGCGACTCTCTCCGGTTGCGGGCGGGCGCCCATTTTGACCCCGGGCGGGTGTGGGGCTGCAGGAGTACCGGGAGAAGCTCAAGGCGCTGGAGACGGAGAGCCGGCAGGTGATCATGGCCCAGCTGGACGACGAGGCCCGGCAGATCATCGCCGACAACGAGGGCATGAAGCTGCAGATGGCCAAGCAGGCCCAGGGCATCGAGGGCTTCATGGCCCGCTACGCCACCCTCGAGCAGGCATACGCCAAGATGGTCCGGCCCTCGCCCCCTGTCCCTCCTGCCCTTCTGCTCCTCGGGATCATCATCGTGGCGGCGCATGTTCGCACCCTGTCAGCGGCTGGACCACGACCTGACCGAGGCCGCCTACAAGCAGCAGAACATCCAGGTGGTGGCCCTCAACCGGCAGCTCGAGGAGGCCACCAAGCGCATCGCCGGGCTGCAGGTCCGTCCCGGCGCCGCCGCACCGCCTCGGTACCAGCTCATCGTCATCACCGGCGCTTCCGGCCTGTTGGCTTTGCCTGCCAGACCGAGCTGGAGCGAGCCCGGACCCAGCCCAAGTCGCCCCCTGCTGACGGGACCCTGGTCAAGGTCGCTTGCATGACCCGCTGACTCATCCCTTGGTGATGTTTCCCCTTGCCCGCCTGCCCTGTCATTCCCAAGCCGTCCCTGTCTTGTCACGCTTCGCCGCTCACCTCCTCGCCCTCTCCTCGGCCCCCATGGCGGCGCAGGAGCTCGAGGATGAGGTTTCCCGCATGAACGAGCAGCTCCGCCACGCCCGCGAGCGGGAAGCCCGCTGGAGGCTCCGCGCCCAGGAAAACGTCCGACGAACCCCAGGCTCCTCCCCCGCCCCCTCGACCCGCCCCCCCATCGGTCATCAGGGCCCTCATCTCCCCTCTCCTCGGTTGCCCCACGGCGCAGGAGCGGCTGAACACCCTCACCGATGCGGCCGAGCTTCCCATGGGGTCGGCCGCCGCCCAGGCCATGCAGGCCGCCATCGCCATGCAGACCACCGCCCGCTCGCGCAGCATCGCATCCCCCGGGGCCAGGGTCTGACCCCCCGCCCGCCCGCCCCCAAGGGTCGGGACGCGATCTCCAAGTGGAAGGCAGCCCTGCGGCGGGATGCGGCTCGTCATCATCATCACCATCCCGGTGGCGCCTGCTGTGCTGTGCTGTGCTGTGCGGTCGGGGTCGGGTCGGTCTTGGCAGCCGCTGGACTTCACGGCCATCTGGCGGACGCCGAGCCCCTCGCCCTCTGCGACGACGCCCCTGCCGGGCCCCATTGTGACGGGACTCACCCCGCGCGCCGAGTTCCTGATGAGCGCGCCCTCGCCTGTCCCTCCAGCCAACTCGCCCACCGTCACGCCTCGCCAGCCAGCCGGCTCACCCGCCCCGCCAGCGGGCCCGTTCCCCTCCCCCCACACACCCGCCGAGGCGACGCTGCAATCACTGCCCGCTGCGCCACAGCCAGAACAGCAGCAGCAGGCAAGCCGCGAACAGCCCGCTCTCGAGCCGGACGAGCAGCAAGGCGAAGCCCCCGAAACCCAGCAACAGGGGCAGCAGCAGGGGCGGAACGACGAGGGGGACGGCGCGCACCCACCACCCGAGCGGCCCTCGCAACAGTCCGGCCAGGCAGGCCCCCCCACGGCCCGCAGCGCCACGGGACTTTTGGACGGGTTTCGGATCCCGGCCCCGACCAGCGCCCGGGGCCCCATCAGCAGCCGCCTCCTCAGCCTCGACGACGCCCACACCGTGCCGCCCCCACGCCCGCCCATGATGCGCGTGGCGGCTCCATCCGCGGCGGGGGCGGCCGCATCGCCCCGCCCCCCGGGGGCTGGTACCCCAAGACAAGTGAAAAGCGAAGTCGCCGAGGGGCTGCTGACTGCGGCGCGGCTGTCCCCCATGGCGGCGAGCCCGCACCGAGCCCCTGCGGAGCCTTCGCCGGGCCCTGGGGGGATCAATGGGGGCCGGCGGAGCAGCCTTGCCATTCGGGGCAGCGAGGGGGTCTCCAAATCAAGGAATAGCGGCGGCAGTCCGGGTGGGCCGCCGCCTTCCAGACGCGCCTCGGTGAGCGGCGACGATTAAGTTGATGCTTGTCCCTGGTGTATTCGTTTCTCCATCTCCGTCCCGAAACACAGGAGAATGATTTTGGTCCCTGAGGGATGGTGGTGTGAGTGATAAACAAGGACGCCTGTGAAATTTGAAACGTTGCGTGATCCAGCGTCGAGAACCCATGGACGAGGTTGCGTGGTCATTGTTGAAGAAAGGGGGAGATGGGGAAGACACTCCCTCAGCCGTCACTCCTTGACGAGCTGAAGAGCCAAATGATACAGATCATTAAACAACACGGAGGGAAAATGGCATGGGTCTGGAACATGAGCCGCAGCATTGACACATCTCTGTTGCTCCGTTGTCACAGTCTGCCTTCATTACCGCGATGCAGCCAACGAAAGCCTGGAGCCAATGGACAAAAACGCAGCATGGTCCACCGCACGGCACCTTTCGAGACCTCGCCGGACATTGGTTTTCAGTGTCTGCCGATAATCAGATCTCCTTTCCGCCGGAGGTTCCCGCTCCTACTGCGGCCCCGTTGGTGCGAGTGCCATCTGCGGCTTTTGCGGCCTATTCGACGGCCTACGCAGCAGTGAATATCACCCCAGCTACCATCACCGCGCCACCGGCCGCACCCAAACGACCATGGAGTGTGGTGCCATCCCCACCCACACCACATCCCCGGCCTGCCCCTGTGCCATCCGCCAGCCACCCGGAGCCAACTCCTACGTTCTCCGCCACGTGGGGTCCTCCGTCTGCTGCGGCCGGGGGGAGCGGCGGGATGCCGCTGGGGTCCATCACCAGCCAGCTGCTGCACAGCCTGGAGGCCATCCACCGGCTGGTCGGCCAGGGGGCCCCCTCGCAGACCCTCTGCTCAGACCTCGAGAAGCTCATCAAGTTGGCCACGGCCGCCGACTCCCAGGCCCGCCGACTGTCTGTTCGCCCGGACCTCACGGCCCCCGGTCCCTCACGGGTGTGGTGGGTGCGGGCGGCATTGGGTGGGGCAGGGCGACGCCTTCCCAGAGCGCCCTCACGGCCAGCGGGGCCGTGGAGTTCCTGTGCTTCGACCGGACGACGCGCACCCTGTCGACGTCCAACGCCCCCACCGCTGATTGCCTCCTGAAGATGGTCGACCCCCGCCTGCCCCCCTCCGCCTCTGCCCCCTCCGCCTCTGCCCCCTCCGCCTCTGCCCCTCCGCCTCTGCCCCTCCGCCTCTGCCCCTCCGCCTCTGCCCCTCCGCCTCTGCCCCCTCCGCCTCTGCCCCCTCCGCCTCTGCCCCCTCCGCCTCTGCCCCCTCCGCCTCTGCCCCCTCCGCCTCTGCCCCCTTTGCCCCCTCCGCCCCCCAGCCCACAGCTGAGACTCTGAGGCCATTTCCTGACGATCCCTCGACGGTGGGCGGGTGGGTTGTGTGGGCCGCAGCCCCCCGAGTCGTTGCAGGACGCCGACCTGACCTCCTTCATGCGGCTCTTCGTGGGCCCCCTGGCGGCCCACCTGCAGAAGGAGCAGGAGCGCATCCACCGGTGCCAGGACCACATCCTCGACGTGGTCGTGGACAAGGGCCAGCTTCCCCTGGTCCGCCTCGGCCTCTCCTCGGGCCCGGCGAGGTGTGCCGTGGGGATGCGCAGATGTCTGGCGGTATGCGGCGGTATGTGGTGTCGGCCTGTGTCAGCCCTGGCGCTGATCGGGCCCCCTGGGACATGCGGCGGCGTGACGGCCGTGCAGGTGCGACTTCTGAGCGGCGGCAAGGTGCAGCTGGGCACCTTCGGGGTGTGCTCCGACCGGTTCATCGAGGACTCCCTCCTTCAGTCTGTCCCCCACACGACGGCCCACCCGACGGGGCTCTCCTGCCGCTCGGCCTGTCTCCCGGTCCCACTTCGATCACCATCGAATGGGCCGCGCCACTTTCTGTCCTCCCCCCGGGCAGCCTGGATGGCCTGCGGTGCCGCTTCCGGGCTGACAACCGCGCGGGCCTCGACCAGACCCTCCACCGGATCAGCGCCATCCGGGGCCAGGACTCCATCCTGGGGCTCTCGCTGCGCTTCGGCCGGTCGCGGCCCGGCTGCGCGACCCCCCTGATGGACCTCGTCATGCGCGTCGGTCGGTCCCCCCGGAGCCCCGCGTCCGCCTGCCTCTGCCCCCGCTCCCCCCAGCCGGTCACCCACCTCACACGACTGGGGGCGTGTCTGTGTCTGCTGGCAGGCCCCAAGGCCCGCGAGACCCCCGAGGCCGTCGACCCCTCGGCGGCCGTGCCCGCGCGGGGCAGCCCCGGGTCGCTGCTGCTGCTGGGCCCGCCCGGGGTGGGCAAGACCACCCTGCTGCGGGACATCACCCACGCCCTGGCCACCGACCTGCGGCGCGACGTGGTCGTTGTCGACACATCAGGCGAGATCGGCGGTCCGTCCCTGCCGCCACCCCTCCGCATGTCGTGTGCTTGTTGGTGTCGACACACCCGCTGAGATCGGCCGCGGCCCGCCCTGGCTGCCTCCCATCCGGCCGTCCTGTGTGCGCCATCGGCCGCGTCGGCTCCCCAACGGATCCCGCTTTGGCTTTGGCTTTTGGCTTTGGCGTGGGTGGTCGGGCGCGGCAGGCGGGGGCGACATCAGCCACCCCTGCATCGGCGCGGCCCGTCGGCTGCCCGTCCTGGAGCGGTCCAAGCAGCACGAGGTGCTCCTGGAGGCCCTCCAGAACCACACGCCCCACGTCTGCTGCCCCCCCTGCCTGGGCCCCATCAGGCGCGTCTTGCCCGCCGCGATCGGCGCTCAGAGCGTCTTTCCCTTTGGCTCGCGCGGGGGGCTGGCGGCATGGGTGGGGTGACGTCCGTCCAGGTGATTGTCATCGACGAGATTTCCAGCCCCGCCGAGGTCGACGCGGCCCGCACCATCGCCCAGCGGGGCGTCATGATGGTGGCCACGGCCCACGGGACCACCCTGCACGACCTCATGCGCAACCGCGAGCTGACACCCCTCCTCGGCGGCATCGCACCCACCACTCTGGGCGACATGGCAGCCCGGGAGCGCTCCAGGCACTCGGGTGGGGGCGGCGCAGAGTCTGTGTGCCTCTCATCGCACCCACACGCCGGCATGCACCACCACCACCACCACCACCACCACCACCACCACCACCACCACCACCACCACCACCACCACCACCACCACCACCACCACCACCACCACCACCATCATCATCATCATCATCATCATCATCATCATCATCAAGATTCCCCCCCCCGCCGCCGCCACCGCCCTCTGCCCCCACTCTGCTGGCCCGTGCAGCTTCCGGAAGACCGTCCTGGAGCGGCAGGGGGCGCCCACCTTCGACATGGTGGTGGAGATCCGCAGCCGCACCCACTGGGTGGTCTACGAGCGGGTCGGTCGGAAGGTCGACGAGATGCTCGCCCACAAGAGCCACATCATGCTGCAGCACCGCTGGCTGGAGGAGGTCCCGCCCGACTCGCCCTTCAGGTCCGCAGGAGGAGGACGGGGGCTTCCCCCCGCCGCTGGTCGCTGCTGACACCCTTCGACCGCGGATGGATGCGTGGATGGATGGATGGATGCTGTGGTGGTAGCGGTCTGGCGGCCGCCACGGCTCCGACCCAGGCCCAGGAAATCCCGGAGTGCTTCAGGGATCTGTACATCCCCGGCGAGGGCGAGCCCGAGACCCTGGAAGAGGCCTTGGCCGGGACGGCCGGGGACCCCGAGGACCCATTCGGGGACGAGGACGAGGAGGTTGCCGAGGGGGAGGACTACTTCGGATCGTCGGATGAAGAGGAAGACGCAACCCCTCCCACGGATGAGGCACCCCCAACAACGCCATCATCCCCGACCACCCCCGATGATGGGACCAAGGCCCCAGCATCATGCGCACCGCCAAGTGTCGCCCCGACCGCACGATCGCAGACTGTTGAGCGCGAACCCGCCGCCGCCGTTGCCACCGCAACCTCCCCACAAAATGTCGGGAAATGCTTCATCATGCGAATTCAAATGCGCGAAGATGACTACCATGAGGACGAACATGATTGAGATCCTGTTTCCCTTTTTTGACCGCCCCAATCTTCGGGTCACCGCAAGGGAGGAGGAGGTCCAACGAAATCTGAGGAAAAGCGCCCCCGGTTGATGATGATGCGTTGGGCTCTTCTCTTCGTTGCGGTTGCGCTTGCCTCCCCGAATCCTGATAATGCCAAGTGCTGGGAGCAATGCCCAGACCTTGGTTACCCTGCCATTCCCGCTTGCGGCAACGATGGGAAGGACCATAACCTTCCGTATAACTTCTGGAATTGCATGATCTACTGTGAAGGAATTGCCCCACGCTACCCTGGCACGTGCAAGTGCCCCAACCAGTGCTCTTCTCATGGTATTTGCAGCAGCGATGGTTGCACTTGCCAACCTGGCTGGAAGGGTGCTGATTGCTCAATCGTTACGTGCCCCAACGCCTGCTCGGGCCATGGCAAGTGCGACGCGCGCTCCAATGGCGACTTCTGCAAGTGCGCACCGGGATTTACAGGTTCTGACTGTTCTGCTCCCGTGGTTCCGTTGGAGCCTCTCCAATATGTCTGTTGTTCCTCCCCAAATATTGGTCGTCAGCCCCCATTCACTCGCCCACAGACCGTCAACGACCCTGCCTATTGGACGGGCAAGGACCAGTATGGGGACGACCACCCGCTGCTGAACCGGACGGAGATGGCGACCATCAAGATCACCGTCGCCGAGGAGGATCTGGCCATGCTGCTCCAGCCCGAGAACGCCTTCAACCAGTCCTACGTCCGGGCCAAGTGCGTCCTGGAGAACAACAACATCCACTTCTCGATCGACGATGCCGGGTCTGACCACCACCCGCCGCCATTCCCCGACTGGCCACCCCCAGCCGGCTCATTTCGCTTCTTCGTGTGCCTCGGCTCGCTGCCTCTCCCCCCCGCCCCTCCGACCTGCCAGGTTCCGGCTGCACGGGTTCTCGACCCGGCTGAGCTCGAAGAAGTCCTGGGCGCTGTCCTTCGACAAGTTCAACAAGGGCCGGCTGCTGTACGGCCTGACGGGGCTCAAGCTCAACGGCGAGCGGACCGACCCCACCGTCACCCGCGAGGTCATGGCCCTGGACGTCTACCGGGCCATGAGCATCCCCACCCCACGCGTCAGCTACGCCGAGGTCGGCTTCCCACACCACACCACAACCCGCTCCACCACCCTTCCCGCGCGTGCGCCTGTCACCACAACCCGCCACTGGGCGTCGGGGGCCCCATCCTCTGCACGATCGCCTTGATCCAACCATCCCCACCACCACCCGCTGCCCTCACCCCGGTGCCCGTGCAGGTCTGGGTGAACAGCGTCTACCACGGGCTGTACCTGATGATGGAGGACGTGGACGAGGTCTTCCTGGCCGGCCACATGGGCTCCACCTCGGGCCAGCTGTACAAGTGCCGCAGCGGGGCATCGCTCGACTTCCGCGGCACCGACCCCCGTCCGCGGCTGGGGACAAGACAGGGGGGGGGGGGGGGGGGGGGGGGGAAGGAGGAAGGGGGGGAACCCAGCTCATCACCATCGGGTGGGTGAATGGCGCCGGGGGGTGGCAGAGGACTATGAGGGCCAGACCTCGTACTACCTCAACCAGACCTGGCACCTGTACGAGCTGGACTCCAAGCCCCAGAAGGGCGATTACGCCGACGTGGCCAAGCTTGCCACCGCGGTCTGTTTTTTCTTCCGATTTTTTTTTTTCGCGTCCCATAACTTTCCCGAGTGTTGGCGGGGATCAAAAGGGCGCGGGTTTTCTGTGGTTTCTCATTCGATTCACAGATCGAAAAAATCACTCGCCTTTTACTAGTGATTTCCGTGTGAATCGAACCAAGTGTTACAAATTGCATTTGGTTCGGATTTTTGGAATGGGGTAACCGCAAGGTGGCCCTCTTGGCATTCGATGTTCCTTAATGATATCAATTTTGGCCCTCGTACTCGACCAGGCAAGGGAGGATCTCACTCGGTGTTCGGTGAATTCCGGGGGGACGCAGTGCCGCTTCCTCTGACCGTCTGGCCTCTGTGGCGCCTCGTCTTCTCTCCTCTTGTGCCCCGCAGATCAACGCCAGCACGCCGGCGGTGTTCATCGAGCAGGTCGACGGGCTCTTCGGGATGGACGGCTTCGTCCGGTCGATGGTGCTCGAGGTCGCCCTCGCCCAGGTCGACGCCTACGGTCCGCCCCACCCGCGGCCTCGCCCCCATCCTGACCGCCCGCCCTCGCCCACCTCCCACCCCGCAGCCTACAATGGCAACAACTTCCGGCTGTACCATCACACGGACGGCAAGGTCTACTGGCTGCCCTTCGACTTCGACGTCAGGTCGGTCTCACCCCCCGCCCGCCTCCCGCCCTCCATGCGCACACGCACGTACACCACAGCCTGTACCGAGCGGCCTTCATGTTTTCCTGACACGTGCATGTTGGCCGACCCATCTGCCCGTCCGCAGCCAGGGCAGCTGCGTGGAGTTCCCCCCGGGCGACCCCTGGACGCGCGACTGGGCCCACCAGAACGTCTATAGGTCTGCCCAAGTCGGGTGCCCCCAGCCACCCCAGCCCTTGGTCGTGGCCACCACCAGCCCGGTCATATGCTCCAACCCCTGATCATCGCGACCAACCCTTGATCGGGATCATGGGTGATGGTGGGGCTGGTGGGAGCAGCTGGGGCTACTTCTCGGACCAGTCCATCTGCGGGGGCCACCGGCCCCTGATGACCCGCATGCTCGAGACGCCCGTCTTCCGCCAGAAGTTCAACGCCTACTTCCACAAGGTCTGCACCCCCCCCCCCCCCCCCCAATCAACCCCGACCGCTCCAAGACCCACCGCCCCGGCCCCGCTGTTTGCCCATTACAAGCCTGTTCCGTCGTCTCACGATGGTGCGGGGGGGGCATGGCGATGGATTTGTAGCTGCTGTCGACCACCCTCAGCATCCGCCCCGACCTGATGCCCCGCCAGTGCGCCCCCGCGGGCGTCACCGACTACGACTCGTCGCCCCTCTACCAGCGCATGTCCGCCCACGGCCGCCTCCCATGGCCCCCCCGCTCATCACCACCGTCTCGCTCCCTCCTTTTGCTGCCCAGGTTCGCCACCAAGGCGCTGATCTCGGGGGCTCATGCCCGGGACCAGTTCCTGCTGCTGGACAACAATTGGACCCAGGCCGACTTCGAGCAGGGCTTCTGCAACCCCACCGTCCACACGGTCCCCGCAACGGGCGCCAAGGATACCCTCGTCCGCTGGGGTCTGGTCACGTACTACCGCGAGCGCATCGCTTCGGCTCGTACTCAACTGGAGCCCTAGAGGAACAACCCGATGATGCAATTGATTCCCCGTTTCGGATCACCTTGCCTTTGGTGAGGGTTCGATAGTTTATATTTTGTTTCGGAATAATAATAACTTCGAGGAGCAACCGCCGTCGGGTCATCTTTGGGGGTCCATAGTCATCTTCGCTCGAAACCCGGAATCTTCACAAACAAGTGATTGTTGTTGTCACCCTCGTGTTTTTGGGTGGACAAGTTCCAGACAGCCGATTCCTTCACAAAAATTCACGGATCTTCCACAAGTGGAAGACCGTAAAAGCAGGGCCAACCTCGCAAGCCCTGGGGGAATAGCCTTTTACGCGCCATAGCCAACCATACGAAAGATGGAAGACGACGACAACCAGGAGTTCGATTCCGGCTCGGCCGATTCCAGCAACACCACCCCCATCGCTGCCAATGAGGCTTGCAAGAAGGGTCTCTACATGGCCATGAAGGGTCTGCTTTTTCCTTCTTTCTCGAGCTATTGAGCTCAACATCGCTCCTCTAGGTCGCCCCGTTAAGATCGTCGATATCTCCACCTCGAAGACCGGCAAGCACGGTCACGCCAAGATGCACATCACTGCCATTGATATCTTCAACGGCAAGAAGTATGAGGAGCTCGTCCCCACTTCTCACAACGTTCCTGTTCCCATTGTCGAGCGTAACGATTACACCCTCGTTACCATTGGCGACGATGGTTTCCTCACTCTCATGTCTGCCGACAACGAGACCCGCGAGGACCTCAAGCTCCCTGAGGGCGAACTTGCGGACCAGATCCGCTCGTCCTACGATGAGGCCAACCGCTCTGGCAAGCAGGTTTCCCTGACCGTCTACAAGGCCATGGGTATCGAGCAGGTTATGCAGCAGAAGATTATTGACTAAACCGACAGTCGCGACCCTCTCGGGTTGTATACTTTCGCTGGGGTCGGCTGAGTGGAGGCGACTCGTTAATAGTGCCGTTTCCATTCATTCGTCCTCTGAGTCTTTTTTTCCTCTTGCTGTGGCTTTGCCGATTCAACATCGTTGGTCGTCTCTTCCCATTCGTTCTCGAATTGACACTGGGAGGCTGGAATCTTGAAATGAGCGAGTTAAATTACATCGAAGAATGAGTCTGCTCCTCTTCGGCTGCCTGCTCGCACTGGTGAGCATCCTCTGCGTAGCCCAGCTTCGCATAAGCATCCGCAAGTTGCCGGAAGATGTGAATTCGCTCGGATGGCTCCGTGACCGTTGTGCCCTCCTGTAACACAAGGTGAGATCACTACTGGGGAAAACGCCACCACCGACCGCGTCCTTGCTCTCCTCGGGGTCGATGGCCCGCCTGTAGTGGTGGACGGCCTGCTCGTAATCGGCCCGCCCATGGAAGACGTCCCCCAGCAACCTGTACACACGGCCCAGGGCTGACCCGGCCGCGCTCAGGTTGCCTCCCGTAATCCTGCGCGGCCCCAAGGATAGGAGTGAGGGGAGGGGGGGAGGGGGGAGGGGAAGGGGAAGGGGAAGGGGAAGGGGAAGGGGAAGGGGGAAGGGGAAGGGGAAGGGGAAGGGGAAGGGGAAGGGGAAGGGGAAGGGAGGGGAGGGGGGAGGGAAGGGGAAGGGAAGGGGAAGGGAAGGGGAAGGGGAAGGGGAGGAGTGGCGGTGCGGGGAGGAGGAGACGGACGAAGTGTATACGGCCAGGGCCCGCCGGCAGGCCTTCTCGGCCGCAAAGAATTTCTGCTGCTCAATGTAGTGCGTGGCGATCTCGCTGTCCCCACCAGCAGCCGGTTCCCACACGGTGATGAGGTCGCAGGAGGAGGGAGACGGGGGGGGGGGGGGGGGGGGATGCAGACAGGAGCAGGTCGGGGTTGCTGAGGTCGAGGCGGAGGGCCTCCCCGAAGCTGCGGTCGGCGAGGCTCTCGCGCTCCATCATCTGGCCCAGCACGCACAGGTAGCCCCACACCTCGGGGTTGTAGGGGTGCACAATGTTGGCCTCCTGCAGAAAGAAAAGGGGAGAGAAGATCCCCGGGGTGGGGGAGGTCATGAGCCCAGGGTCATAGCCACACAGCCGAACGACCGCCCGAGGGTTGGAAGCAAGCGGACCGCGAGGGCCCGCTCGGCGTCGGCGTACTCGCCCAGCCGCATGCAGGCCACCCCCAACCCCAGCCAGCCCGAGGAGGTCGGGGGCCGCAGCTGGGTGGCCCGCAGGAAGGCGTCCTTGGCCGGCCCGTACTGCTGGGCCGTCAGGTGCAGGTAGCCCAGTCGCAGGAAGAGGTTTGTGTCCGGAGTCGCTGTCAGGAGGGGGGCGGCGAGGGAGGGGCGCAAACAGTCAGCGATCGTGGTGACGCGGGGGGGGGGGGGGGGGGGGGGGGGGGGGGGGGGTGAGAGGGCGCGGACTGTTGGCGAGGGCGAGGGCCGTCTCGAAGCTGAGCTGAGCCTCGGCGTAGTGTTCCTGCATGTACTGGGCGTGGCCCAGCCAGCGCCAGCCATCGCCCAGGGTGGGGTCCTCCCCACGGCCCGGTGGAGCTCCTCGGCCCGGCCGAAGTCCTCCCGGCGCAGGTGCGCGGGCAAGATCCACAAGCACCCCGGCCGCACTGGGGAGTGTCCAGCTCCTGGGGTGATGGGGGGTGATGGGGGTGATGAGGGTGATGAGGGAGGTGTGTGTGTGTGTGATGAGGGAGGGTGATGAGGGGTGAGGGGTGATGAGGGGTGATGAGGGGTGACGGGGGTTGACGGGGGTGACGGGGGGGGGGGGGGGTGGATGTGGTCAGCCGGGTGGCGGTGCGGGCGCAGGTGGCGTGGGCGCGGACCATCTGGAGGGCCCGCTGGGCGAGGGCGGGGCAGCCCTGGTCGAGCAGCATCCGGCCGGCGTACTGCAGCAGGCTGCCCGGCTGTGGGGGCTGGCCCTCGTCGATGCTGCCCGTGGGGCCCTCGGAGCCGCTCGAGGCGCTGCGGGGCGAGCCGCCATGGGCCGGGGCGGGCGGCGGCTGGGCGGCCTGGTGCTGGGCCCAGAGGTGCTGCGCCATGGCGAAGGCCTGGCGGCTGTCGGCGGGCCTGCCGGCCAGGTCGTAGAGCAGGGCCAGGGTGGCCCAGCCCAGCAGGTGGCTCGGCTCGCGGGCCAGCAGGGCCGTCAGGAAGGCCTCGCCCTCGGCCCCCGTGGCCGGGCCGGGATGGCCAGCAGCCCCACGTCGGGTCGGCGCTCAGGGCCCGCCGCAGGCAGTCCTGCACGCCGCCCCCGCAGCCATCCCCACACGCCCCGGAAGCCATCCCCCGTGAGGCCGGTGCCCGGTCGGGAGCGGGGCAGGGTCGGACGGCTCGAGGCGGGTCATGACGACGGGTGGCGGTGGCGGCGGCGGCGGTGCGGACCTCGCCCTTGAGGGCATCGCCCGCGGTGAGGGCGAAGACGGCATACTCGAGCCATGCGGGGGGCGAGGTGGGGTGCCGGGCCACGTACTCGTCCATGTACCGGGCCGCCTGCACCTCGTCCTGGTTCAGCTGAGCCTCCCCAAAGAGCGCCTGGAGAGAGAGCCACCCCGGGGAGAGCCACAACAGGATCCACGGGGTGAGGTTGGGAGAGGAGGGGGGACAGCGGGAATGCCGCTGAGGGGGATGCGGTGACCAGGCCAGGCTGTTGTGCGGGGCGGGGCGGACCCTGAGGTGGTCGTCGGTGAGGGTGGCCGTTGGGGTGGCCTTGGGAGCCTCGATCGGGGCCGTCGCAAACCGCTGCCCGCCCGCCAATCGGCACCCAATCATCACACCCAATCATCACACCCAATTGGCACCCAATCATCACATCCAATCAGCGTTCGCACGGGGATGCAGGGTAAGGGAGCAGGGGCAAAGGGCAGGCAGGGCAGGGCAGGGTCTGGGGTGTTTGGGGAGAGAGTGGGGCATGGTGTGGGGCGTGGGGCGACAGGGCCGGGCGAGGGCCGGGCCGGGCAGGGGGCGGGCCTGGTTGAGGTGCTCGTGCATGCGCTCGGTCAGCCAGACGTAGAGCTCGTTGGCCAGCTCGGGGGCCCCCATGTCCGCCGCCCGGGCGAATTGCTGCGCCCCCGCCCAGCGGCGGACGGGACGGGACCCCCCGATGAGGATGGCGATCGGGCGGAGGGGCGGCGGTCACGGTGACAGCGCCGCCAGGGACGGATGGTGGCTGTGAGCATCAGGGCAAGAGCGGTGGGTCGCTTGTGCGGGGGCAGCTCGGGGGCGGGGGCGGGGGCGGGGAGTGCCGACCTCGCGCACGCATCGTGTGAGGGCCGCCTTGAGGTCAGCCCGCATCTGCTGGTACATGCCCGAGGCGTTCAGGTCGAACCGGATGCGCCGCTTGAGGGCCTCCGCCGCGCCGCCCTCGGCCCCGCTGCCCCCGGCGCTGGCGCTGGCGCTGCCGGTGGGGGTCAGGGGCGAGTCGGACGACAGCCGCCCCGATGCCGAGGCCCGGGAGGAGACCCCCGCGGCCCCGTGGAGGCCGCCCTCGAGCGACTCGGCCCCCAGCGAGGCCCCGCTGGAGGTGTGTGCCTTCATGCGGGCCTGGGTGGTGACGTAGGCCTGGGCCAGGGTCGCCAGCAGCGAGTCGAACGTGTCGGCCAGGCCCCCCAGGGCACCCGCCGCCGGGGCGGCAGACCCCTCGCCCGCCGGGACGACTGGGCCAGCAGAACACCCCCCCACGCGCGGTGGTGGTGGTGGTGATGGTGATACCCACCCGCCCGCCCGCATTACCCCCCACCCGCCCTGCCTTGTCTGGGGGCGGAGGCCTGCTGCATGGCGGACCTGGGCCCTCGCCGCCCCCCTCGGGCAGGTGGCCCTGGGGCCCGGTACGGAAGGGCAGGAGCGGGTCCACCTGCAGGCTGGCCGGGGGCAGCCGGGGCGGGGCCGCGATCAGGGGCCGCTCCAGGGCCACGGCCACCACGGCGTAGCTGCGCGCCTGGGCGACCATCTGCCCGCACTCGGGCCCTAAAACCAGCACAAGCCCCCCGGGCAACGGCACCCACACAATCGCCCCGCGGCCGCGCCACACAGATCATCCGGTGAGCAGAATGGAGATGACCACAGGGGCAGTGCGGATGAGCGGCATCAATCGGGAGCAGGGTGCGGGGGCGCGGAGCAGGGCCGATCGGCGGATGGCGGGGGGGAGGAGAGGAGGAGGGGAGGGGGAGGAGGAGGGGAGGAGGGGTATGAACGGGGGGCGCGGGGGCGGCGGACCCTCCTCGAACATCGCCTCGTCGGCCTTCTTCTTGCCGCCAGCAGGGGCAGCCTTCTTCTCGCCCGTCGCGGGCCGCTCTGCCAGCCCCAGGAAACGCGGGGGAGTGAAGCGGGCGGGCGGGCGGGGGGGGGGGGGGGGGGGGGGGGGGGGGGGGGGCAGCTGGGCATGAGGGGATGGGCAGGGGGCCGAGGCGGGCAGGGGGGCGGCAGCGGACTCGATGCCGTGGTGGGCCGCTCGGCGGCACGGGAAGCGGGGCGCTCGGCCTCACGCAGCGCGCAGCGGCCTGCGTGGCCATCCCAACATCCCAACCACCAACCACCAACCAGCCGCAGCCCGAGCACAACCACGGTCACCACGGCGGAGGGGCGGGCAGAGGAGGAGGAGGGTGGGGGGCGGCCGGGCGGGGATGGGAGGGGCTGAGGCGCAGGCGGGGCGCAGGCGGACCGACGACGCACGAGCGGCCGGGCTGGAGGAGCCCCCAGAGTGGCACGTCGGCCGCCGCGACGTGCAGGTACTCGGGCTGGCTGGGAGCCACCCGCTCCACCAGCAGGCTCACGTGGCTGGGCAGGGGCGCCCCCATGGGGGTGCGCGGGGCCGTCCCCTCGGCCGCCCCGGGGACCGGGGCCGGGGCCGCGGGGGCCGGGGCCTCCTGCTGGATGCGGCGCAGGTCGGCGGGGGGCAGGGGCGCCATGGCCGGGCTCAGGCCCTGCTCGAGGTGGGCCCGCAGGGCGGCCACAGAGGCCGGCACCAGCAGCCGCCTCCAGACGGGCGGGGCCCGCATGGCGCACAGGCTGAACTCGCGCTGCCGGTCCGCCTGCGCCGCCACCCCCCCAGCCACAGCCGCCACCCCCCCAGCCACAGCCGCCACGCCAGGGCGGCCACCGGGAGGGGGAGCCAACGGTTGGGACAGAAGGCGCAGGGAGGGCGGCGGCGGCGGTGGTGGTGATGGTGGTGGGCGGCGGCAGACCATTGGGTTGGGCTGGGCGGCCTTGCCCTTGGGCTCGGGGGGCGGGGCGCCCTCGGGTGGCGGCGGCAGGGGGGCCGGCGGCTGGGCGGCGAAGGAAGGCGCGGCCAGGGGCGGCTGGATGCTCGCGAGCAGCTCGGCCACCGACTGGGGGCACGGAGGGGCGGCCGCCGGGGGGAGCGGCAGGGGCGTGGGCGGCACGGCGGGCGGGGGCGGCGGGGGCAGCTCGGGCAGGACCCGCACCCGGACGGGGTCGGCCCAGCTCCACTCGACGGGGGGCTGGCCGCTGGCCCCAGCGGCGGCAGCGGCAGCGGCAGCGGCAGCGGGGGCGGTGGCGGCGGGCATCCCGCCATCGGCCGGGGCGGCCGGGTCGGAGGGGCGGGGCGTGGGGGCGGGGGCGGGAAGGCCACCCGGGGCCGGGCGTACTCGGCGGCGAGGGTCTGCACCTGGCGGACGGTCAGCCCCTGCTCGTCGGCGATCCCCGCGGCAGCCGCCACCCCGGCCGGCAGCACCGAGGAGGACCCGGCCGCATCGGTGGCAACAGCAGCAGCAGCAGCAGCAGCAGCAGCAGCAGCGGCGGCGGCGGGGACCTTTCCGCCAGCCGGCTCCACGGGCTCAGCTGCGTGGCCAGGCCCGGTGAGCAGATGAGCCACGGATGGGGGCATGGGGCATGGGGGCATGGGGCATGGGGCATGGGGCATGGGGGCATGGGGCATGGGGCATGGGGCATGGGGCATGGGGCATGGGGCATGGGGGCATGGGGGCATGGGGGCATGGGGCCGCGATATGAGAGCGTGGAGGGAGACGGGCATGGAAATGTATGACGGACGTGCGATGGGGCGGGAGGAGCCGCCCGCCGGGGAACGAGGCCGCCCGACGGCGGGCAGGAAGGGCAGCCCGATGTGGGCGTTGTACAGGAAGGGCTCTGCACGGTCGGGTCAAAGACGTGCCGATTGGTGAGTCAGCGCCCGCACACACACCAAGTAAGAGCGTAACAGCACATGGGAGGCGCTTCCGGGGGGGGGGGGGGGGGGGGGGGGGGGGGGGAGGAGGAGGAGGTGGTGGAGGTGGTGGAGGTGGTGGAGGTGGTGGAGGTGGTGGTGGTGTGGTGCGAGGGCCGGCAGATGGGGGCGGCTGGGCGGACGGGTGGTCTGGCCGAAGGGGACCGTGGGCGCGGCCTGGCCCTCCTCGGCGAAGGCCTCCCAGGGCTTGGGCAGCGAGCAGCCCATGACCGAGAGGACCAGGGTGTTGCACTCGTCCAGCGGGACACAGTCCCCAGGGGCCGGGCCAGCCGCAGGGCCACATGCAGGGCGCAGGTGCCCTCGGGGATGCCCTCGGGCAGGCGAACCCGGGCGCCAACTCCACGGGCGGGGCGGGCGGGGTTTCGCCGACTGCTGCGAGTGTGCACGCGCACGTGGGGGGGCGGGTGTATATGGGGATGGGGATGGGGATGGGGATGGGGATGGGGATGGGGATGGGGGAGGGAGGGGGGGGGGGGGGGCGTGTGTAACGCGGGCGGAGCGGGGAGATGTGAGCGCTGACCAGGGCTGGGGGCGCGGGCAGCGCTGCGCGATGGCGGTTTGGTGGGAGATCCTGGAGCGCCCGCCGCAGCCGTGGATGGCCGCTTGGCGATGGGCGCACCGCCGGCCTGCAGAGGGGCCATCCTGGTGGTGGGGAGCGGGTCGCGGAGGGCAGGATGGGGGCAGCGAATGAGCACGGGGGGCAGTCACACGGAATGCGAGCGCGGGCCGACCATGCCTCGATGACGCACTCGGTCTTGGAGATGAGCGGCTTCATGTCAATGTCCACCACCCCCACCAGCTTCCGCTCCAGGGGGATTCCGGCTTCGTTGACGGGTCCCGTGGGCCCAGGGGCCGCCGGGGTCGCTGCAGCAGCGGGCTTGGCGGGCGTGGGCTTGGCGGCAGGCTTGGCTGGGGCCTTCTTGCCCGCAGAGGGGTCCGCGTACTCATACAGCCGGAGGGTGAACGGAACATCAAGGAGCATGTTCAGAAAATCCTGGCGATAGTCAGAACGAGTGAAGAAGAGGCAAGGAAAAAACCACGCCAACCTCATCGACAGTGAATTCGGGGGCCGCCTGCGAATAGTTGAAAGGGGCATCAAAACTCGCCCCCTCCGTATAAGTGATCCCATCCGCGACAGGAGACTGCGGGCGTGCGTATGATGTGAGAGAGATTGTGGATTCAAAGGAAGACCTCAAATTCTTTTCCAAGGAAGGAAAACCCCACTGAAGTTTTTTGAGAGGGAAGATCACGACCGTGAACAACGTGCACGGCTGAGGACGATAAAAATCCATCCAATTAATTTGGACCAGTGGGAAAAATCACGATCGCAGACTCAACTGATTCATGGTGTAGGGCTCACGAAAGCTCGCCCGAAATTCAAACGGACGAGAGTTAGGGGCTAGAACCGGGGTTTGAAATGAACTTCCAGGTTGCAGCTCGTGCTGGGCTCGCCCGCACGGGAACGCTGCACACCCCACACGGGGATTTGGCAACCCCGGGCTGTCTGATGGCAACCATGCGTGGCATTGTGCCTCATTTGGCGAAAGATGTTCTCTCCCGCATCCCTTATGCCAATGGGCTGGAGATCTACTTTGCCGAGATGTCTGTGTTTGGTTTGTCTTACACGGATCGTGCACACTCTCTCCAGGCTTGAGAGCGAAGGGTTTGCCCTCCTGGAACGATTTGGCGTCTCCGCCCACACACACCTCAACGCCACCCAGAATATTCTCTGTCTGAGCCTCCGCAATGCGATGGTATACAACCTCGATGGTCCTGCCAATGACAATCGGATCACCGTCTCCGGGGAAGGCGGGAAGCATCCGGTCTGGCTTGTTTCTCCCCCGCTGGTGTGGTTCGAACCCCACGACGCAGGTGAATGCCGAGCTCTTCGCCCGGGCGTGCCGTCTCCTCCAGCCGGACTTTGCCTGCGCAATGGCCGACGAGCCCGTCTCCACTTGCTCCCGCAAGCGGGCCGGAAAGGCGGTCACCACAACGGGCAAGTATCTCGATGCCATCCTGGCCCAGGGCGATCTCAAGGTTGGCCTCGGCCCCCTCCCGAGCACACCATCCCATCCTTTCGCTAGTGCCCCCTCTTTGGCGTGGTGGCTGGGGGCTCGTCCCCCGAGGAGCGAGTTCGCTCCGCCGAGCTGACGGCCACCCGGCCCGTGGCGGGCTTCCTCCTGGGCGGCTTTGGGCTGGGCGAGACCCCCCAGGAGCGGGACTGCATCTTCCCCCTGGTCATGGTCCGGCTGCCCCCCTTCGCCCTCCTCTGGCTCCCAACCATGACCGCCCCACTAGGCCAAGCTCCCGGCGGAAAAGCCTCGCATGATCGCCGGCTTGGGGACGCCAGGTTCGCATTTTGCAGTTCGGTTGGGGGACCACCTCACCGTTTAATGCTCTTCGTAGTGGAAGTGATGCAGGCCGTGGCCAATGGGGTCGACGTCTTCAGCAGCGCGTATCCTCTGATCGAATCGGAGGCTGGCAACGCCTTGGTGTTCCCGCTTTCCCCCAGTTCCCAGGAGTCCGACCCCTTCAAGCTCAACATGCGTTCGGGCCGTTGGGAACTTGAGCAAGTCCCGCTGGTGGCCGGTTGTGGATGTTACACATGTCAGCGGCACACCCGCGCGTATGTCCGGCATCTCCTCAACACGCACGAGATGACTGGCGACATCTTGCTGATGATGTCTGCTGCCGTTTTTCCCCCCTCTTGTCGTCATCTTGGCTCCTCCATAGTCATAACGCCTATCACTACCTCCAGTTTTTCGCAGCCATCCGCGAATGCATATCCGCTGATGCTTCCCACCCGCCCGCGGACGGCGCTCACTCCCAGTTCGAGCAGCTCCGGCAGCGCATCGTTGCATCCATGCTGCTGCCCTTGTAACTGCCGTTTTTCGCAAAGACCAGGGTGCTCTTTTTTGGCATTCTGCCCTGAAGTCGCCCGCTGGGTGGGTGGGGAAACACTCGGACGAGAATTCCGGAACGACCAGCAAAACCAGGGTAACGTTGACAAATCCCCTGTTATGTCTCGTGTGCCGACGCTCCTCCAGTTCATTGAGCGGGAGCGGGATGCAACTCCGCTCGCTCCGGTGGTTCCTGTGAACGTAGCTCTGGTAAATGATGGAGGTTTCCTGGCACGATTCCAAAGAACTGTTGCATCGGTGAATGCAAATGACCCTGAACTCGAAAGGAAGCTTCTGCCTCCCGAGAAGCAAGCGCAACAAACCTCTCGAAAGCCCCCGCCAAAAACTCCCCTCCCAACGGAGTCTCTTGCCGAGGCCCGCGCCCGTCGTGCCCTGGAGAAGAAGACCCAGCAGGAGCAGGAGGCCCGACAGGCCGCCGAGGAGAAGAAGCAGCAGGAGGAGCAGCGGAAACACGACCGGGACAGAGAGGCCAAAAACGAGGTGACCGTCTTCGGTGACGACGACGACGATGACGAGGATGCTGATCAGATGGGCGCCGACGCCGGCAACAAACGGGCCCGGGCCGAGCGGACCCAGGGCGGCAGTGCGGCCAACATCCCCCCGGCACCGGCGGCTGCGGACATCAAGGAGGCCATCGACCACCTGGCCCTGTTCGTCTCGAAGAACCGGCAGGTCGAGGGCATCGCCCGGGAGAAGGCCCGCCAGTCGGGCGACCCCAAGATGGGCTTCCTGCTGGACGAGGGCTCCCCCGGGTGGGCCTACTACCGCTGGAAGCTGGCCACACTCACGGGCGAGACCCCGCCCCCCTACTCGGGTGCCTCTCCAGCCCCCGCCCCCACCCCCGCCCAGCCCCAGGTTGCTCAACAGCCCCAGCCGCAAACACCCGCCGCCGCCTCGGCCGGCCCCCTGCAGGCCCCGCCCGGTCCCCCACTCCCGTCCCCACAACTGGGCACCCTCCCGCCCCCGCCCCCGCCCCCATCTCCGGCAGCCCTGGCCGGGCTGACCCAGTGCCAGCAGGTGCTGGGCGCCCTGCAGCAGCAGCAGATGCAGCTCCAGATGCAGTACAACCAGGTCGGCCCGCCCTCCTCCCCCCCCTCCCCCTCCCCCCCCCCCCTCCCCGCTCCACCATCACACCCTCCCCTCTCCCCATCCTCCCAGACCCTCCAGCAAGCCCAAAGCGCCCAGATGCAGCTGGCGGCCATGGGGCAGCAACACATGATGGCCCCCAGCCCGGCCGTGGCGGCTGCCATGGCTCAGGCGACCCAGCTGGCCCAGGCGAGCCACCAGCAGGCGGCCGCCCTGCAGCAGTGCATGGCCGACACCCAGGCCCGGGTGCAGCAGTGCCAGAGCCAGATGGCCGCACACCTGCAGGGAATGATGGCAGCCGCACAGGCAGCCGCGGCCGCCATCACCGGCCAGCAACAGCAACAGCAGCAACAGCAGCAACAGCAGCAACAGCAGCAACAACAGCAACAACAACAGCAGCAGCAACAGCAGCAACAACAGCAACAGCAACAGCAGCAACAATTCTGGCAGCAACAGCAGCAGCAACAATTCCAATCCGCCCAGCTCGCTCCACCGGCCGAGGCCGCCCCTCATCCTCCACCACCGCCAGCGGGCCCGGAGCAGCCCAGCCCAGCGAAGGCCGAGGAGGCCCGTGCCCCGGCGCCCCTCGGGCCGACGGTCATCTCGACATCGGCCACCGTCAGGCACCCCCAGGCCCCTCCGGCGGCTGGAGCTGCCCCGACCCCGGGGGCCCTCGGCCCCGATGCCACTCTGCCGCCCCTGGACCCGGCCTGCCAGGCCCTGTACCGGGTACTGAGCGCCCCCATGCAGCAGCGCTTCCGGCAGCTGGCCTCGCAGTGCGAGGCGACCGAGTACCAGCGGCTGCTGGTCTTCCTGTCCCGCAAGCAGCAGCAGCAGCAGCAGCAAGAGGAGGCCGACCGGGCCGCCGGCCCGCGGAGCAGCGAGGAGCAGGCCGCCCGCAGCGCCGAGGAGGACGAGTCCCTCAAGAGGATGCAGGTCCGCCCCAGGCAGCCCCCCAATGCCTCGCCGTGGCGTGATGCCTTGTCCCCCCCTCACATTGTCACCTCCTCTTCTGGCCACTCCTGGTGCGATGTCCTGGTGATGGCGGTGGTGGCGGCGGCTGTGGCGGTGCAGTTCTTCTTCCAGCAGGCCCGGGCCAACGCCTACCTGGAACGGAGCCAGGAGGAGAAGGACGCCGAGTGGGAGCGCATGCAAGAGGATCTCCTCCGCAAGACAGCCCCCAAGGGCGCCATCGGTCCGCCCACGGCCCGCGCTCACCCCCTCCCTGCCCCCCCGTACACGGCCCGCCCCTCCCGACGCGTCTGACTGACCCTGCGCGTTGGCGGCGGGGCTGGACAGAGCGTCCCCGGGGGCACCACATGACCGACTTCATCCCCCCCGAGAAACTCCAGGTCGCCCAGCAGCCCGCACACCACCCCCGCCCCCAACCCAGGCACATCGGCACCCCACGCCCGTGCCTCGGGCCTCTCCACCCCGTGCGGAGCTCATCCTGAGGTCCGGTTGGCGGCTGCTGGGGGGCAGGAGTTCCTGGGCAAGGCGCAGGGGGTGCAGCGGGAGGCCTACGCGGAGCACAAGCTGGACGAGGCCAACCGGGGCCACCAGCTGCTGCAGAAGATGGGCTGGTCCGAGGGTCCGCCGCCCCCGCGCTCGCCTCTCCGCCGCCCACACACCCCGCACCCGCTCACCCGCTCACATCACGTCGACCCGCACGCGCGCACGGCTGCTCCTACTGCTGCTGTAGGGGAGACGCTGGGCTCGAGCCAGCCCGGCCTGGCGGCGCCCCTGGGGCCGGCCGATCTGGGGGGCAGCGGCGGGGCTGGGGCGGGCCTGGGGCTGGGCGCGGAGAAGGTGGGCGAGGTCTCGCCCGACGACGACCCCTACGAGCAGTACAGGAAGCGGGCCTCCCTCGGGTATCGCTTCAGGCCCAACCCCCTGGTCCGCCCCCAACGCCCTCTCCACTCCCCCCCGGGGCTGACTCGCCCTCCCCCTTCCCCCCCGCCTCCTCCCCCCCTGGCAGGGCAACCCGCGGAAGGCCTACTACTGAGCAGAGCGCCGCTGCGCCGAGGGGCCGTGCGGTTGGCTTTTTGGGGGGCGAAGACAAGAGCTGGTCTCCTCACCCGCCGCGATTCGAGGTTCGAGGGGGCGCGTCAGGGTCGTCCGACAACGTATTATTGGGGGAGGGAAGGGAAGGGAGGAGCAACGAGCCCGAGAGAACCGAGTGGAGAGACCCCGACGGCCTGGCGGGGCCAGGGGGGGGACGACGAGCCCCCCGGCACCCGCAACGGCCCGACACAGAGACACGGCAATGACGGAGGAATGACAGAGGGGAAGAGCCAACCGGACAGAGAAACACCCTGCTGCCACCCACCTCACAATGAGGGCGGGGGGCGGGAGGGGAGGAGAGCCCGTGGGTCAAGTTTACAGGGTCTTGAGGGCCTGCTCGACGGTGAGGGGCTCGCCGTTGGCGCCCGTGAGGACGAGCAGCTTGATGAGCTTGGCCAGGTCGAGGCCCAGGCCCAGGTAGTTGTGGGCCTCCACGTCGTGGGTGATCTCGTAGACGTCCTCGAAGATGTCCGTGGCGTCGACCAGGATCTTGACCACCTCCTCGATCCACCAGATCGACCCGAAGCCCAGCTTCTTGGCCAGCTTCTCGATGATGGCCGCGATCTCCTGCACCTCGCACTGCTGCACCGCAAGGGACAGCTCGTGGCCGGCCTCGGAGAGGTCGTGAACGGCTAGGGGAGAGGGAGGGAGGGAGGGAGGATGAGCAAAGTGCGGGGTGACAGGCGCGTCATAGCCTTCCGGCGTCCCCCCCCCCCCACCGCAACAAACGCCAGACCCTTCCCTTCCCTTCCCTTCCCATCCCACCGCCCCACCGGCAGACCGTGCTTGTAGCTCTTGGTCTTGAAGTCGGCGGCGGTGGCCTCAACGTCGGCCCACATGGTGGTGATGTCCGACTTGCAGGCGTGCCAGTCGGGGACCACCAGCAGGGCCTCGAGGATGCCCTCGAAGACCAGGCAGGCCTTGTCGTTGTCGCAGTGCTTGCCCGAGATCTGGTAGAGCTTGTTGATCAGCGTGCCCAGGTCGCGGCCCAGCTGGCGCCACTGCTGGTGCTGGTAGTCCTCGATGACGTTGTACACGTCGTCATAGACGTCTGTCGGGTCGGGCGCCCAGGACACACCACAGATGAAGACGCGCGTTAGACCCGGCCGGGGCAGTGGGGGGGACGAGCCAGGGACGGGCCAGGGGCGCTGATCGATCAGTACGGACCGACGCCGGCGATGACGATCTTGACGATGGACTCGACGTTGATGGTGTGGAAGTGGAGCAGCTTGACCAGGTTGTCGATGACGATCGACAGCTCGGGCACCCCGCAGGCCGTGACGCCCTGGCCGACCTCGTGGAGGCAGTCGGCGAGGTCCAGCATGGCCTTGGAGTACTTCTTGGCCTGGAAGTCGGCGTTGGCCTGCTCCAGGTACTTCCAGGCCCCGTCCAGGTCCTGCTCGCAGGCAACCAGGTGCGACAGGACAACCTTCATGGCCTCCAGCATGCCCTCAACAACCTGGCAGGCTGTCGGGGGGGGGGGGGGGGGGGGGGGGGTGGGGAGGGGGGGAGGAACAGGGGGAAGGGGCGATTCGTGAGTTGATGAGGGCACAGGGGGGGAGGAGGGGAGGGACAGACCGGGGGTGTGGCAGCCGATGAGGCGCAGGTCGGCGATGATGGCGCCCAGGGCGGTGGCGGCCCGGGGGTAGTCCTTCTGGGACATGGCCGTGAAGAAGGCGTACAGGTCCTCGTACATGTCGACGCCCTCGACCATGACGTGGATGATGTCGTCCACGAAGGAGATGTTGGCCAGGCCCAGCTTCTGGGAGTACTCGACAATCAGGTGGCCGATGGTGGGCACCCCGCACGCGTCGACGGCGTTGCCGAGCTTGGCCATGCCGCTGGCGGCCAGGTCGGTGGCGGCCTGGTACTGCTTGTTCTCCCAGTAGTGCTGGGCCTGGACAAGGTCGGCCCAGCCCGCGTTGACGGTGCTCTCGCACTGGCGCAGGTCGGGGATGGCCACGTGGAGGACGCGCAGGATGGCCTCGATGGCCACGCAGGCGGGCGACGAGCAGCCCGACTGCTGCAGCCGGGAGAGCAGAACGGCAAGGTCGCGGCCGAAGGCGTCGTAGTTCTTGGCGGCCAGGTCCTTGTACGCCTGGTAGATGTCCTGTGGGTCGAAGAGGGCGAGGGCGAGGGTGAGAGGAAGGCGGATCAGGATGTGCAAGGAGAAGGCGCTGGCGCAGAGCAAAAAGAAGGCGCTGGCGCAGAGCAGGGGAGTGCCGGGGCTGGGGGCCGGACCTGGTAGAGATCAACCCCATCGACGATGACATGGACAACGTCGTTGACGACGGTGATGTTGGCCAGGCCCAGGGCCTTGGCCTCGGCGACCACCAGGGCGGCCACGTCGGGCAGGCCGCAGTCGGAGACGGACTGGCCCAGGATGGAGAGGCCCTGGGCAAGCTGCTTGACGGCCGGGGCGTACTGCTTCTGGGCGAACTGGGCGAAGGCGGCCTGGATGGTGTTCATGGCCCCGGTCATGTCAGCCTCGCACTGCTGCAGGTCGGGGATGATGATCTCGAGCATCTTCAGGATGCCCGTGACCACCTCGCACGACTGGGAGGTGCACCCCGTGGCGGCGATCTCCGTGACCAGGGTCGCCAGCCGGACGCCCATGTCGCGGTAGTTCTTGGTGGTGATATCCTGGGAGAGCTGGTACAGGTTCTGGTACACGTCAACACCTGTGCCCCACCCACCACAGTGCCCACCACCACAGTGCACAGTGAACGATCAGTCACCGGCGGACGAGGGGGGAGGCAGAGGGGGGAGGGAGGACGAGGATGGGTTCATGAGGCGGCGGACCGTTGACGAGCACCTTGACCACCTGGTCGGAGATGACGACAACGTCGGCCAGGCCGAGCTTCTTGGCCTCGTCGGAGATCAGGCGGCCGAGGTCGGGCAGGCCACAGTCGTCGACGGCGTTGGAGATGGTGTACAGGGCTTGGGACAGCTGGACGACGGCGTCCTTGGTGTTCTTCTTCTGCATGTCGTAGAGGAAGGTGCCAAGCTGCTGCCAGGCCGAGTCGATGTCGGCCGTGCATTGCTTCATGTGGGGCAGCACCTGACCGAAGGCCTTCAGCAGGCCCTCAACGATGATGCAAGTCGGGGTGTTGCAGCTGGCGGCTTGAAGCTTCATCAGGAGGTCCGAAACGGCAACGCCGAAGTTCGTGTAGTCCTGAGAGGAGATGCTGTGGCAGAATCAGTTGAGAAGGAACAGTGGAGGGGGTAAAAAAGCAAACCTCTTGGCAATAGTCAAAAGATCGTCGTAAATGTTGGCGCCATTGACCAGAATCTGGACACCCTGGCTCAGAACGGTGATGTTGCTAAACAAAAAAATGAGACGCTCGGGAAAATTCGGCCAAAATAAACAGACGCAAGGTGGAGATCCTTGGCAACACCCTCAATGAGCTGGGCAACACCTTGCAGCTGGCAGGCGGAGAGAGCCTTGCCGGTGATATCGAGGGCATCTGCAAAGTCAAAAACGGCCTTCTGGTACTGCCGAGACTGGTACTCAGTAGAAGCCTTCTGGGCAAGCGCAATAGCCTGATCGACGTCGGTGAGGCACATGTTGAGATCGATCGAGAAACCAAGTCCCTGCAGCAAGCCTTGGATAAAACGGCACTCATTGGAAGTGCAACCATCGTTCATCTGACGCAGGGGCATCGCGAGCACAGCGGCCGCGAAAAAGGCGAAGAGAAAGAGCCGCATTTCCGTGTGCAGTCTAGAGCCTTGGTTATTGAACGGCCTTTGTTCACTGCGAACGACCCTTTCGGTCTCGTGATCGAGCGACGTTTAATTTTTTTCTGAAATGAGAACAAGGTTGGTCAAGATATATCTCCAAACTGTGCCTCCGCGGAACATCGACACCGCACTGCATTTTGGGATGGACGGATGGGTGGGTGGCAATTTTGTTCCGACGGAGACACAGAGACTCAGTGCAGGTGTCCCAACGAGGTCACCTTCTCTCTCTCTTCGGGATTTCGTGGCTGGATCGATGGCTGGTGGCTTGGCACCCGGTGGGCCTGGCGGAAGAGGTTCCCCCTCAAGGTCTTTTTCGGAAGTGCGTGCCGTGGCGCCTCTCTGGTGGGAGGGTCCCTCCAATCATCTGAACCCTTGGCCTCCACAGCTCATCAGTCAGCCGGCTCTCCCTCCACCGCCATGACCGGGGCCGAGGGAACGGGCGAAAGTACACGTGGTGGCGCCGTCCCAGAGATCCAGGAGATCGGGGGCCAGCCCTGTCGGCTTGGGTGAGAGCCTTCCACCGCAGCTCCGGCCATGCAGACATCGATTTCTTCATTCCATGGAGAAGCCGGCCACGAGATACCGGAACAAGACCCCCACCACTGCGGAGTTGAGCGAGTTGCCCAAAAGGCGGTATCGTTGCCGAAGCGTGACCTCCCCAAAATCAAGAGGGTGTCCGGGCATGCCGGGCGGATCCTCGGGCGACAGGGGCCATGGAATCGATGGGGGACGGGGCACGTAGGGATCTTGTGGGGGTGGCGCTGGGAAGCAATGAAGCCGGGCAATTTCGAGGGGGTGGAAAAATCGGAGCTAAAAAAAGCAGCAGCACGATGGTCATCCCCCGGGCAATAGCAGCACGGACGTTGCCGTTGGCCATCCGAAACACCGAGCCGGCCCCTTCCGCGAGCTTTGTGTATCCCTTCGTAAAGCAGCACGTGTGGTCATCCTGTGGCCCGACCAGGTCTGCAGGGCCGTCAGATTCAGGAGGCGGGCGCGGGGGACGGTCACGGACCCATGGCCTGGACTCGAGCGGCGAAGGCGGGGTAGGTTTCCAGCCAGAGGGACCGGTCGTCGTCATTCCGGCGGTCCATGAAAATCCCCAGGGGCGTGGCGCCCACCGCGTGGAGCCGGTATGATCCCCCGCCACAGCCCAAATCTCCATCACCCTCGGCCTCCTCCACTTCCTCCGTTCGTCCCGTCCCCACGGTTGTCTCTTCCCCCACGGGGATCGCAGCGGGGATCACGACCTCGGCGGGCGGAGCGGGGGCAGCCGAGGGGGGGAGCGAGGCCAGGAACCGTGCAAGGGTCTGGACCCACATCGGGGCGGCCGGGTCTGCCCAGCGAGGCAGCCCCGTTTGCACGGGGAGCGGTGGCCCTGGGTGCAAGGGAGGGATGGGCTGTGTTGGCTCCCGCTGGGGCGCAAGCGGGGCCGAGGCCACTCGCAACTTGGCCTATAGGCGGGCAGGAATGAGGTCGGTCAAGGTCGAACGAGCAAACAGACGAGAAGGAAAAAGCGGAGCCGGCTATTTGGGACCCCACAATCGACGGGGCTGATCAAATAAGCGCGAACGGTATATCCCTGAAGGCTGCGCGGTGACAAGGCCGATCCACAAATCAACAGACCTTCTCCAAGAGGGCCGAATACAGCATACTAAAACTCACGCTGCGCTGAAAAAGATGGACATTCTCGAGAAGAATATATCTTGGCGGGTGGCACATCTCTCTGATACGTTGAGTGAGGCAGAGAAGGGCCGATGCCCGAATGTCGAGGTGGTCGCGCTGATTACCCAATCGGGTGTAAGGTTGGCACGGGGGGCTCATTGTCCACACGTCTGCATCCCATGCGTCCAACTTCTTTGTGGTGAGAGAGCAGATGTCACCTGCGCGAGGGGTCTCCCCGAAGGAGGCCTTGTAAGCGGTATTTGCGACAGTGTTGGTATCGAATGCGCAAACGATATGGGTTGGAATCCCACTCAATTCAAGACCCATCCGCATCCCACCTATTCCGCTGAAGAACTCTAGCACCCGCAAAGGGGTTATCATCTATGATCGATGGACAGAGATAGGGGGGGCAGAAGGAGAAAAGAGGACAGAAGGAGAAAAGAGGGTTCCCAACCCGAAAGGTCCTATCAGCAACAGACCTGTCAACCGCTCCTCTGGACCGGATGTCGGCCACCGCTTCCTCTGGCCCCAGTAGCGGAGCACCGAGTGAGATCCAGCAATGCAAGGTCTCATTTTTGCCGAAGAAATCCGCATCTTCTGTTTGGTACAGTTTCTTTGTAAATGCCGTTCCGCCAAGGAAATTGCCAATATTTTTGATGCAATTCATTTCAAAAAGGATGAGGTCTTGATATTGGTTGAATTTTCCTGAATCTTTTCCAGTTTGTGAGCATCCGCATCTGGGATCAGGGTCTTCGGTTCACCTTTGAAGAGGCCCACTCTCTCCAAGGGGTCGCGTTCATTAGAAAGGAGATGTTTGATGAGTATCATTTCTCCGAGCAAGAACCCCTTGATGTCCGTCCATCCCTCAAGCCATTCGTCCTCGACACTCCCGATTCTTTTTTCCCCTGCAGATGAACCTCAATCTCACATACATTCTGGATTCGCTCATGGTTTTCAGTGGCCAACCCGCCTCTCTCCAAATCTGCTATAAAGAGATCGGAGGTCCCTTGGTTTTCATGTCTGTCCGCCACCCACCCTGCTCCGGCCCCACCACGGTTGGCCACCTGGCAGGCTCCAGGACGGTTCTGTCGTGACGGATGCCTCCATCCAGACCCAAGAGGCTGAGGAACCCTCGGACTTTGGGTTTCCGGCGGAAGAAGTCGCCAACGAAGCCACCATCGAGGTGCGTCCTCTCGCGTTGCCATTTTTCTCACCCTGTTTGACTCACCGCTGCCCCCGACCCCGAGCAGTCTTCGTATCTGGCGGCACTGGACTGTGGCGAGGGTGCCAAGGGGACCATGACGATCTACTTCTGGGCCGAGGGGATCCGCATCAGCACCGTCACCGACCACGGCTCCTTCGAGGTCCGCTCATCCCCCCGATCGCGGCACTCGGCTCACGGCTTGCCTCGTCACCTTAGGTGGACTTCCCGCGCAGTTGCTTCGCACAGTTCGACTGTCACGTCGAGCAGGCCATGTCGTCTGTCGGCCCCCCCTCCTCATTCCTCCTCATTCTTTCTCCCATCTGCCATGGCCTGCTCCAGGTACGGGCAGCAGCTCTTCCAGCCCACCCTGAAGGCCGTCCCCAAGGCGGTGCACACGTGCATCCGGCTGAGCACGGCGGGCATCCTCTCGGTCACCCACCGCATCCGCACCGACGCCGAGACCCGCCAGGCCTTCGTCGAGTACTTCCTGCTGCCCACCGCCCCCTCGGTCGAGGATGGCCCGGGGGCACCGGCCGGCGGGGCGGGGCCCCGTCCATCCCGCAGCTGCCTGCCGCCCTACAGCGGCGCCCCGCCACCTCCACTCGCAGCCCCACCGTGCCCCTGCCCCCGCCCAAGCGGCACCCCCTCGAACCGCCCCAGACACTGTCGCCTCCGCAGCGTCCGTCGAGCCCCCTCGAGTCGACCCCGCCGCCGCAGCTACCCCAGGAACAGCCCCAGCAGCCCCAGCAAGAACCACAGCAACCCCAGCAAGAACCACAGCAGCTCCAGCAACCCCAGCAGGAGCAACCCCAACCGCAGCCGCTGCCTGGCGGTGGAAGCGCGGCGGCGGAGGTGGTCGCCCCGTCGCAGGTGAAGTCCGAGCAGGACGCCCCGATGGAGGTCGAACCTCAGCTCATCGCAGGCACCCAGCCGCCATCCCCCGCAGCCGCGCCCCCGTCGCCGCCACCCCCGCAACCTGGGGCGCTCCGAAGGCCCCTGCCCGCGCCCCTGCCTGCCCCATTGCCGCAACCTGGGGCGGCCAAGGTTGGCGACGACTCGTTGCAGTGGACGCCCCCCCAGCAGCTGGCCCCGGGCGAAGAAGGCTTCGAGGGCGTCGCGGAGGCGGCCGTGGTGCCGGCATCCCCTCCAGCCCCCGAGGACGAAGAGGGCCGCCCCGTGGCCCCACCCAGCCCTTCCTTCCTCCAGCGCCGGTTGGCGGGGGCCCAGTGGGCCGAGGGGTGGGATCGGGTCGACGAGGAGGACCCCCAGCCCCAGCCCGAGGTCGTCCCGGCCTCGCCCCGCCCCGCCCCCGGCCCCCCCTGCGGCGGCCCCACAGCCACACCCCGCCCAGCGCAGCCGCCTGTCCCCGCCGTCTTTGACGCCATCCCCCTCCCCCTCCCAGCAGCCAGTGCAGCCACTTCAGGCTCCGCGCGCCGCTCCCCATACACCCCCACCCTCCGCTCAGCCCCAGCCCCAACAGTACCAGCCCTCGCCCGGACAGCCTCCCCCCAGCAGCGCGAGCCAGCGACAAACCCGTCACCCCCCTCGCGCCACCCCTCCCCCTCCAGCGCCAGCCCAGTGACGGGCCGCCCCAGGTCCACGGGTCGCCCCTCTCGCCCCTTGCGGGCCCCACCTCGCGGGGCGGCTTTGTGCCGGGCTCCCCGCCCCAGCCCGCCCTGGGCTCGCCCCTGATGCCGGGGGGCATGCTCTCGTCACGCTTCTCCTTCCCCGCCCCCGAGCCGGCAGCCGCGCCCCCGACATCCCACATCGCCCAGCAGGCGGGCCGCCTGGGGGGGCCAGGGTCGGGCCCCAAGCGGCAGATCCAGCTGCCCCGGCTGGAGCCCCTGCAGGCCCTCGCCTACGGCACCCGCCAGCCCGCACCTCCCCAGGGCAGCCCCGCCCTCGACCCCGGCCGGCCGGATGCTCGCAAGCGGCCACGGACCGACCCGTCGCCAGCCGCCCCCCAGCCGGCCCTCCCCCTGCCCGAGAGCGGCTCGTCGCCCGAGAACAACACCCCCGACATCGTCTACGAGCTTCTCGGAGGCCGCCGCGGGCCGGCCCCCCGCACCACCACCCCGCCACTCCTCCCCTCCCCGAGGGAGCGCCCCGACGCAGATGACGATCCGGTATGGGCGGAACCCCTTTCGGGGGAAGCGGCCGCCCAGAGAAAAAGCGGGGCCCGAGCAGGGGGGCGGGGACGGAAAACACCTCCCCCCCACCTTCCCTCCTCCCACCCCCCACCACCCACCCCACTGCGGAAAGATCTCTCTATGTACAGCCGAAGGCCCCAGCTCAAAGGCACAGCTCATTCGGGGTGGGCGAGGAGGGGCACGGGCGAGGTGGACCCGCCCGGGGTCGCGTCCTCGTCGGCCGTCCGCAGGAGGGCCATGAAGGCCTTCTTGTCGCCCTCGGGGGCGGCCGGGGCCCACTCGAACCCCTCGAACGAGAGCCGCGTGGCGATGAGCCGCAGCCGGCGCGGCCCGGACGGCAGGACAGCCGGGCTGGTGCGGGCCAGCGGCGGCACGAAGAGGGGGGCCGTCGGGGGCGCAGCGGGGGCCTCCCGAATGGCGGCCGCGACCCGGTCCATGAGGGCCCGGGGGGATTCCCACGCGGGGGCTGCGGCCGTGCCCTCGGGCAGCTCGAGGGCCCGATCCAGGGCGAAGGTGGCCTGGAAGCGGACCGTCCACCGGACGAGGGGGGCGATCGTGCGCATGGCCTTCAGGTGGGTCACCTCCACCGACCCCGTGGCCGGGTCGGCCGGCAGGCGGCACTCGATGTCCCATCGGCCCCCGTCCACGAACGGGAACTTGGCGAAGATTGCCGTGTGCAGGTTCTCGATGAGCGCGTGCGGGAAGACCTGGCTCCAGACCTGCCCCGGGGGTGGTGGGGGTGGGGGTGGGGGGTGGGGGGGGGGGGTGCGGAGAGATGGCGATGCGACCGGGTCGGGGGTGGGAGCTTGGCGAGCCAGCAGGGTGGGGGCGGTGCGGACTTTCAAGAAGAACCGGAAGGGCGAGACCGGGTCGACGAACGCGTCCAGCCAGCCCCCGAAGGTGACCGCCTGCATCATCTCGGGCCGCCCGTGCAGGTGCTCCATCACGGCCTGCCGCAGGGCGCCCGTCCGCTCGGGCTGGACGACCTCTGACAGAAGAATCAGCATCGCCGAGACGATGTTCTCCTGCGGGGGGCGTTCGGGGAACCGCCCCAGGAAATCGGCCCCGCTCTCGTCCAAGATGGACGTGTGCGGGAAGAACCGAGGCACATCCTGATCAATCATGACGTTAGTCGGAGGAGGGGTGAAGAAAAACAACCTTCTCAGTTGAATCATGGCCGAGCATATTGAAGACCTTCTTCGTCTCCTCTTCAATCCAGAGGAGATCAAGGTGCGGAGGTCCACGAAGGTGGGCGGCGGCGGCAATTTTCTGGAGAGATTGAACTTCTGTACATTTTGGCCTCCTCGAACTGGACGGAAAGCACCCCATCGCCTCACAAAAAAAAGCAACTGATCGAACTCTAATTACACTACACTGGGATTTACCGACTAGTTCGGGCCAGTCTTCACCCGCGAACACATTCTTGCTGGCTTCTCTGGCATCACTCCCGCCAAAGCAACGCGATAAAATCCTTGCGCTCTTGTTGCAGAAGGGAGTCCATTTTTCCCAGGATCCTACTGGGAATGTTGTTGTATCACTCCCCGTTCCTCCCGCGGCAGAAGCAGCTCGCCAACAACCAGAACCCAGGTTTGTTCACGAGGAATCCCGCATCTTTTTGCGACATTTCCCGTCCCCCTGCCGTTTAGACAACAATCTGCACCTCAACAACCCTTGCGGACGAGTCGGCGCTCCGTGGCCCTGGCCCCCTCCGCCAGCCGGCGCTCTGCCCCCAATAAAACCCCACCACCACCTCGTTCTCGATCTTCGGGCGCTCCGGCCTGGCATCCCTCGCCCCGGACCTCTCGCCCCCAGGCCTCTCGCTCCCCCGCTCCGCGCGCCCCTGTGACGGCTTCGCGGCCCCCGCGTGCCTTGCCGACCCTCCCGCCGTCATCCACGCCCCGCCAGCCATTTTTGTATTCCCAACCGCAGCAGCAGTCCCCGCCCGCTTGGTCGCCCACCGCCCCAGTGCCGAGCGGGGCGGCCATCTCAGTGCCCTCCCTTCCCCCGGCCTCCCTCCCCCCGGCCTCCCTTCCCCCGGCCCTGCCGACCCTCTTCCCCAACCCCAACGCGGGCTCGGGCTTCTCTCTGGTGCCGTCCGCGTCGCCGTCCGGCCCGGCGGGGTGGGGCGGGCCGCGACCCATCTTCTCCTCGACCCCCATGATGGGCCCGCCCGCCGCCGAGGAGACCTTCCCCCGGTCGGCCCCGCCCGCCCCGCCCGCCCCCAGCAGCGGCCTGTTCCGCGAGAGCCCGGCTTTCCCGCTCCTCTGGCCGGGTATCATGGGCGCCGCCCCCGCTGCTCCCACCGAGGCCGACCGGGCCGCCCCGGGTCCGCTGGGTGGGCCGCCTGATGGCCTGGGCGCGGGCCTGGGACTGGTGCTGGGCGACCCGGAGTGGACCACGGGCCCTGCCCCCTCGGCCGCCCAACATCCGCAGCCGGCGGGTGGCCTGGCGGTGCCGGCGGGCCCATCCCCGACCGGCCAGCCGCCCACCCCGGCCCAGCTGCTCGACCTGGGCGGGGCCCCGCTGCCTGATGCGTCCGTCCGGCCCCGTGCCGCCCATGCCCCCGCCCTGACCCCCCGCCCCACACCCCGACCGCCCGCCAATGTGCTTCGCCTCGCCCTCCACCCTCCGCTGGTCCCCCCCCCCCCCCTCGCATGCACCGCAGTGAGACGATCGTCGTGCCGCCGGCCGACTCGGCCGACCTGCCCGAGATGAGCCGCTACCGGACCTTCCGAGCCCTGATCGGCTCCGCCGAGGGCCCCATGCGGGTCCGTCTGGCCCCCGCCTCTCCTCCCTCTCCTCCCCTGCGCCTCCTCCTCGCGTCCTCACCCACCCCCCACCCTCCCCACTGCCTGGCCTGCAGGTCAAGTGGCGGCCGCTGGGGTGGCTGGTGCGGCAGGTGGAGGAGATCTACGATGCGCTGACCCCGCCGGGGGCCGCCTCGGGCCGTCCCACCGGCCCGGCCGCCTCGGGGCTGCTCTCCCCGCCCGCATCGCCCGCCTCCCGCCCCGCCCTCTCGCCCTCGCCGGCCGGCTTCCCCTGGGACGCCCCGGCCCCGGCCCCGGTGGGGCCCGATGGGTATCCCCCCTCGGGTGTGGCCGTCGTGGTGGACTCGGCCCCGGGGCCGCTGCCCCCCGCGGCGACGGTGCCCCACCACCTGACGGCCCCCTACGTGCGCTTCCACGAGGCCCTCCAGCAGCTGGCGGCCCTGCAGCAGGCCGCCCAGGAGCGACAGGGGGCCGGGGCCTCGGGGACCTACTGGGAGGGCATGCGGGGCCTGATGGCCGGGCTGGCCTGCCCCCGGCTGCCCCACCTGGAGGCCATGCCCCATCTGCTCATGCGCCACTTCAGCAAGCGCTACGGGATCCGCTCCCTCGTCGAGCAGGTCGGATGCCCCCGCCAGCAGGCACGCGATCGCTCCCCACCCCCCGAGCGGCCTCGTGGGTCGGCGCGGTCGGGCGCAGCAGCGCGAGCAAGGGGCCCCATCCTGACGGGTGCGAGGGGGGGTGCGCGTGGGGCGCAGAGCTGCTGGGACCTGCTGGCCAACGTGGAGGCCCACCGTGCGGGCAGCCTCGAGGCCGAGCTCTTCGGCCGCTTCCTGGTCGGCCCCCCCGCCCCGCCTGCACGCCCCTCCCCGCCCCACCGGCAGCACCCGTCGCCCCCGCCTGCCCTCGACGCCTTGGTCCTGCCTGACTCGGATCCCGTGTGGCTTTGGACGGTGTGTATCGGTGTGTCTGTCTCTGTCTGTCTGTCTCTGTCTGTCTGTCTGCCTGTGCCGGTCGGTGTGGGGGTGGTGCGCGCGTCTGCAGAACGAGGACCTGGCGGGGCCCGACCTGCTCTTCTACCTGCACGCCCGGCTGGCCCTCCTGGGGGCCGTCAGGCGCCTCTGCCCCAGCAGCTTCGCCCCGGCCGCCAGCAGCCCCGCCCGCCGCAGCCCGGCAAAGCCCCGCGCCGGGCCCACAAGCGGCCTCACCCCATACGCACTCGTCAGCCCGCCCGCCCGCTCCCCGATCCACCCCGGTGGGCAGGCCAATCGATTGCTGCACCGCCTGCCTGCCCGCCTGCCTGCCTGCCTGTCCGCCGCCTGCCCGCCTGCCCGTCGGTCACCATGGTTGGGGCTTCCGGGGGCTGGTGGTCGCAGCGGCTGCACGCCACCTGGCTGCCCCGGCGGCTGTGCGTGCACCTGGCCCGCCAGCTGATGGGCGTCCGCACCGACTGCACCAAGGCCCGCACCCCGGCCAACCCTTGCCCCTCGCGCCCCTCGCGCCCCTCTTGCCCTTGCCGCTCTTGCCCCTTGCCGCTCTTGCCCCTTGCCGATCTGCATGTCATTCCGACGACGCAGCTTCTCATCCGGCACATCGACATCCCCCGCCTCGTCCCATCATCCCATCCCCCTATATCCCATCCCATCCCATGGCACGCAGATTCTCATGCGGCACATCGACATGGACGCCACCGACCCGCCGCCAGCCCTCTCGCCCCGCCGGTCCGCCCCGGCCTGCCCATCCCCACCCCCGGCCGCAGCCCCATGACCCGCACCGGCCCTGGGCACCTCACCTCCCGCTCCTCCGCGCAACCTCCCCCCTCCTCCTCCTCCCTCCCTCCTGCCCTCCTGCCCACCCCCACAGCCGCTCGGTCTCTCCCTCGGCCGCCCCGCACAGCCTCGCCGCCCCGTGGGCCGATGCTCGTGGGTGCCGTGGAGAGCCCGCCCGAGGAGGGGCTGCCCCTGCCCCTGGGCGAGGCGGGGGGCCCCGAGCAGGGCGCCCTGCCGGCTGCGCTCTTCCTGGGGCTGCTGGTCGAGGTGCACCACGGCTCGCTCTGGCCCGCCCTCGCACACGAGCGGGACGTCTGGCTCTACGAGCGGTACATGGCCACCGGTCCGCCCGTGCCCCCATGTCCCCATGCCCCCATGTCCCCATGTCCCCATGTCCCCATGCCCCCATGCCCCCATGCCCCCATGCCCCCATGCCCCCATCCTCGCCGTGGGCCCGTGGGGGGGGACGGGAGGGCGATGCACCTGCCGGAGGCCCAGCTGCTCACCCGTGCGGCGGGTGGCTGGGCGACTGGTGGCTGCAGGGGAGGGCCTGCCGCCCGTGATGCCCCCGGGGCCGCTGACCCTGCCCGCCCTGGCCACGCGCCAGCCCGCCGCCCGCGGGTTCTCCCTCGGGTCCGGCGGCTCCCCGCAGCCCCCGCAGCCGCAGCCGCAGCCCGCCGGCCCTCCTGCCCCCCGCCCGCGGGCCCTCGCCGTGGCGGAGCCGGAAACTCCGCCCCCCAGCGGCGCCCCGATGGGCCTCCCGGGGGCACCCGCCGATGGGGCCCTGCAAGCCGAGCCGCCGGCCCTGGGGGAGGTGGCGGGGCCCACCCAGCCCCCCGGCCCCCCCACCGCGACGGCCGGCCCGCCGCCCTCGCGGGTCTCCCAGCTGGCCCGGCTGCTGCGGGCCCTCAACCTGCCGCCCCGCCCCGGGGCCGAAGACCTCGGGCCCGCCGAGGGCGAGGCCTCCCCAGCCGGCGACCTCGCTCCCACCCAGGGGCTGCCCGCCGCCCCCGAGGAGGACCGGCCCGAGGAGGAGCCGCCCCAGTCGGCGCGCCAGGAGGGGGCCCCCGTGGGCCCCGCCGGGCAGCAGGAGCCGCCCGAGGGGGGCGGGGGCGGGGGCGAGGGCGAGGGCGTGCCCATTGAGGGAGCCGAGACGGCCCCTGCCCAGCCGGCGGACCACCCCGGGCCGCCACCGTCGGCCTCCGGGCGCCACGAGGAGGACCCGATGCTCTCATGGGTCGGCCCCGCCCCCCACCTGTCCATGCCCATCCCCATCTCGTCACTGTCCTCGTTCTGCCCGCCCAGCCCCTGCTCACCCGTTCTCTCATCGGCGCCCTCCTTTCCGCCTTGGCGTGCAGTTTGTGCGTCGGCTGGGGGAGCTTTCCAAGGCCCAGCAGCAGGCCGACCCCGCCCGGCCGGGGCTCGACGCGGGGGCCATCATCCGCGCCCTGCAGGCCGACCTGGCGGGCCGCGCCTCGAGCGGGGCCGACCCCCACGAGTGGGAGCCCCTGGCCGAGCCCAAGGAGGTGGCAGAGGCCGAGGAGCCGCCGGCACAGGGCCCGCCGCCCACCGAGGAAAGGAAGGTCCGAAAAGAGCGGTTCAATGCGCTTTTTTTTTTTGAGCCGTCCCATAATTTTTCCGATGTGCCTCCAAAGTGCCCTTATAAGGGGCGCCGGGTTTAGTGCTTCCTCGGAACCCCTTCGGGGGTCATCCGCAAAAATTGGAACGATACAGAGAAGATTAGCATGGCCCCTGCGCAAGGATGACCTAATGTACTTCGAGAAAGGTACTCAATTTTTTTCGCCTTCATTTTTCGGAATCCATCTCCCAGCCGGACGACAACCCCATTTCGGTGCCCCTGCCCAGCCCGCAGCCCCCGCTCGCCGCAGTCCGGCCGAGCTCCCCGCCTGCCCCCGCCCCTGCCCCCGTTGCTGCCAGCGTGCCCCCCCGGGAGGCCGAGTTCGGGGAGGAGTTCCAGGAGGGGCTGGCCCGGGCCTGCGAGGCCTTCCTGGAGATGCTCCTCCGCACCGCCCGGGGCGCCCTGGCCCGGCTCCTGCGGCGTTCCGTGCCGGGCTGGGCGGCGCCCGCCGCCGACCGTCCGCCGGAGGAGCTGCTCCCCGAGCCGATCAGCCGCGCCATCCAGGCCGAGGCCCGCCGGGCCACCCAGGTCGGCACGCGGGGGAGGGGCCGCGAGAGGAGGCTGGGGAGAGGCTGGTGGAGAGACGGGTCCAATCGGGGTGGTGGTGGGGCCGTGCCGTGATCGGGCGGGCGTGCGGGCTCACGCACCCGTCCCTTCCCTTCTGCCCCCTGCTGCTGCTGCTCCCGGTGGTGGCCCCCCACCTCCCCCTCCTTCCCCCCCAGGAAGCAGTCGACCAGGTGGTGGCCTCGCTGCTGGCCAGCCTGGCGGCCCTCCCGCCCGAGGCCAACGAGGAGCCTCAGCGGCCCCCATCCCGCACGCCCCTGCCGCCCGCCCCCGGGGCCGCCACCCTGACCCAGGACGATGTCGGCACCCCACCCACCCACCCACCCCCCATCCCGCGCCCACCCCGCACAGCCACGCGCGCCCGACATGCTGCGCGCTGTTTGGCTTCCTGCCTGCTCATTCGGCTGCCCGTCCATGCGTTCCTCTTGCCCTTGGGGTGCGCAGCTGCGGGCGCACCTGTGTGCCCTGATGGCCCGCTGGGGCCAGGTCGGGTCCGCGCCGAGCAGCGGGCCCCCCTGGTGGCCCGGCTGGAGGCCCTGCAAGTGTATCGTCGCGGTCCGCACCCACCCCTTGCCCCTCCTCCCTCGTGTCTCGAGGCCCCACCTGACCGCGCGCTGCCTCCTCTGCGCCCCCCCCCCCCCCCCCCCCCCCCAGGCCGCCCCGGTGCGCCAGGCGGTGGAGCCGCTGGTGGCGTTCCTTTACACGCGGGCCTGCGAGATCCTCTTCGGGGCCGCCACCCCGGCGCCCTCGCCCGCCCCCTCGCGCGCGGCCTCCCCTGCCCTGGCGGCGCCCTCGCCCTCGCCCTCGCCCGCCCCCACCACCCCCATCCCATACCCCGTGAACGCCGCCGCCTGATCTCGCTCCCTTCCCCCCTTCCCCACCCCACCCCCACCCTATTTGCGCCATCTTGGTCGGTGGCATTGGCGTCCAGGTGGGGCGCCTCCTCAAGAACGCGTTGGCTGGCTCCCAGTCAGGAGCGGGCCAAGAGGGGGCGGGGGGCGAGGTTCCGAGTGGTTCATCTACAGCGGCGCGTGTATTTGCGGCACGCCCCTTCCACCCCTCGGCCCCTTCCCTCCCAGCGCAGCAGTAAACAGCCATGACAACGACAGCGCAGCGCAACAGCCGGGGGGCGCGGTCACATGGGCTCGTCCATGTCGCCGTCGAAGTCGTCCAGGTGGGCCACCTCCTGCTCGAGCTCCTCGCGCTCCTTGCGGGCCTGCTCGTCCTCCTCGTCCCGGTCGCGGACCCCCAGGTAGCGCAGAGACTGCAGCCGGGGAGGGACGGAGGGCGGTGCGAATGAGCAAACAAGGGGGCTTTGACACACCCGGGACCCGCCACCGCCACCACGACCTGGGGCAAGCCACCGGGGACAGGCGGCGGACGGACCTTGAGGAGGTCGGTGCGGGCCTCGATGCACTGGGTGATGCGCTTGTGCATCATCTGCTCGGGGGCGAAGGTCTGGTAGAGGTCCTCCTGGGGCAGCGCGTGCAGGAAGCCCGTCTCGTGGTTGATGGTCGCCTGCACGACGCCCTCGCGGATGGCCTGCGATGCCCCCCGAGGAGAAGGCAGACAGACCATTAGCGGGGAAGGCAGCGGGGGAAGGCAGCGGGGAAGGCAAAGAAAGCGGGGGGGGAAGGCAGCGGGGGAAGGCAGCGGGGAAGGCAGCGGGGAAGGCAGCGGGGAAGGCAGCGGGGAAGGCAGCGGGGAAGGCAGCGGGGCAGCGCAGCGGGGACAGGGGCGGGGGCTGGCTCGGGGGTGCAGGCCGCCACGTGCAGATGCTCGAGTAGGCAGGCCCGTGTTGAGCACGTTGTGGCGCAACCTGCAAGGGACGGGAGTTGTGAGTATGCTGCGGGTGTGGATGGACGATGGCAGACCTGATGACGAGGTTGAGGACCTCGTCGTGCTCGAAAGCCTTCTCGTAGTCGTCCATGACCCGCTTGAAGGAGGCCAGGCGTCCCTCGCGGACAGCCTGGAGGACGACAAAAGAACCGGTGAGAGATGCCGCCGAGGGATGGCCCCCATCCAACCCAACCCAAACCGAGGGCGGGCAGACCCGAGCCAGCTCGAAGTAGGGCTTGAGACCCTTCTGCCGGAAGACCTGACGCTGGGGGATGTCGCCAAGCAGGAGCTCCACAAGGCAGAGCAGTTTGTGGGTCTGCAAACGGTCCGATGCGAGTGGGAAACGTGACGGTGAGGATGAGGATCGGGGGGGATGGTGGAATTCCCGAGCAGGGAGGGCGAATCGCGGACCGCCAGCCGGAACCCCCGAGCCGAAACGGGCGACTTGTTCAGGGCCAGCTGGAGGGAGGTGGAGGCGTGCTGGTAATCGGACTGCAGGGCAAACAGGCGGCCTGACCGACAGGGGGGGGGGGGGATATTTTAAGATGAGTGAAGCAGCCGACCTCCGCGGGGAAGGAACAGACCCAGATAGTAGAGGTGGCGAGCCTGCTGGGCGGGGGGGGCCGAGGCGGGGAAGTGGGTCTTCTCGGCGAAGATGATGGCGTCCCTGTTCTGATTGTCCAGCATCCACGACCGGAGCAGGATGTTGATCAGCGTGACCTGGCCGAGCTCGTCCCGGTGCAGGCAGGCAACCCGATAGGCATCCAGGAAAAGCCTGCACAACCCCGGGAGGACGATGCGCGCAGATCCCAGACCGTGAGACGGTTGGGGTGCACGGGCGGGGTGGGGGCGGGGGAGGAGGCCAACAGACGGCCGGTTGGCAGAGAGCGAGCCAATGAGCTCGAAAATGCGAGAAAGGAAGAAGTAGGCCTGAGCTTGAACCTCCAAAAGGTCATGCCGCTTATTCACAGGAAGACGCCCGATCTTGGCAATGAGGTCGGAGATCACTTCGTGCGCCTGGAAATTATGAGCTCTCGAGATGCCGATCAATGAAACCAGAAAAAGACCTTGGGGTACTCCTTGAGGTCCATGAGGAAAACACCGGAGAGGAGGGAGAGGTAGCTTTCCAGTTCGATGCCCCGGGTGATCTTGGGGGGCGACACCGGCGGGGGCTTGGGGGCCTCCTTTTTCTCTTCTTCGACCTTCTCCTTCTTCTCTTCGGGTTCCTCCCTCTTGCCGCCCTTCCGTTGTTTTTGTTCTTCAGCCTTCTTCCTGGCTTCCTCTGCCTCACGAGCAGCCTTGGCGGCACGCTCCTGCTCCTCCTTGAGTTTCTCCTCGCGTTCTTTCTGTTCCTTTTCGAGACGTTCCCGCTCGGCCTCAGCGCGAGCGAGCTCAGCCTGCAAGAAAAGCGAGATGGATGTGTCTCCCTCGGAGAAAAGGGTAGCAGACATCCCAAGAGAGCGCAGTCACCAAAGTTTCGCGAATGTCATGTTTCAGGACCTTCGAGATATAGGTTCCAAGTTGTTGCTTGGTACTGGTTCGCCGATAAACAGGAATTCGACGAATGAGGCGACTCAAAGGGGTTGTCTCGATGTCTGCGAGAGTGTGTACAACAGGCCCATCCTTCTTCTCGGCAGGCGTGGGCACTGGCGTGGGTGCGGGCGTAGTTTTCGACTCCATTCAGCAAGAGATCAGCGAAGCAATGGACGCAGTGTCGTTCACCGAGGCGTGATATACTCAGGCCTGAAGGAAATGGTTTGGCTGCTCTCTCTCCGACAGGACTCATGACCCGTTCTAATTTTTCATTTTTATTTTTTATGTTCTTTTCAGTCGCTCCTCAATCTTTGCGATACGCTCGTGACGCTTCCCTATCGTCACTTGTACCGGTGCCCCAATATGCGCCTGCGGATCTCGGCCTCCCGCCCGAACCCCATGTTGATTTTTGCGGTCGCCGTTGTGTCGATCTATTTGATTCTTGCCGGCATTGTGTACGATATCATCATTGAGCCCCCTTCGGTCGGAAGCACTCAGGTCCGCCGTTTGGTTGCTATTCGGATCCCCTGATTTCTTCTTTTTCGTGCAGGATCCGACCACTAAGGCCGTGGGACCTGTCAGTGTTATGAAATACCGTATCAATGGACAGTATATCATTGAGGGTCTCTCTGCTGGTTTCTTTTACATTCTGGGTGGTCTGTTAGAACACTCAAAGAGTGCTGATTTCACCTGTCTCCCCACGGCACAGGTGCCGCCTTCATCATGATGGAGAAAGGCACGCCCATCTGGCTCTCCTCGGGTTTGGTGGCATTCCTGTTCGCCTCCTCTTTCACCCTTGTTTTCTTCCGGCTGGTCTGTTGGACACCCTGTGCCCGCTTGGCTCCCGTGGAGTTTGTTTCTTGCTCTCACACGGGTCTCCTCTCCCCGAGCGCAGAAGATCCCCGGGTATCTCCACTGAGGGCCCCGGTGTCGCCGGATCATCTTCCTCCCCGCATCGGGTGGTTCTCTCCACCACCCTCGCGGCCTACATCCGGCGCTCTGTGAAAACCTCGTCCCCTCCTGAATCGCCTCCTCTCCACCCCCTCCGCCTCTCCGTTCCTGTTCGGTCTCCCCCAACGATTGTTGTACATCGTCCGTGCCCCGTAGCGGCCGTGTTTCTTGCCAAAAAAAAGCATGAAGCCGCACCACCAGCGAGGGGCGGCGAGGAACAGAGGGGCGCCCCACAGCCACCTCGCCTAGAGGCTGGTGAGGTCGATGAGGACGAGGGTGACGTTGTCATCGGAGGACATCGATTTGGTGACCATTTTGCTGGCCACCGTCCTGATGTCCCCGCCCGCCGCGACAAGCTCGTCCTTGATGAACCGGGCGGCGTCCTGCGGTGGTGCGGATGTGGGTATGCAGAGGAGGACGCGAGAGCGGCAGACCTCGTTGGAGAAGCAGTCCCACACACCGTCGCAGGCCAGGATGAGCGTGCTGCTCCATGGCTGCGCATGGGGGCCACACAGCGACGCGGGCGAAGGGGACGCGGGCAGCGGGGTGGGCACAGCCACCGAAGCGGCGGCGGCGGCGGCGGCGCCCACCACGGGGTGTCCCACAGGGGGCGGGCTGGGGCTGGAAGAGGAAGGCGACTCGTCGGGGGCCGCGGCCCGCCGGCTGCGACCTTTGCGCGGGGCTGGTAAGACAGCGGGCTTTTCCGGGGACAGCGCCACCACGGCCTCCGTGGGCGGGTGACGAAGGTTGTGCCGGAGCGGACCCACGGCCGAGGAGGTTCCCCGGCGGCGGATGGTCACAGTCGCGGACTCGGATGCGGCGGACGTCGGGCCCGTCTCCTCGGCAGGCTGGGAGTCGTCATCGATGACTTCGGTCTTGGTGCGCGCCAGAGAGGCGCCGCCCTCACCGGCGGGCTGCGGCGAGTCGTCGTCGTCGATGATTTGGGTTCCCGTGCGGGGAAGGGGCGGTGGTGCGGCGGGCTCGCCGCTTGGGGTGATCTGGGTGGCACCGCGGGCAAGGGCCTGCGGTGTGGCGGGAGCGGCATCCGTGGGGGTTGGTACAGCGGTGTCAGTCTCGGTGGTGGCCAAGGCGCTTGCTGACTCGGCGGCCGTAGCCGCCGGCGGAGAGGGGGCGGGGACGGGGAAGACCGGCGGCGGGATCTGGAAATCCTTGGGCGTGTCCACCGGAAGGACCAAAGCCAGCCGCTTCAGAGTCTCGATGTGGTGGGCGCTCAACTCGGGCTCGTGGGACACGTAAGGCTTCAGGAAGCCATCCCCAAGGGCCCGAGCCGTCGCCAGGATGCCATTGACACGATAGACACCGGCAAAGAGAACAGATCCGCCCAAGGCACCGATTCGAGCCCGCTCGGCCTGGGATTCGGGCTTGTGATCCGTCGTTCCGAAGAGGGCCTCACCTGGCGAGTGGCGAGGTGGGGGGGGGGGGGGGGGGGGGGGGGGGGGCAAGGTCAAACATACATACCAACAAAAGAACGGAACGGAGAACGGGGCTGGTGCTGGTGCTGGGGCTGGGGCTGGGGCTGGGGCGTACACGTCTGCCACTAATTCGGCTGTGCCCCCCACCATAGAGATATCGCCATCATCAAAACGGACCATCGTGACAAATGACAGCCCGAGAGTCGCCGGCATGTGCCAAAAAGAGGTGACCCTGGCTCATCAGCGCCACAACAGCCGTGGTGCCACAATCAGGCTTCCGCCGGAACCGGCGAACCAGCCGATTGTGAATCTCCACCATCCCGGCGCGCAGGCGGTCGATCACATCGCCCAAGCCCATGGTCGAGCTCCGGTCTTCTTCAGTGAAACTGGTTGGGAGGGGCCTGTGACGGGCCGGAGGAAAAAGAGAACGGCCCAGACCTCCGGGAGAGACAGTCCACAAAATTTTGTGCAGCAAACTTCGCATACAGATCACCACCATGGCCATCAAAAACACCAAAAACGTGACCCTTTCCCGAGGTCCCGAGATCCAGTGGGGAGCAGACGTGCCCATCCTCCATGGAATCCCGCCGACCAATGGTTGAATAACAGAGCCACCGAGGCCCATCACCATCAAGATTCTCAACTTTTTCAATCGGGAAGTCAAAACCGCCCAGAGAATCAGCGTCAGAAAACGTCAGCTCACCAACTTCAGATTCCTCCTCATCCTCTTCCGTTTGCGGATTGATCCGTGAACGCGTCTTGCCGCGTCTCAGTTTGGGTTGCATGAAGAAGAGTTCTTCTGGATCTTCGGATTCTTCAGAACGGGCTTTCTTGGCTGGGATTCTCTTTTTTGGCATAAATCACCGGCTTCTGAACCGATCTTCTGAACCCCGGCTGCTGTACCGATCTTAAATTTATCCCAAGTGCAGGTTCGCCGGCTCAGGGCCCTTCGCCCTCGCCGAGGAGGCCAGCCGCCCGGAGATTCTCCCTGGCGACCTGAAGGGTTTCGAGCCACACGGGTGCGGCCCATTCTAGGCCTCAGGGTGCGACCTTGGCCCACACGAGGGCCAGAGGGTCATCCCCCCCTCCCCCTCCCGTCACCTCCCGTTGCCCCCCCCCCCCCGTCCCAACATCTCTCCCACCGAACAATCGGGTGACTCTGCCGTCACGCAACCCACCACGGGGAGGCGGGGTTGCGGAGGTGACGACCTAAAAGAGAAACCAACATTCAATTGTCCGGAGCAACAGCGAGTAGCTCGAAAAAGAGAAAGTCCAATCAAGTGGCGCCCTTACTGCTGTGCAAACTCGGCGGGGACGGTCTCCTTCGGATGCCGAGCCTGGTAGTGAGGAGCAACTTGGGAGGCGTGAGAGAGAGGAGCCTTCGAGAAGTGTGACGTGGAGGACAAGAATGAGGTTGTAATCAGACCATGCAAATCGGGCAAGTAACACGAGCGCAGTTCGCACGTTCGGCAAGTTGAGACTTGCCGCCCTTCACTATGGGTGTTGAAATGCAGGGTGAGGGACGAGATATGATGATATGTGGAAGAGCGGACGGGCAGCTTGGCGCTCCTGATTCTTCCGCTGATTCTCAATCTTTTGCTTGCCACGAGACTATGTCCAAATCAAAGGTGGCGGTCAGGAAGTGTTTGAGAGCCAGGGTCGCCGGACCATCTCGAAGTGAGTTCCACCGGTGTGGTGGAGGCTATCTTTTCTTGGTCCGTTTTTTTCCCCTTCTCGTTGTTGTTCAAGTCTCGTGGCGCACAGCTCTAATAGGGAGGTTCCCATGTTTGCACAACTTCCGAACATTCTAAGCTCTTGCATTCTTGGCTCCCCCTCAACCATCCAAGAGGCCCAAACTCAGCTCACCGCGCTTGAAGGACAACCTGGATATTGTGTTGCCCTCAATGTCCGCCTTCTGTTTTTCATGGGACTTCATATTTTGGCAGAGTATCGCTGAACAACCAGGTGATTGCTCCGTTCAGCTCCTGGCGCTCCAGTGCCTTCGGAATTTCGTGCACGCTCATTGGAAGCCTCGCCCCAACAGGTCCGTTCTTATTATTATCACATGTCCCTCGATCAGCCTCTTCCCAGTGCTGTCACCCTCCAGGAGGCAGAGAAGGCTGCCCTTCGCGAGCGGCTGCTCTCGTCCTACCCTGCAGAGCAGGATAACCGGGTCCTTTCTTGATTTTCCGCCCTCGAATCGCCTCACCCCCGGCTCCCGGTCTTCCGTCTCGGCAGCTGGCCCTTCACCGGTCCCTCTTGATCGCCCGCATCGCCCACGCCGACTGCCCCACCCAGTGGCCCCAGCTGCTGCCGGCCGTCATGGGCGCCCTGACCCCGGAGGCGCCCCTCCTCACGCAGGTCTGGCGATCGCCTGCTGGGCCTCCCACTGCGTCACTCCGCCGTCTCTTCTGGCCGAGCAGGTGCGGGCCGCCCAGACCCTGCGCTACGTGGTGGGCGAAGTGGCCTCGCGGCGGATGCCCGCTGATGTGGCCAGCATGGCCCCGGTCAGTGGGCCGCCCCAACACCGGGGTAGCTCGCAGTCTTTGGGGGGGGGGGGGGGGGGGGGGGGGGGTCGGCGGGTGGGCCCACGCCAGGCGGTGGGCTCGAGGTGGCACCGCTTGCCCACTCGTCATCGTGGGGTCGGATGGCCGCGCAGATGTGGGCCCCCATGGCGCCCCGCCTGGTGGCCCTGTTCCATTCGGCGTTCCGGGAATGGATGGCCCTCCCCCAGGGCGCTCCCAGCAGCGAGGGCCACGTGATGCTGTCCGTCCCCTCCCCGCCGCCACAGAACGCCCCCCCCAGCTCCCCGCAGCTCGGCCTCACAACTCTCTCATATTCCGGAAAACCGAGCCACCGGGGCCCGTAAAAAGGGGAACCAAGGGGGAGAAGGGAAAATCAACCAACACACAAACAGTTGGCTGTCTCTCTCATATTCCGGAAACCGAGCCACCGGGGCCCGTAAAAGGGAACACGAGAAAGACCGAAATCACCCAAGACACAAAAAGGGAAAACAAAAGGGAGGGAGGACCCCACCACCCCGCACACCCCTTAACGGGCGCGCACGAGAAGGTTTCTCTCTCTCTCTCTCATATTCCGAAAACCGAGCCACCGGGGCCCGTAAAAGGGAACACGAGAAAGACCGAAATCACCCAAGACACAAAAAGGGAAAACAAAAGGGAGGGAGGACCCCACCACCCCGCACACCCCTTAACGGGCGCGCACGAGAAGGTTTGCGTCGAACACCTCGCGCACTTGGCACGGGGGGCACGGGCAGCTCTCTCTCTCTCTCTCTCTCTATTCCGGAAAACCGAGCCACCGGGGCCCGTAAAAGGGGAAAGGGGGGAGAAAGGAAAATCACCCAACGCACAAACAGTTGGCAGACGGGGAGAAAGGGATACATAGATTACCGGGGTTCACCCCTGGGTGAGGGGCTTACCCCCGGGCCGCCCCCCTGGTCACTTTGCCAGGGTGGGCAGTGGTGGGCGGCTCTCTCTCTCTCTCTCTCTCTCTCTCTCTCTCTCTCTCTCTCTCTCTCTCTCTCTCTCTCTCTCTCTCTCTCTCTCTGTTCCGAGCCACCGGGGCCCGTAAAGGGAAAGGGGGAGAAAATCACCCAACGCACAAACAGTTGGCAGAAGGGGAGAAAGGGATACATAGATTACCGGGGTTCACCCCTGGGTGCCAGGGGCTTACCCCCGGGCCGCCCCCCTGGTCACTTTGCCAGGGTGGGCAGTGGTGGGCGGCACGTCGGTCAGGTGCAGGGCATCGAGGCGGGCACTCTCTCTCTCTCTATTCCGGAAAACCGAGCCACCGGGGCCTCTCTCTCTCTCTCTCTCTCTCTCTCTCTCTCTCTCTCTCTCTCTCTCTCATATTCCGGAAAACCGAGCCACCAGGGCCTGTAAAAGGGAACAAAGAGAGAAAAGAAATCACTTAAACTCTCCGCCGCCACCTCATCCATATGGGTCGGGTCGCAGGTGCGGGCTGATGGTGAAGACGCTGCGTCTGGTCCTGGCCGCCAGCCCCGATCTCCTCCAGGTCGGTGCCTATCCTCGGTGACACTCCCCCCCCCCCGCCACCACCACCACCACCGCACACACAGACCATGGACTGGTTTGCGCCGCACTCGCGCTCACCTCGGTTTCGCCGCCTGTGTGTGGGGTGGATCTTCGGGGCCCAGGCCGACGATGCGGTCCGGCAGTGGGTGCCCTCCTTCTGCCAGCAGGTGGCCCCCGCCGTCGCCCATCTGGTCGCATGTCCGCCCGCCGACCCTTCACGCCGCGTCTCCCCGGCCCCGACTGCGGCATTTTCATCATCGGATGTAATCCGGATATGTGCTGCCTTCGGGGGGTGGATGCCTGCACGGCTTCTTCCGGGCCCGCCCTAGTCGGGGGCTGCTCGGCCGGCCTGGCCCACCGGGCGATGAGCGTCCTGAAGGCATTTGTCCGGCTGCTGGGCGACCTGCTCGATCACCATGCCCTCCGGTTCGCCCCGTTTCTGCGGGAGCCCCTCCAGCTGGCCATCACGACCCTCGTCCGTGCCTCCATCACCCGTGGGCACTGACGGGTTCCTCCGCCCTTGTCTTCGAACGTACGTCCGGGTTCCGTCTGGCCCATAGAGCACATACTGCGGGGATGCCCGTGTCCGGGCGGCCATCCCCGAGGCTTTCATGGCCGCCATGATGCGCTTCCTCCGCGACGTGCTCTCCTGCCCTAACTACACCCGCCGCAGTGCCGGTCTGCTGCCCGTCCTCGCCCCCCTTCGCCACGACCTCAATCCGCGTCTTCTTTTTTTGGCTGCCCCCCCCCCCCCCCCCCCCCCCCCCCCCGCCCCCTGGTGCCCCATCCAGACCCGGCCGGCAAGGCCGCCTCCCAGCTGCTGGCCGAAGTCGTCACAGCGGATGGTCTGCCGGCATTCCCCCGGCCCCGGGTGCTGACCGTTCCTCCCAAGTCACCACGGCCCTCCTGCACAACATCATCAACTACGCCCTGATCTTACCCGAGGATGCGCTCGAAAAGTGGGAGAGCGATCCTTGCGCCTTCTTCATTGCCGAAGACACGCCCGGCCTCCCCACCATCCGGGTCTGCTTTGGTGTGTGCGCCTTCCCAATGGTGACCGACTTTTCCTCTTCCAAAATAGTGTGCGGGTGAAAGTCTGGTTTCCGAGTTGGTCAAATTCCAGCCGTCTGCGGGTCCAGCTTGCCTCGCCCAGATGATCACCGAGATGGCCCAAGGTCCGTTTCCGTTTGTGTGGATGAACCATATGAAAAAAAGTCATGCGTCAGCAGAACTGCGGAAATCCGAGGATCAGAATGGCGGATGTTTGGTAGATTGAGTATTTGGTTGTTTGTTCGGCAACATTCCGGGATGACAATTTTGATGAAATCTGTATTGCGATCCATTCAGTGAGCGATGGATCGTTTGAAAAAATAAACAAGGTGGAACGAAGACATGAGGACTCGAGGAAAAAGGAAGCCAAAGGTGCAAGCCGAGTCTAGGGTACCCCTCAGGGTGAAAGCTCCTTTCGCGGTATTTCGCCGAACCACCAGGAGAAAAACCATGGGTGCTGGGTCTGGTTTCTTTGTGTTAGGGGTTCAAATTCTATTATGATTATGCAACAATAGGAAACCTCACGGCCTTCACGCTGGGCGCAAGCTCCAGAAGCACCACTGTGTTCAGCGCTGGCACGATAAGGAATACAAGAAGCACCACTTCGGTGCTGCCCTTAAGGCCAACCCCTTCATGGGTGCCTCTTTCGCCAAGGGCATCGTTGTCGACAAAGTGTCAGTACTATCTCCCATGCACCATTCTCATAACATCATTCACTCATAGTGGTGTTGAGGCTAAGCAGCCTAACTCCGCCGTTCGTAAGTGCGTTCGCGTCCAGCTGGTGAAGAACGGCAAGAAGATTGGTGCCTTCGTCCCTTGTGATGGTTGCCTCAACTTCATTGATGATAACGATGAGGTCCTCGTTTCTGGCTTCGGTCGCCGTGGTCACGCCAAGGGTGATATTCCCGGCATTCGTTTCAAGGTTGTTAAGGTGGCCGGCATCTCCCTCAAGGCCCTCTTCCTCCACAAGAAGGAGAAGATCCGCTCTTAAACCCTTGAGTTGCTGAACACGAATCCCGCACCCACCTCTTCTTTCTGTACTCGATCCCACAAACAAAACAGATATCTGGTGTCAGGATTGTCTGGGAGGTAAAAGATAACGAAAGGGGATAAAGAAAAAAATTTCATGTGCTCACCTCACATCCACAAACAGTTCCTCTGGACAACAATCCCGCCATCTTGCGAAGGGAGGCCCTCTATCTCGCCGTGGGCAGCTGCGCCTACGATATGCTGGACGCTCTTCCCTTTCAGAACTGGTTTGACTCGACGCTGCGTACCGAGCTGTGGACTCCCACCACCACGTGCCGGAGGTCTGCCTCCCCCCTCCCCCGGGGCAGACTGATTTCCTCCCGGCGCAGCGTGAAAGTGCTAAGGAAGCGGATCGCTTGGCTGATCGGCTCCTTCGTCATGCAGATCCCTCCCGAGCACTGGCTGGTCTGCTCCTCCTCATCCCCTCCCTCCCACACCGCACGCCGCCACAAGCCGGGTCTGCTCGCCCTTCTCGGAATCCCAGCTTCCCTTCTCGCTGTCTCACTACCCCCGCAGTCCGACTACGGCGCCCTCCTGGAGCTGATGGCCGACAAGGACATGGTCGTCCGGCTTGGCGCTGCCATGGCCGCGCTGGCCCGTCTGTCTGCCCCCCGGCCACCCTGCCCTCCTCCACGTTTTCTGCCTTTCCCCGCTCTCAGTGCTGCAGGACTTCAGCTTCGACCCGCACCAGTACGGCAGCGTCCTCGAGCCCACCTTGAAGGCCCTCATGCAGGCCTGGGCCCAGCTGAGCGACCCCGATGTGCTCCTCGAGCTGCTCTCCGTTGTTGGGGCCGTCGTGGCGCACTGCCAGGACCGGGTCTGCGTCGAACCCTCCCTGATGTTTCACCCTCCTTCACTGCCTTCTTCTCGCAGGCCCAGCAGTACGGCGAATCGCTGGTGTGGGGGCTGGCCAAGCTGTGGCAACAGTTCCCCGGCCACTCGCTGCTGCGCTGCTCCGTCATGGACGTCCTGGGCAAGCTGGTCGACGTCCGGACCGCCCGCCCTGTGGGGATGGCGCTCTTCTTCATGGAAGCCCGGACATCGGTCACTCCATTGGTGGTCCGCGGGGGGGATGGGGTTTGAATGAGGGCCTGCAGGCGCTCGGCGGGACGGGCGGGGCTCCCCTGAATGCGGTCATCGAGGCCACCCGGCAGGCCCTGGCCGACCCAACCCTGGCCGAGGAGGGCGTCGACCTCTGGCGAAAGGTCGGCCCTCCCACCAACCTGCCCCTTCCCATCCGCCCGAACAGCCTGGGGTGGGGTGGGGGGGGGGGGGGGGGGGGGGGAGAGCCACCGCCCATCGCCTCAACCGTTCGTCTGGGATGGGGGCGGGCGGGGGCATGTGCAGTGCATCGAGAACGCGGCCGCCATGACGGACGAGCTGAGCAGCTTCCTGCCCCTCCTGACGCCCCTCTCGCGGACCGCCGCGACCCTCCTCAAGCCCCTCACGGCCATCCGTCCGCCTGCCCCTGTCTCCCCTGCCCTCCTCCCCCACGCTCTCCTCGGCCCCGCTTCACATGCCTCGCTCGGTCGCTTCGATCTGCGCTGCTGCTGCTGCCCCCACCCCGCCCGGGCAGTGGAGAACTACCTGCTGATGCAGGCGCCGCCCGGGATGCTCTACCCGGAGGCGCTCCTCTTCCTGACGACCACCCTGCACCCCCGCCTGACGCCCCTCGGCCGGGGCGGCCCCGTCCCCACGGCCGCCCACCTGGTGTACCATCTGCTGGCCGCCCTGCCCGCCTGCCCCGGCTACCAGCCGCCCCCGCCCCTCGCCTCGCTGGCGGGCCCCCTGCCCCCCACGTCGCCTCTGCCCCCGCCCCTGTCGGCCGCGGCTCCGGCCCTGGCGGCCCTGCTGGGCGGCAGCGAGGGTCCCCTGGCCGGGGTGCTGGGCGCCTACCGGGAGAGCTTCGAGGTGGGCCCCGGGGACGACACCGAGACTCTGGCCCTCATCGGTCCGCCTCCCGGCCCGCCACCCCTTCTCACGCTTCGACCCATCGGATCGCACCGTCCCCCACGGATCTCTCTCTCCAGGGGCGTTGGACATCATCCTGCAAGTGGCCGCCGAGCCGCTGGGGGCCTTCCTGCTGGGCCCCATGTCGGCCATCTGCGCCCATGTCCTCGTGCCGCCCACCGTCCCGCTGCCCACCGGCATGGCCCGTCCGACGGCACTCGGTCTGCCCCGCAAGCTCTTCCCCGGCGGAGGTGGGGGGGGGGGGGGGGGGGGGGCCGTTCCACCATCCGCTGATCCATCTGGTCGCCTCGCCGCCTCGCCGTGCAGCCCGGGCCCTGCTGTGCTACCTCCTCGGGAGGCTGCTGCTGGCCGCGCGGCCCCTCTTCGAGCTGGCCCTCTGCGGGGCGGCCCCCTTCGTCCGGGCCCTGGTGCCCTCGATGCAGGGCCAGCCGCTCCCCATCCCGGGCCAGCTCTTCCCGCCAGCCGGCGGCCCTCCGTCCTCCAACACCTGGCGGGCCCTTCTTGCGGGCGCACTTGCGGCTGGGGTCTGTCGTCCCGCATCGAGTGGCAGCACTTGCATTGGATGATGGCACGAGCCGCCCGGCCTCTTGGCCCCCTCTCGCCCTCCTCACGGCCGTCTCTGGCGCCTCGGCCAGATTCATATTCAGATTCAGATTCATATTCAGATTCAGATTCATATTCAGATTCATATTCAGATTCAGATTCAGATTCAGATTCAGATTCATATTCAGATTCAGATTCATATTCATATTCAGATTCAGATTCAGATTCAGATTCAGATTCAGATTCATATTCATATTCCGTCGGCACCGTAGATTGTCGGCATCACGTCGACGGGGCAGAAGAAGGTGGTCGCACTGGCCTTGATCGAGCTGCTCCCAGACGCGACGGTCTGCTGGCCGCACCGACGCCCATCCGCCGCCTTTCCATCGCCCCCATTCCAGCCGCCGCTTCCTGACCGCCCTCTGACCTGCTGCTCTTTCGGCAGATCGTGGGGACCCCCGAGGTTTTGTTCCCCGTTCTGAAGTCCCTCGCTGCCACCGCTGACGAGGCCGCCGGTCTGCGGGCCTCCTACCCCCCCCCCCCCCCCCCCCCCCCCCCCTCCTCCTCCCTCCTCCTCCTCCTCCTCTCACCCTCTTCACCCTCTTCACCCTCTTCACCCTCTTCACCCTCTTCACCCTCTTCACCCTCTTCACCCTCTTCACCCTCTTCACCCTCTTCACCCTCTTCACCCTCTTCACCCTCTTCACCCTCTTCACCCTCTTCACCCTCTTCACCCTCTTCACCCTCTTCACCCTCCTCCTTGCGGCCCTCTTTACTCATACACCTCATGGCCATGTTGGGGGGGGTCGCCCACTATGTGGCAGGCGGGTCATCGGCCCACGGGCACGGGGCGGACTACTTCGAGGGGGTCGACGAGCTCGGGGCCGAGGAGCCCTTCGACGAGGACGACGACCGCCTGGTGAAGGTGGCCGCCTCCGACGCGGCCCGCAGGCAGATGGTCCGTCCCCAGGCCGCGTCGACATCACCCACCCCACGTCACCGCACACAGCTACCCGATGGTTGTGTCGGCCTACCTCACGAGATCCCCCTCTCACGCCTCCTCTCGCCCAGCTCCACCAACGGGACAGCAGCGCCACGACCAACCTGATGGCCGTCCTCCAGGAGCGCTTGCTGGCCCTCTCGGCCGACCAAGCTCTGGGGCCCATCTTCCGGCAGTCGACGCAAGGCCTCGATCCCGCTGTAGTGGATGGACTTGGGTTTGGCCCCCAGGGTGCCAGCCCCCGCAAACCAGGCCGACATTAAATGAGATTTATCGGTTTCAGCCGAGATTCGAGAATCCTTCTAGCCAACATATTCTCGAAAGTTTTGGAGTTTCGCGCCCTTGACGGGAAGGGGACGCCTCGGGCAAGGCAAGCACTGTGTCGTCGGACTCCGAAAATGCCGGAAAAGACCGCTGTTCCCGCGGCGAGAGGCGCACAATTTTTCCTCGTGCCTCTTGTGATGGGTCTGCCTCCGAAATGTCCCGCGTCGCTCCATCAAATCGCACGTAGATCTCTTTGACACGGGAGTCGTCGGTCAATTTAATGGAATCGTAGCGCAGTTAACGGTTTGCTATCTTAAGGCACCCACCTCCTTTTCTCACCGTCCGACACGTTCTCGGCGACCAGAGCCTTCAAGCCGCTTCTACCAATCAGCAGATTACTGATCGGAAGCTCGCGGCCGATCAGCTCTTTTTCATCTGCCATCAGAACCGGGTCTCACTTCCGCCCTGCCCCTTCACAATCCCCCCTCACCACGGACCAATCCCCACTTTTCCCCCAAGGCTCCGGATGCCCTCCAAAAACTGGGCGTCGCACAGCTCACCGACATTATCGATCTTCTCAATGCCCTCGGGACCAAGAAGCGTGAGGAAGACCCGGAGCTGTTCCATGTCCGTCCGAGCCATCCCTTTCCCTGTCTTACGCGTTCGCGGCCCCGTCGCCAGGTTGCCCGGATTGTGATGTTTGCCGGGCTTGCCATCCTGGAGCCCGACCCGAGCCTGGTGCTGGACATCCAGGGGCGGCTCTTCGGGGGCCACCCCGACACGGACTTCCGCAGGGTGCTGCAGTTCTCCTGGCTCATCCAGGCGGCCATTTTGGTCCGCCAATTCGCCCCCGCGCCTGTGCCGGGGGGGAAGGGCCGGGGGAGGTGGACATCGCCCCGGGGGTTCGTCTCATCCGCTCCGTCGTTTGCCTCGCTCGCTCGCCCACTTCGTCTGCCCGTCTTCCGCTCTGCCGGGCCACCAGGACCTGCCCTCGAGCGACGCCATCGAGAGCCACCGGCGTGAAGTGACCACCATCGGCATCCTGACCCGGGTCTTCGGCTTCCTGCGGTCGCAGGTGCTGGGCGACCCGCTCTTCCACGAGGTCCGCGCTCCCTCCCCTCCCCTCCCATCCATCGCCCGCCTGCCCCTGTGGCTGCCGTGTGGGGCTGATTGGCCGGCTCATGTGCTCAGGTGGGCACACTCACACCACCCCGGGGTTTCCTCTTCCTTCCTGGCGTCCGGACCCCCCCCCCCCCCCCCCCACCGGCAGGACCTGACGTACAACGGGTTGTACGTGGGGCTGCTGGACGAGCTGCTGGCCCAGTTCATCGAACGCTTCTCGGGCAAGCTCTTCGACGACATCAAGGCCCACTCGGACCGGCTCATCGGCGACACGGTGGCCGCCCTGCACACCGCCCGCCAGGCCGCCATGGCCCCGCCCCCGCCCCCGCCACAGGCCGACTTCGCCCCAATGGGGTCGCCCTACCCGGGCGGCCCGGGTCCGGCGGCCGGTTACCCGTACCCCGAAGCGTCATACTCCGGGGGGATATACACGGGGCTCGGCTACCCGACCCGGTACATGTCCGGTGGGGCCGAGCAGCCCCCCGTGGGGCCCGGCGCAGCCTGGGGTGACGCCGGCGCGGGCCCTGGGGCCATGGGCATGGGCATGGGCATGATGGGCACTGGGGCGGGCGGGATGATGACGCCCATGAACGGCGGCTCGGGCTATGGGGGCTTCCTGTCGGGCACCGGGGGCATGATGGGGCCGCCGGGCACCGCCGGGCTGGAGGGCCAGCAGAGCAGCATGCGCCCGGTCCGGCTACGCCCCCTTGCCCCCCTTGCCCCCTTGCCCCCTTGCTGCCCAGTGGTCTTCGTGGCATCTCACGACGCCTGCCCACAGCCCGCCGGTCCGCTGCGTGTTGGGGCCCCGGGCGCCGCGGTGCCCTCGCTGCCCCCGGCTGCCGGGCCGCACTCGATCCCCTACGACGCGCCCGTCGACGGCTCCTCCAGCTACGCGCTGCTGTCCCCGCTGGGCTCGCTGGGCGGATCGTACCCCCTGCGGCGCCAGGCCCTGGTCAAGGGCATCGCCAACATCCCCACCGGGGCGGGCGGGGCGGCCGCTGCCGCTGCCCTGGCCCGGACCTCGACCTCGGCCATGGTGCGCACCACCACCGAGCTGCCCGGTCCGCCACCCGCCCCGGACGGCCAACCCAACCCATGCCCGCCGAGGGTATAGGCGGCGCGGAGGTGGTGGCTGTGAGGACCCATGCTCGTGGTGGTGGTGATCATATCATGTTTGCACCTTTCCGCGGGCTGGTTCGGACTGTGTGTGTGTGTGTGCGGGTGTGTGCGGGTGGGTGGGTGGGTGCGGCAGTGGCCACAGAGGACGATCTGCCGCTGGTGCCGGGGCCCAACCCGTTCATGGAGTTCACCCTGCTGCTGACCGAGCTCTACCGCAATCGGCCCCAGCTGGCCGCCAAGTACCTGTCCGCACGCGCCCTGGGACGAGCCACCACCCGCCCCCTCCCCCACTTCGACGCTCATCGGCCAAACCACCTGACCGGCCCCTGCGCAGGTCGTACGCGATGGAGCCGACCCCTGCCCCCACGGCCCAGCTGGAGTGGCTCTACGCGGCCCGGCCGGTGGCCCCGAGCAGCCTGCTGGTGCTGGAGCCGCTCTCGGTGGCCACCTACCTCGACCTGCTGGCCGCCCTGGCCTCGGGCGCCCCCGAGTCCGACGAGGCCCCCGCCGGGCAGGCCACCCCCGAGGGCGCCGTGTCCGATGGGGCCATGCAGCCCGAGGAGACGCCCCTCGCGGCCCCCAAGCAGAACGCTGACAGGGTCCGCCCCAGCTGCCCCATCCCCACCGCCATCAGATGCCGATCAGATGCCGCCCACCTCGTGCCACCCATCTCGTGCCGCCCATCTCGTGCCTCTCGCCTCAGCCGGGGGAGCGTGCACGCACATTGAATGCCACGATATGGTCCTCACTCACCTGGCGGTCGGTGGGGCGTTGGCTGGTGGTGGTTGGGGGGGGGGGGGGGGGGGGGGGGGGGGGGGGGCAGGTCTACGAGCTTGTCGAGGGGCTGGGCATGCTCAGCTGGGACCGGATGGCGGGCTTCCTGAGCTCCCTGGCCGCCGACAAGCTGCGCGAGATGAGCCCCCAGGCCCAGCCGGCCCCCCAGGCCCCCGCCGCCCCCCAGGCCGGGCCGTTTGGCTACCCACCATCCTCACCCGCCCTGGGCCTGGGCAACGCCACGCCCTACCCGGCCTACCCCGGCTACCGCGGCACCCCAGCGGGTCCCGGGGTCGCGGCCCCGTCGCCCTTCGCCTCGCCGTACTTCTCCGGGCAGCCGATGCCCTCCCCGGCCATGTCCCGCGGCCCCTACGGGAGCCCCGCGCCCTCGACCATGATGGGCCCCGGCATGGGCATGGGCATGGGCATGGGCGCCATCGTCCCCACGGGGGGTCTCGCCGGCTATGGGGGCATGGGCATGGGCATGGGCATGGGCATGGTCATGGAGGCTGCGGCCATGGAGCGCGAGGGCGCCGCCAAGGGGGAGAGCGAAGGGGACGAGGTGCTCTTCCGGGCCATGCTGCACCTCATCGAGACGGTCCGCCCGCCCGGCCCCTCCACACGCACCCATCCCACATCCCACATCATCACACATCACACATCACACATCACACATTACACATCCCATCCCCACATCCCGACGCAGGAATACAGCCACGCACAGCCACGGTCCATTCGCGCCGTCGTGACCCACTTACCATCATCCACCCCGCCATCCCCCCGCCACCCCCCACCCGCGGCCCGTGCAGGTTGTGCGGTACGGGTCCGAGCCGACCCGTGTGCAGCTCTTCGACCGGCTGGTGCGGCAGCCCTCGCCCGGCCCCAGCCAGGAGACCATGGGGCCGCTGCTCCGCCTGCTGCTGGTGGCCCTCAGCCCGGCCCTCAAGGGGGCCCTCATGGGCGTCCTGGGGGCGTTCGCGGCCAGCCCGGCCCTCGCGGAGAAGGTCCCCCGCCCGGCCATCTCCACGCGCCCACCCGCCCTTCGACTCCTCGGGCTGGGGCTGGGGCTGGCCTCCTTCAGTCGCCTCCACCTGATGCCACGGGGCCGCTGTCTGGATGGGGCGCGACGGGGCGGGGCGGGGCGCAGGTGTGGGCGGAGCTTGAGCAGTCGCAGTACCTGCCCACCGGGGGCCCCCTGAGCATGGGCAGCCCATACCAAGGTCCGCCCGACCCCGCCCATCCCCACCCCATCCCCGCTCGCGGTGCCCGCTCACGGTGCCCGCCCCGCTATGTTGCTCCCCCCCCCGGCCCTGACAGGGACCATCACGCACGACCTCGACCAGGCCGAGACCCGCCAGGAGAGCTACCCGTGCACCATCGCCTTCGTGGACATGCTCCGCCAGGTCCGCACGCCCCGCCCGCCCCGCCCCGCCCGCCCGCCCCGCCCCGCCCCGCCCCGCCCCGCCCCGCCCCGCCCCGCCCCGCCCCGCCCCGCCCCGCCCCGCCCCGCCCCGCCCGCCCCGCCCCCCAGGAGCAGGGGTGGAACCAGCATCTCACTGCCATTATCACCCCCCTCCCCCTGCCCGGCCGCTGCAGTTGCTGGGAGCGAGCTTCCCCTCGCTGCTGGGGCTGCCCTACCGCGAGCCGGGCCCCCACCCGTACGTCTCCTTCATCCGGGACCACGTCTACCTGGAGGTCTGCCCCTCCCCCCCCTCCCTCCCCTCCCCGGCCTGAGGGAGGCTCATGGTGGTGCGGGGTGGGCGGGTGACGGGCTGGACAGTTCGATGTACTCCACTTCCGCTACCCGGGCGAGCAGTGCGCCCTCCTCGGCGCCGTCCTGCGCCTCTTCGTCGAGGTCCGTGCAAGAAATATTTTTTGCGTGTCGTCCCATAATTTCCCCGCGTGTTGGCGGGGATGAAGAGGGCGCTGGTTTTATGTGGTTTCTCATTCGATTCACAGATCGAAAAAATCACTCGCCTTTTACTAGTGATTTCCGTGTGAATCGAACCAAGTGTACAAATTGCATTTGGTTCGGATTTTTGGAATGGGGTAACCGCAAGGTGGCCCTCTTGGCATTCGATGTTCCTCATAAACTCCCCTCGGCTGTGTTAGCTGCGCGAGTTCGCGCTCGTATTACAACATGGCTCGCATGTCCTCAATCGGCCGCCGCGGCAGCACGCGGGGTCGAGAGGGCGCCCGGACGGGGGCCCTTAATTTTTTGTGTACATCAAAAATCAATCCTAAAACAAGATCATCGATTTTGACCATTCCGTTCGACCACCCCGGCGGCACCACCACCACCACCACCACCACCACCACCACCACCACCACCACCACCACCACCACCACCACCACCACCACCACCACCACCACCACCACCACCACCACCACCACCACCACCACCACCACCACCACCACCACCACCACCACCACCACCACCACCACCACCACCACCACCACCACCACCACCACCACCACCACCACCACCACCACCACCACCACCACCACCACCACCACCACCACCACCACCATCTGGGTGGTGGTGGCGGCGGCACCGGTCTCCAGCCGCGCTCATGGAATCGGGGGCGGACGTCCGAGCAGTGCGATGATACTCTCCGGCACTCCAGGTGGCATCCGGGTGTGCTGGTGCGGGAAGAAAAGGCGTTGCACACAGCCTCCGCACGTTGGCTTTCCAGAACGGGAAAGCCTCTGAAGAGACAAGGAACAGACGCGACGAATGGTGGGTGGCACAACAGCAGAAGAAGCATCCTCATCATGCAGACGACCTCTCCGTGTTTGCCAAGATGTCCGGGAGCTCTTCTCCGTGTTTGCCAAGATGTCCGGGCGGGGCCCGCTCGCATGTAAGGGCATGCGCGCCGCATCATCGCAACACCTCCGGCATCCCCGCCCCCGCATCCCCACCCCGGCATCCAACCCATCATCCCCACCCCCACCCCGCCATCCCCGCCCCGTGCAGATCATCGACCGGTTCCGGGAGTCGCCCGCCGCCATCCAGGGGACCATCGCCGCCTACCAACAGCACCAGCTGCTGCTCCACCCGCCCCCCACACCCGCCGGCGGCGCCCCCGCCATGACCCCGGCCGCCCCGGGGACCCCCCTGCGGGCCCTGGGCCCCATCACGGACCGCCTGGCGGGCGCCACGGGGGCCGCCAGCAGCCCCTACACGCTGCCCCTCTCGCTCCTCACCCCCGGCGCGGCCACCGCCACCCCCGCGCCCCCTGGTCCGCCTCGCCCGCCCGCCCTTTCTGGCTGTCCCCGGTCCCCGCTGGGTGAGGGCGATCGCCAGGACATTTTCTGGGGATGTATATCCGACCCTGGCCCTTCCTTCCTGTTTGGCAGCAGGGACCCCCGGCGTCAGTGCTGCGGCTGGGGGCCCGGCCGCTGGTGGGGCCCGGACCGACCTGGCCGTCTCGGAGCCGCTGGGCTTCCGGCTGATGCGGGACTTCGCCACCAACCCGCGGATGATGGAGAAGCTGCTGCTGGTCCTGCGGATGGGCGCCATCCTCCTCGAGGACCCCGCCAAGGTGCCCCACCTGGCCGGCTGCGACATGGTGCTCTTCCTGGCCCTCAGGGTCCGCCCCCCGCGCCCATCACGCCGCCACCACCACCACCAGTCCATCACGCCGCCGCCATCACCATGAGCCCGCCATCACCGCCACCGCCCTTCCATCGCTCACACACCCGGGTTGTGGGGCGGGCCTGTGGGGTGTCCGGGGGCTGGGGCTGGGCAGCTGCTGGAGTCGCTGCTGGGTGCCGAGCAGGCCTTCTCGGCCATCCTGCGGGTGCACCCGTCGCCCCACGTGGTGACGATGCCCTCGGCCCGGCTGGCCAAGGAGCACGCGCACATCGTCAACCTGGCCCGGCTGGTCGACTACCCCCACCCGGCCCTGCCCCTCTACGCCGTCCGGGTGCTGGCCCTCCTGGGCACAAAGGTCGGTCCCCCCCCCCCCCCCCCCCCCCCCGCACACCCAGTCCCCCGTCGCCTCACCTTCTCATCTCATCATCTGCGACCGCCTTCTCATCATCATTCATCTGCGACTGTCTGTCTCTGTCTGCTGCGGTGTGCCGCCGGACGGGCAGGTGCCGGCGCTGGTCTCCATCCTGACGCCCCATCGGGCCGCCCTCACGGAGGCCTTCGCGCACGCCCTCACCCAGCCCCCCGTGGCCCTCGATTGTCTGGCTCCCCCGCCCCGGCACGGCACACACGGCACACACGGCACACACGGCACACACGGCACACACGGCACACACGGCACACACGGCACACACGGCACACACGGCACAGCCACTCGCTCCTCCTCACGGGATCGCCAACCCCGCTGCTCCCCGGGGCCCCACAGACGAGCAGAGTCCCTTCCCGGGCGCCCTGCCTGCCGCCCCCGAGGAGCGCTCCCTCTGCGCGACGGTCCTGCGGCTACTGCTGAGCAACCTGACCGACCCCGCGGCCGCGCCGGCCCCCAACCTGGCCCACTTCCTGCTCGGCTTCGACCGGCCCCGCGCCCCCAGCGCCACCCTCAGCCTCCCCGCATGTCCGTCCCTCCTGCCCCTCCTGCCCCTCCTGCCCCTCCTGCCCCTCCTGCCCCTCCTGCCCCTCCTGCCCCTCCTTCCCAGCGAGGTCAGCTTACGTCTGGTGGGGGTGGTTTCCTGTTGGGCTGCAGCGCCCTGCCTGGAGGGCCTTGTCTCGCTGCTCGCCCAGGAGGCCCCGGGCCCCGATGCGCCCCTTGCCCAGCAGGAGGTCCACGGGCTCTGCGCCGAGCTGGGGCACACCATCCTCTGGCGCCTCTGCGCCGACCAGCCCACGGCCCGGCCCGTCCTGGACTTCCTCCGCGAGCGGGGCGGCCCCCAGGAAAACGGTCCCCTGGCGCGCAGCCATCCCCCCGCCATCCCCCACATGCCGTGCGGCGCCGTATCCCCCCCCCCCCCCCCCCCCCCCCCCGCCGACGACGAGCTGTCCCTCAGCTCGGGTTTGTTTGGGGCCCGTGGGGCGTTTTGGGGCTGCAGACTACTTTGTGGCCCACCTGGCATCGCTGACCGCCCCGGGGCCCGTGCCGCCCAGCCCGCCATGCGCGTCGCGGCCCTCAACACCGCGCCTCCTTCCTCAAGGCCCGCCACCCCCCCCCCCCCCCCCCCCCCCCCATCAGCCCGGCCCACCCCACCACCCCATTCTCTTCGCTCGCTCACCGCCCCATCCGGCCCGTCGGCCCCGCCCCGCCTCATCCCCCCCGGGACAGACCTTCTCGCTGGCCCTGTGGCTGAGCGAGGCGGCCACCATCAAGCAGCGCTCCATGCTCGAGCGCCTCCTTCGCGAGCTCTTCCGCGAGCCCGGTCCGCATCCGCCCCCCCCGCCACCCCTTTGGACTGCCCCCCGGCTGGTTGGCGGTCCCTCGGGCTCAGGTCTTGTGGGGGTGTTCGCTGGGCGATAGCCGAAGGGTCCGACTCGCTGGTGGGCCGTCCCGCCCCGGCCGATGGGGGCGCCCCGGGGGCGGGCGAGCAGCGGGCCCTCGAGCAGGCCCCCATCCCTGTGCTGGACATGCTGCTGGCCATCGACCAGGCCCCCCCGCCCGCCGAGGGTCCGCCCGCCCGCTTCGTCCCACCCCTCCCACCCTCTCGCCCCCCGGAGGGAGGTCCCGAGGGGAAGGGCGGCGGCCACATCATCACGGCATGTTCTGCGGCTGCTGTCTGGCCGGCGACAGGGGAGGACGGGGCCGGGCTGGCCGAGGGCGGCGAGGGCTCCGCGGAGGGGGCCACCGAGGGCGCGGGGCTGCTGACGGCCCAGCTTGGGGCCCTGGACGGGTGGCGCCAGCTGGTCGAGGTGGGCCTGATGCGGGCCCCCATGGCCCTGGCCCCCGACGCCCTGGTGGCGGTCCTCTTCAAGCTCCTCGTGCCCCTCCTGCACAAGTCCGCAGCCCCCCCGGGGTGGTGACGACTCACCCGGCTGTCCCTCCTCCCCATCTCCGCGCGCATGTGTGGGGGTGGTGCTTTGCCTTGGGCAGGATCGGCTCCTCGCTGACGGCCGTCCCTGTGGCGACCATCCTCAGCCACACGGCCCTCTTCATCCTGACCCGGCTCCGGGAGAGCCCCGCCCGGGGCCTCGAGGAGATGCCGCCCCCGCCGGCCCCCTCGGCCCTGTACGCGTCCCCCTTCCCCTCGGCCCCCTTCGAGAGCGCCGCCCCCGCACGCCCCCAGCAGGCCGCCCTGCAGGCCGTCCGTCCCCCCCGGCCTCCATGCCCACCCGGCCTCCCCTCCCCGGCCTCCATGCCCACCCGCCCAGCCAGCCCGGCCCTCTCACGTTTTCTTCATGCCAATGCGCTCTGGGGGATGGGGGCTGTCGTTCTCTCCCCCCGGACAGCCGCCCTTCGCGATGGTTCCCATCGGGCTGTGCCACTCGGTCCTGCGGGGCCTGGTGGCGGGCCTGCTGCGGCGCCAGTCGTCTGAGGTGCTCCGGGGGACCCTCTCGGCCGGGCTGCTCTCCTACCTGCACCACACACACCGCGACATGGCCGCCCGCTGCCCCGCCGAGGGCTCCGAGGTCCACCACACCACACCGCACCACCACGCCACATCATCACGCGACACCACACCGTGCACCGCTGCCATCACCTGGACACGGGCACCAACTCGCGCGCGTGGCCTCCACGCCGCCTCATTCCCTCCCCAGTCACCATCGCCCCATCATCGCCCCATCATCGTCTCGCATGAGCGCAGCAGCAGCCTCGCATGATCACCACACAGTCATCCCCACATCCTCGCCGCCCAGCCATGTTGACGCCCCCCCCCCCCCCCCCCCCCCCCCCCCCCGCCCCCCAGGATGCCGAGCGGCTTGCCCGGGTGCAGCAGGGCAACGTGTCCATCCTGCGGCAGACCGAGGGCCGCCTGGTGGACGTCGTCCTGGCCGAGCTGGGCGCCCCCGACGTCTGGCAGGCCGTGGTCCGTCCCCCGCCCCGCCCCGCCCCGCCCCTCGGGAATGCGCAACCTGGTCGGTCGGTGGTCGGCCGCGAGAGAAGGTCGCCACGTTCCGTCCGATCTGCGGGCGAAAGGGCGGCTGAGGCTCTCCGATGGCCATCCCCTTGCCGCCTCGCCTGGGAAGTGCCATCGACCCGCCCCGCCCCGCCCATGTTGAGGCCTCCCTTGCTTGTGTTGGGCTGGGCAGGCCTTCAGCACGCTGGAGGCGCTGGTGCGGATCGACGGGGCCCACTGGCGGGCCCTGCTGGCCATGCACGGGCTGCCCCAACAGCTGCTGGGGGTCCTCTCGCGCCTCGACAGGGACCTCCTGCGGGCCGTCCTCAACCCCGGTCCGCACGGCCCGCCCGCCGCCCGCCCCCACTCGAACACCCCCCCCCCCCCCCCCCCCCATCGCATGCCGGCTGAGGTGTCTGTGGGTATGCTCGCCTCACCCGCCTCCCCCCGTGGGCTCCCCGGGGCCGGCTGCCGCCGCCGCCGCTGCAGATTCGCTGAAGGCGCTCTTCGTCTACGAGTCGCTGATGGGCCTCCTGTTGCGCCAGGCCCAGGGCCCCCAGGGCGCGGCCGCCCTCGTCGAGCACGCCCTGGTCCGCCCGCCCTCCGCTCCGCCCCGGCACCTCCTCCCCCCTCCCCCCCCCACCCCACCCCACCCCCGCCTTCTGCCCGCCCTTCGGTCGAGGACTCGGGAGCGCCGCTCATGGTCTTTTGGCATGCGGCTCTGCTGCTCGGCGGGGTGTGTGGTGGCATGGCATGCCGCTGCGGCCCCAGCTGCCCCAGCTGGCCTCGCTGCAGTTCCTCGACCAGCGGCCCCACGCCCCGAGGGCGCCCCATGGAGAGCGCAGGTCCGCCCTGCCCACCTGCCCACCTGCCCACCTGCCCGCCTGCCCACCTGCCCACCTGCCCACCTGCCCATCCCCAAATAAGCCAGCCCCAGCCCCAGCCCCAACACCCGCCCTGCCCCGCCTGATGGGCGCACTGTCTGGGGGGTCGTCCCAGGAGCCCTGGATCCCGCCAGCCACGGAGCGCTACCGGCAGCTGCTGCTGCCCCTGCTGCGCCTGGTGGTGGCCGTCCTGAGCACCCACCGCCAGAACGAGGCCGTCGTCCGCCAGGTCGGCGCCATCTCCACCCCCAACTCCCCAACTCCCCAACCCCCCAACTCCCCGATGGTGTGACTCCCCCGTCGCGCCATCTGCCCGTCCCCGCACTCCCGCACCTCCCCTCCCTCCCCCTTCCCCCCCCCCCCCCCCCCGCCCTGCCCTGCCCTGCTCGATCATCGCCACATCGGGGCCTCACCCTCCTCCTCCTGCCCGCTGGTGATGCTGGCGTCTGTGGCGACTCGCCCCCCGCCAGGCGCTGGACTTCCTGGCGGCCCACTACCACCCCCTGGTGGCGACCCTCAAGCAGGCCACCCCCGCCATCAGCCTGGGGCTCGCCTCCGAGATGGCCCTCGTCTGCTGCCCACCCCCTCCACTCCCATCCCATCCCATCCCTCCTTCCCATCCCATCCCCTCCTTCCCATCCCATCCCCTCCGGGGGGATGAGACCTCTTCCTCTGCATGGGGGGGCGGGGGGGATGGATACTTCCCCCGCGGGAGTGATGCATGGGGGTGGGGGGACGGACTTCGGTGATGGAGACTCTGCGACATGGGCGACAGGGGGGGGCGGGGTGACGGAGGCCTCTTCCACTGCACGGATTCTGACGGGCCCTCCGCCTTCCCTCCCGTGGGGCGGGTTGGCCCTGCAGGTGACGGGCCTCGTGGCCCAGCTGGGCCCCCACCCGGGGCTGCTCTACCAGAAGCTGCACCAGCGGGCCCCCAAGCTGCACTACCGCATGCTGGACGTCCTGGCCAGGCTGGTGCAGTGGCCCGCCAGGGCGGTGCTCCTCCAGACCGCCGATGGGCCCCTGGGGGCGGCCGCGGGCCCCATGTCGGGCCGGCCGCTGGTCGTGGAGGGGGCCGCCGACGGGGGGCCCTTCACGCTGCCCCCGGGGAGCGTCCTGGCCCCGGGCGGCGAGGGCGACGAGGCGCAGCAGCCCGCCGTGCCGGGCGCCCGCCAGGCCGATGAGGCCACCGGTCCGCGGGGCACCCGCTGCTGCCGTCCATCCCGCGGAGGAGCAGAGACGGGCCGGGGCGGGGCGGAGGGGAGCCGGGGAGGAGAGCCTGCCTCGTCCCCCTGGTCGGGCCTGGTTGAGTCAATCCTAAAACATTTTCATCCATCTCGGGGGGCGGCTGGCTGCTGCTGCTGCTGTGCAGAGCTGACCCGGGCCGTCCGGAGCTGCACCCGGAACGCGCTGCGATACGCGCGGCTGATGATGGACACCTCGGCCGAGGGCAAGGTGGCCCTCTTCACGGCCGACCTCTCCCTGGGCGACTCCAAGGGTCGGCCGTGCCCCCTGCTCTTGTTCCCCCTCAGCACTGATGGGCGGGCCGCGCGGGGATGGGGGATGGGGGATGGGGGATGGGGATGGGGATGGGGATGGGGATGGCCATCCGGGGGGTCCGATTGCTGACAGTGCATTCCGTCTCCCCCGGGGGGTACGTGCGGCGGACAGTGGGCCGGGAGGGGCGCGTACCGACGCTGGGCTGCCTGCTGTGGCACCTCAACGCCGCCGCGCTGTGCCTCTTCGAAGGTCGCTCCTCCGCCCCTGCCCAGCGCCTCCTCGTCGGCTGAGCCTCCCCCCCGTTGGGTCGGCATCCCCCGGCTCATCCATCCATACATCTTTTCCCCGCAGCCATGCCGGCCCGAGGACCCCTCGGGAGCGGCCCCTTCCCGACCCCCCTGGCCGCGGGCCCGGTCCGCTTGCCTCCTCCTCCTCATCCTCCTCCTCCTCCTCCCCCCCCCCCCCCCCCCCCCCCGGATGGGGGGCGTTGCGGAAGATTCTCTGACGGGACGCGGCGTGTCTGCTTGCCTTGGTTGGGGGTGGGGGAACACAGCCTGCGCACCTGGTGGCCTCGACGCCCCTCGACCAGGCCATCCTCATGGGTCCGCCCGGGCTCCCCCCCTCCTCCTCCCCCCCCGCTCACCACTCCCACCGCTCCCACCGCTCCCAATGCCCCCCGCCGCACTCGCCCATCGTCGTGCCGCCGTCGCGGTCATGCGCGCAGACATTGTGGAGCACTGCCTGGTGCTGCTGCACAACCACCTGCCCATCTACATCGCACACGCACCCGCGGCCTCGGGCCTGGTGATGCCTGGTGGGCCTTCCCCCGCGGCGAGCACCCCTTTGAGCGGGACCCCCTCTGCGGGGGCCCTATGCGCGGCGCTGCAGAGGCAGCTCGATCCCCTTTTGGACCGACTTCCCCAGCTCAGCCAGGTCCGCCGCTGGCTCATGGCCTCAAAGGGCGGGGGGATGTCCTCTGCCCTTTACTCACGACTTCGCTGTTGTTTGCGGGGCAGGCCGACTTCCTGGGGTGCCTGTGCCGCAAGATACGCGACCTGCTGGCGACCCACTCCACCCCTTCGGGCCCTGTTTGAAGAAGAGTACGGCGGCAGCATCACCCTATCTTAAGATTTTTCAAGTCCGAGAAGAACGTGCGGTTTTCCTGAACGGCCATTTTTTTTTTTTTTTAACCCGCAGTTAAAATGATGACCCCTTCTCGAAAAAAGAGTCCGCTGCGCCGCATGTTGTTCCAGCGAAGGTAAAGGGAACCAGGAAGAGATTTTTTCAAACGGAGCTTAAGCAGTGCCGGCCATGAGAGCCATACGCTTCTCGATAATGAAGGGGTTCATGCACACGATCTTGGCGTTGGCACCATCGGCAACGATCTCACCCTTCTCCATCTTGGTCTCGAATTGCTCGCGAGTGTAGCGGGTGAAGCCCCACTTGGAGGAGACCACGACCTTTTGGCGGCCGGGGCACTTCATGGAGGCACGGCGCAGAGCCTCGATGACGGCGCCCTTGGCAGAGTCCTTAGAGCGGACAGAGATGAGGACGTCACCAATGTCGACACGGGCAACAGTGCCAGTGGGCTTGCCATAGGAGTGAGACATACCGGTCTGGAGACTGAGGGAATCAAAAGGTTGAGAACAATCAGATTCGGGAAACGGACCGATCGGCACCGGCGCAAGAGAGCATCTTGTTAATGCGCATAACGTGGAAAGGATGGGCGCGAACGCGGAGGTGGAAGTTATCCTTGCCGCCCTTAGTGGTGATGTACTTGTTGGCAGCAATACGGGCAGCCTCAAGGGACTCAGAGGACAGCTGCTCCTTCTCCAGGGAGATCAGGTGGACGCAGCAAGGGAACTCATCGACGGTGGCCTTCTTGCGGCCAAGATCGAAGATGCGAATCTTAGGGTCTGGAAAATATTCGCATCCTCGTTTGCACACACCACGAATGACAGACCGGGGACACCACGGCAGAAGCGGGACTTGGGGTAGGGCTTGTTCTTCTGGTAGCGGTAGCAGCGGGCAGGACGACGACCCATGTGTGTGGAGTAAAACTCTTCCTGGGAGCGGGAGTTCGGAGGTGATGTCCACGAGGGTGTATCGGCTAATTTCGATTCCAGAGACCCAACACGGCTCCCTTCTGTGGTCGACAGGGATGGCCAAATCAAACGGTCCATGTGAACGACTGTATATTTGGTTGGAAGAGCTCCATATTGCCGATTTTTTCTCTGGTTGGCCGATCGTTTGAAACTGAATAGGGGGAACTCAGTGACGAGTATGGCACATTCGGACCCATTTCATTTTCAGAAGACGCTCGGGAGTCCGTGTTCCTCATAAAACGCGCAGCTTATAAGAGGGGGAAAGATATTTTCGCGGGCGCATCGCGTGCGCCGCGGACAAGACCAATATAAAAACCAGCAGAGAATCGTCTCTCAGAGAAGAGAACCCCCCAGGGGCCGGGTCAAGGACGCAGCCCGGCCTGGCTCTTGGAGGGGCGCTGCGGGGCGAGCACCGTCTCGGGGGGCAGGGCAGGATGGGCATGCTCCGGGTAGACGCGGAACCCGTCCTCGCCGTGGATGCGGGCCACCAGGTTGAGCCACTCCGTCCGCGGCTGGGACGGCGACGTGGGCGTGGCGGGCGTGGCGGAGCTGGTGGGGGTGGTGGTGCCTCGGGAGAGGGTGGGTGACATGGCCGAGAGCAGGGGCGGAGTCGGGGGCATGATGGGCGCGTCCAGAGGCTGAGCCTGAGCCGGGGGCACAGCCGTCGTCGTCGTCGTGCGGGCCCCCGAGGGGGCGGCCGGGGATGATGATGGGAGCCAGGTGCGCTGGAACGCGGGCGCTGTCAGCAGGGGGGACAACCGCACGGGGATGGGGTGCGGGATCGGCCGTAATGGGGGCGACGGGGCCTGGGCGGCCTGTGGTTGGTGGCCGGGCGAGGGCCGCGGGGCGGCCGTGACGCGGGCGCTGATCAGCGGGGCCAGGACAATCCCCTCCGCCGCGGCCGGGGCCGCCCCGCCCTGCAGAACGGGCCGAGCAGACACGATCATCACCTCGGCACCGTCGGCTCCCGGCATGTCCGTCGGGGGCGGCTGCTCTCGCAGGCGCGGCTCCTCTTCCGACCCATCCTCCCGCCCGGGCGCCCCTGCCGCTGTAAGGGCCGTCGGGGCCGGAGCCGGAGGACTGCCGCCGGGCGACTTGGGGGGCGGGGCGGGGGTGTCCAGTGGGCCCTGCTGCCGCGGGGGCGAGGGGCGGGTCCGGGGCGAGGACCCGGGGGGCGACGGGGAGCCGCTGCGGAGGCGGTGGTAGTCCGACCAGAGCTGGGCCCGGTTGCGGCGGGAGGCCTGGCCTTGGGCCCACGGGCGGGGCACCACCGGGTTGGTGTCCTAGCGCCGCCCCCCAGCAAGACGCCGCCGTGAAGAGAGGCGCGGCGATGAGGGTTGCGCGACTTGCCTCTTCCTGAAGCTCCTCCCGCGTCCCGTCCTGACCCCCCAAAGCGGCGCAAGAGCGCCACGCCCCCGATGCGGACCGGGGCGCGTCCCGTGGCGCAGCGGCCGATGGCCATCCGGAATGCCTGCATGAAGACCTCGTCCATGTTGCACACGGTGATCGTGCGCAGGGTCGAGGTGACCACCCGGCTGCGGCACCCCTGGGCCGGGTTCTGGCGGCTCTGGCAGAAGTCCACGATGGCGGCCGCCATGCCCGTGGCGATGTCCCGCTCCTGGGAGGTGGGCGTCTGGGCGGCCGCGGTGGGGTCCGACCGGTCACGGTGGGTGTAGTAGGCGCAGCAGGGCATCACGATCGACCGCCAAACCGAGCCGGCCCGCAGCAGGCACTGGAAGGTGGCCTCGTAGGCACACGCGGTGGTCACCTGGGGTCAGAGCCGCCACAGGGGCGCGCCGGCACGTGCGGGGGAGGGGGCAAGTGGGGCAAGGATGCTGATGAGCGAATTTCACACACGGCGACGCCCACGCAGGTCTCCAGGCGCAGCATGTTGACAGGGCGGGCGGGCAGGAGCGGACCTGGGGGCAGTAGGTGAAGTAGAGGCACCGCCAGGTGAGGGGCCCCTCGAAGGGCGCGTGGTTTTCCTGGAGGAGCAGCTCGGCCCGCGACTCGCGGCTCATCACGTGCGGCCCGCCCTGGCCGGCGCTGCCCCGCTTGGTGCTGGGCGGCCCCCCCGGGGCCCCGTGCTGGGAGCGGGGCGTGTGGGTCCCCACGCTGTGCAGGCCGGGCGATCGGGCCGTGTCGGGGGCCCCCGTGGAGGCTGAGCCGGCCCCCTCGCGGTGGGCGCCGGGCCCGCGGGCCGAGGGGCGCGAGGATGCGGCCGAGGGGGCATGTTGCGGGGGCGAGGTGGACGGGGTGGGGGAGGGGGCCGCGGGGGGAGGGGGCGACCGGGGTGGTGGCGGCGAGACGGTGTGGGCCGGCGGCGCGACCTCGGGTGCTGCCGACCCCTCGCCGGTGGATGGCGTCGGGTGCTGGGGCTGCGGCGGCGGCTCCGACCCATCCGCCGAAGGGGCCAGCGATCGGAGCGAGCGGGGCGAGCGGGGCGTCCGCTGGGTGCGGGGCGGGGGCGATGGCGGCATGAAGGGCGGGGGCCGCACGTGGGCGGGCGGGATGATGGGTGTCGGCGAGAGCGAGCGCGACGAGCGTCTGCGGGCGCGGCTGGCCGAGGGGGCCGGGATGAGCGAGGCTGCGCTCTCGAGGGCGGACAGCAGGGAGCCCACCGGATCGCGGCGTTCGCAGCCGGATGGCGGCGAGGGGGTGCCCCTGGAGGGCAGAAGGGAGGCCGTGGAGACGCCGGGGGTCATCCTGGGCAGGAGGCGGGAGGAGACTCCCGGCCGCAAGGCCAGCACGGGTCCGGTGGGGCTGCCGGGGCTGCCGGGGCTGCTGCCGGGTGTCCAGAAGGACCCGTATGGGGAGGGCGGGGTGGGGGGCAGGGGCAGCCGCAGGGGCGGCACACCGGGTGGTGAGTGCAATGGCGAGGGGCGGCCTCGCTGGAAGTGCGTACTGGGAGTGGGGGCGTCCAGGGGGGACGGGGAGCGGTCCAGAGAGGACTCGGGCCGGGACGAAGGGACGGGTGAATGCCGGGGGGGCGACGACCCCCCACCCTGCCCTTGGTGTTGCTGTAAGTGATTGGCATCCCAGGGGAGAAAAATGGGCGGCACGGGCTGTGGCGTCCGGCGGACCGCCAATTCCGGAGCTCGGAGCGAGCGACGGGGTGGTGATGGCGTGCGGGACGGCTGAGGGGGCGACTTGAGGGGAACGGCAAACACTAAGTACTCTGGTGGACAGAAGTGATGCTCTGTGACAGGTAGAGGGTCCAGTGGGATGCCTGTAGCGCGAAGGAGCGATAACAGCAAGGGATGCCGTTGGAAAGCATGTGTATCGGGGTGAAAACTAATAGGAACCATGATACCATCGGCACGAAAGGTTCTGATATCACAGTGCGCGACATCAATACGCGTTCCACCGAGCTCCAGAGGAAGAGGAGCAATTGGCGGAGGAATTTGAGCCTCTCGTTCGGCTGACTGGCCTGGCCGCAAATTGGAAGGCGACCGAGCCTCTGGGACAAGCCTTTTCGGCTTGTTTTGACCGGGGACGGGAGGGAGGCGTAAGGGAAGAATCATGACGACATCGCCGAACCAGTTTCTAAAACCCCATGGTCCCAGCGGCGTGACGGCAAAAAAACTGCGGCGATGCCACCTGAATGCAGGGGGTTCAACGGCGTCCAAGTTGCTGAGGACGTACTTCTTTTAGATCTGCTCAGTGTCACAGCCCGTATTGCCGACTTCTCCTCTTTCATCGTTCTTCTCCGGGCCAACACGTTTCCCCCCCTTTCTCGGCTGTCTCCTGAAGAAACTGTCGTATTCCATTTTCGACGATCTGCCTTTGTGGGTTCCATGGATGATGACCAAGAAAGAAGCTCGCGTGGTTCAGCGCATCCTCGGCGCACCAGCCAACAAACAACACAACTCCCAACGCATCCCAGCCCACTCTTCTGCGACCAACTCCCCTGACACTCCGAAGTTCGTTCCTCCATCGCCGAGACCTTGTCCCCAAACATTCAGTTAGACGAGAATAATAATGTAAAACGGCACGGCGGCAAAACAAAAAACAATGGTTCGCCGTCTAGAAATAGTCGCCAATATCCCGATCGTCGAAGTGCTTCTTCGAAGAGGTGGCACCACTGGCTGTTCATCGGGAGAGCGTGTCAGAAAAACATAAGGTTTTGTTGAAAGACCCTTCTTCTTGTTGCGGCCACTCTTTTGGTCTTGAAGTCTTTGGTTGGTGATGGCGGTGACAACCCCACCGATTTCCTTCAGATCTTCAACTGACATCTGAAGATCGTTAGAAAGCCCCCGAAGAACTTCAAAGAGCATCGGCTTGAAGTTCTCGTTTTTTTTCTAAAATGATTAACGAAGAAAGTCGTAAGCGAGACAGAAGCAGTCATTTCCAGACCATGGGCATAAACTTGGCAATGAGAAGATGGGCGAACTTGGTGTACTGGGAGGGAGTTGTGGGATTCATCATCAATGTTTCCTCATCGAGGGCCTCTGGGACAGGATCAGCCGCCAAAGGATCAATCGCTGTCGGGAGGGCAGTCGCAGAGGGGCGAGTTTCGACCTCCACGTGAACTGGGGCGGGGACTGAAACAGGCTTCTCCTCAGGCTTCTCCTCACCAATGGCAACGTGTTCCTCGGTTTCCCAGTCGTCCATTCTACGCCGACATTCGAAAATCAGCAGAACAGAGACGCGAGCACAGACTTGTTCACTTTCCCCGGAGCTAGAGGTCATTCGTAAGGAAAACGCCACGATGCAGCCCGTCTATCAAGTGATTGCTGTGAACCCCTCTCAGGTCTGTCTTGACCCCGTGACCTCTCAACACATTCTTTTGGGGGGTCGATCGGCCAAATCATAGGATGTTTCCTCCGCTGCCCAGGTTAGCCGACGGCGGAATGGCGCCATCCGCCGCCAGCGCCAAAATCAGGCTCGAGGAATGCAGCAAATTCCGGTTCAGATTCGGGTTGCTCGGACTTTCAACCGTCCCCAGCGTGTGCGCCCAACAAAGATCGCGTCTGTAAAACCTCTTCCTTCTTTTCCCGTTTATATTTTTTTTTCTCCCGCCCCTACCATCTCCCCCCATTTTGTCGGTCATAGGGCTCAAAGGTCAGTGGATGATAACTGCTTCTCGCGACCATTGCTAACCTTCATCGCCTCTCATACCCCCTTCTCTTGGCCACTCCAGCTTTGTGCCCGTCCAATACATTCAACCCGGCCAAATTCGGGTTGTGACTGCTGCGCCCGGCAAGCGCGTCGTTACCACCACCGCTGTCCAGCGCCGCCGTCGTGCCGCCAAGCAGGCCGCCCAGCAGCAGCAGCAGCAGCAGGCCCAGGTGCAGATGCAGATGCAGGCGATGCCCCAGCCCGTCATTTTGATGCAGGCTCCAGCCCAGGCCGCAGTTCCTCGGCGTCGGCGCATCCCCCGACAGCAGCAGCAGCAGGCCCAGCTTCCGCAGCCGGCCTTTGTGCAGGTCCCCCAGGGCTTCATGGCCCAGCCCCAGTCGGTGGTGCTCCCCGTCATGCAGCAGGCCCAGCGGCCCAGGTCGTTCGTGGTCGGTCGGGGTGGCCGCGGCCGGCGTGTCCGTCAGGCCCGCGGTGGCATGGTCTGTGGTTGGGCCTGGGAGGTGCTCCGTCCCGCCTTCTTCTTTGCTCACCTCTGTCCCGCCTTCTGCTTCGCAGATTGGCTACATGTGAAGACGCCTACCCGACCTCCTGGCTGCCCACATGCCGCCTGTTGGCCCGCCTTCCCGCCGGACGCGGGGAGCGGCACACGATACCTGTGTATGTAGGGATAATCTGTTAATGGTCTCATGGTGCTCCGACTCGTGGGTCGGAAGATGAACACGACGAGACTCACTGGGTGGGTGGGGCGAGCATAAGGAGGGAAACACAGGGGGGGGGGGGGGGGGGGGGGGGGTAGACAGGCGGCGTTCGAGCAGCCCAAGAGAAGCGCAACCCAACGCGCCATCCATACAAAGACACGGCGGCCCACGGGCACGCGGCACGCGATGAGACCAACCAAAATGGCCCAAAGACCAAAAACAACAACAATTTATGGGCACGCCAGGGGGAGGAGAGAGCGCGCGAGAGAAGGGGAGGGAGGGGCGCCGAGGAACGGGCGTAGCGTGCTCGACGCGGGGCGTCGGGAGAGGCATACAGGGCACAGCGGGGGGGGGGGGGGGGGGGGGGGGGGGGGGGGAGGGGGAGGGGGGGGGGGGGCAAGGGGCGGACCGCCAACAAATCGCATATCGGGCGGCGCAAAAGGGTTTGAGGCGCAAGACGGACGGATCGTGCCGCCTTGATCGATGTGTTTGTGTGTGGGGGAGGGGGAGGGAGGGGGGGGGGGGGGGTGCCGAAGCGCATGTGCGGGGCGGTTGTTGGCATCCCCCTGGGCCACCCAACGATGGCGGGCGAACCAGATGAGGCAGCTGCTGCCCCGACCGAGGGCCTCAGACGCGTGCCGGGACAACGACGAGCTCCTCCTGGGGCAGCGACTCGTCGGGGTGGCGCCGCCGGTGGGACTTGATGTCCAGCGCATGGACGGCGTAGTGCAGGACGAAGAGGCACACCACGGCCACCACCGAGACGGCCACGAAGACTATCAGGTAGGTCAGGGGCGCCAGCGAGGCCGCCCCGCCCATGAAAAAGGCCCCCGACGTGACCGAGCGCAGGAAGCTGTACGCCGCCACGCCCACCTCGGCCTGGTCGGGCGTCAGGAAGCCGATGATGGCAAACAGCTGCGCCCGCACAAACACACACACAGACACAGACACACACCCAGCCACGAGAGGAGCGCGCCTGATGAGACGAGGGCCCAACTCGGTGGGAGCGGCCAGGGCACGGGGGGCGGCGGGGCGAGGATGGCTGCCGGGGGCGGACCTGGGTCCCGAAGCAGGCCTCGTAGAGGCCGAACAGGGCGAAGGCCGAGTAGAACAGCACCAGCTGGGTGGTGCCCGCGGCCCCGATGGCCAGGTGGCCCAGGACGGAGCCCCCGATGCCCACCGCGTGCATCAGGGTGGTCACCGAGAGCCGCCCCGTGCAGTCGGAGAGCCGCCCCAGGATGGGCGACATCAACACGTACACCGCGCCCCGCTCTGCGACCCACATACAGGGGGTGTCCGGAGTGGTGAGGGTGTGCTGCCGGGATGCGGAGCGGCAGGGGCGAGGGCGGGGATAGGCGAGAGGCGGACCGAGGAAGAGGGTGCTGACGTGCTCGATGGGCGCGTAGGGCGGGTAGACGCCGCTCCAGTAGGGGGGGATGAGCCCCACGGCCAAGAAGGTGGGCAGGAGCAGCAGGTACGACGGGGTGAAGATGATCCGCACCACGGGCAGGAAGGTCTTCCCCAGGAAGGACCCCACCCGCCGGCAGCAGGAGGGCCGGGCCGCATCGGCGGGGCTGCCCTTGGGCGGGCTCGTCGCGGTCTCCGTGGGGGTATCACCCCCCCGTGGGGTGGACGGTGGACTGGCACCACCCGTCAGGGGCACCTGCAGGGCCTGCAACGGGGACGGGGTGATTCGCTCCGCACCCCGCCGGGGGGCGGGCGGCCGTGGGGGCGGCCGGGGAAGCAGGGCAAAGGCCAGGCAGCCCACGCCCCCGATGGCCGAGAGGACGATGAAGCTCAGCTGGTCGTTCTTGAGCTGGCCCCGGATGATGGTCATCAGCAGGTTCCCTGCGGGCAAGCGGTGAGGGTGGTGTGCGGTGGAGAGAACCCCGGTGACACCGACCGACGACTCCCGAGGCGGCGAAACAGAAGAAGAAGGTGCCCGTGTAGAGGCCCAGCCGGGCAGGGTCGGGGCAGATTGCGTAAAGGTATTTGCCCTGCCCGCACCAGATGATCGAGGCACCGAGCCCCAGTAAGATCGAACTTGGGAGCACAAGATCTGCGACAACGCGAAGGGTGAGAAACTCCGGGCAACGATGTCACAGACACTGCTCCTTAAAGATACTGGCAACAGAGAAGAAAAGAAATGGGAGAGAGCCCAAGAAGATGGAAAGCCGGGGCCCAACGAGCTCCGTCAAATGAGGGGACCACAGTGCGGAGACAGCAACCACAAAATAAGCTATAATGTTCGTTTGTGAGTAAACGCAGTGGTTTCCTCGCAACAAACCATAAGACATGGACATAAAACCAAAAGAACCATAAATCGTGGTCTATGAGGAGATGATCGCCCGGTTGCTGAAAACTGAAAACAAACCATAAGATTTTCGGTAGCATATTCGGCTGAGTAGGAGAGCAAAAACCCAATGCCCAGCCACACACACTTGGCGATCGGCGGGACCCGCATTTCGCCCGGGACAGTCTGTCGCGGCCTGAGGGATGACGACGATCGATCTTTTCCTCCAAAAGCCGCAACCTTGCTCTAAGTCGTCGAAGATCGGGTGGGGGGAAGAGGAACTGGAACTGGGGAAAGAGGAACTGGGGAAAGAGGAGGGAGGGTTGGTGGTGGTCGGACGGAGGTGGTTGGGATGAGCGATATGCCCTCGCCCGAGGAGGTGCCTGGCTGGGTCTGGACCACCGCAGGCGAAACCTGCGGAGATTCGATCAACAAAGAGGGCACTGGGGAGTACGGCGACAAGCAGACAGCCCCGGCGGTGGTGCTGGTGGCGGTGGTGGTCGGCGAGGGGGGCATCGAAGGCAACGGGTCCAGCGGCTCCCCCCCGGAGGGGTCCACCCGCCAGACATGAGGCGGGGGCGCCGCCGGGACGTAGGGCGACGACGCAGCCGGGCCGCCCCCACTGCGGAGGGCGTTGAGCCGCTGGGCGCTGGAGGTGTGCCGCAGGGCGGCCTCCACCACAGGCGGGGCGGGGACCGGGGCCGAGGGGGGCGAGCAGGAGCCGCCCTCGACCTCTTTGGATGCGCCAGCAGCGCCCCCTGGAGCCCTCCGGAAGAGGGCCGGTGGGGCCCGCCCGTAGGTGAGGGGCGGAGAGGGGCTGCCCGTTGCCCGGGCGAGGGAGGAGGGCGACCGGGTGACGCCCCAATGGCGGGGGCGCCCCTGGAAGAGGGGGCTGAGGGGCATGGTGGGGGACGGGCTGATCATACCACGAGGCAGCGAGTTCGCACCGTCGCCCGGGGGCGGCGGGGAGATTGCCGGGGAGCCCGCGCCGGGTGGGGAGGTCTGCTTCTCCCCGGGCGGGGCGGGCGCGTTGTTGAGGATGTTGGGCGGCAGCGGGTACCCCGATAGGAAGAGTGAGTACCGCAGGGCGGCCGCGGGCCGGGGGGCCGCTGCTTGGGCGGGAGGATTCTGGAGGGCGGGTGGGAGCGGGGCGGGCATGGGCGGCGTGGGGGCGAAGATGGCCGCGTCGATGTAGCTCGAGCTGGCGGGGGAGGGGTTCGAGGTGGTGGTGCTGGGCCCCCCCGCGGAGCCCGTGGTGGCGGCGGCAGGGGCGGCGGCCGACCCGGCGGCGAGGCCGGGCTCGCCGATCTGGGTGGGCAGAGACGACTCCGACGACGACGAGCTCGTGGTCGCCGAGGACGTCGAGTTGGGGTCGGGGGCAGCAGTGGCGGTGGGGGCCGTGGAGGCCGTGGAGGCCGTGGGGGCCGTGGGGGCCGTGGGGGCTGCGACCCGGGGTGGTCCACCCGACATGACACCGAACAAGGTCAAGGGGCTGTCGTAGGACACTTTGGCGGGGGGCAGGAGGGCAGGGCCCGTCGGTGGGGCCGGCAGCACCGGGGCGGGGGACAGCACCGAGCTGCCGATGACGCCCCCGCCCCGGCTGGTGGTGCTCTCGTCGGAGAGGGGCCCATCGCGGGGCTCCTCGGACCCCCTTGGCCCCCCGCTGGCCGCCGCCGCCGCCGCTGCCGTCCCAGCCACGTCCCGGAGAGAGCCCATGGAGGCCTGCCTCGCGGCAGCGCTCGCACCCGAACCCTGCGGCGGCCCGGCGGGCTCCTTGGCGGCTGAGGGGAACAGGGCGGTGGCCTCCAGGTCGCCCATCGGGGGGGCGGCCAGCTCGGGGGGCAGGTCGCCGTCCTCGGTGCTGGAGGTGCTCGAGGCCGAGGCCGAGGCCGCCCGGAGGAGCGGGGGTGCGGCTGCCGTGAGCGGCCCCGCGGCGGCGGCGAGTGCCGAACGGTTTAGCCCGTCGGCCGCCGCGTTGGTGGGCGGGGTCATGACGGGCGCGGGGGGCGGCTCCACCCCGATGGCGGCGCTGAGGGCGGCCCCCAGGGCGGCCACGGGGGCGGCAATGGGCTGCGGGGCGGTGACGGCGGCCGCCTCGGCGGGCCGGGGCCGGAGCACCTCGACCAGCGTCGAGACGGGGCGCCGCTCGGTGGTGGGGCCGGGCGCCCATGTGGCATGGGGGAAGTGCATGGGCGGCTCCTTCTCCGCCTCCCTCTCCCCGGCCGCCTCCCTTTCGGGCTCGGCGGGCGCCGAGAGGACCGCGGGGGGCTGGGGGCTCGTCGAGGGCGGCGGGCCGGCCAGAGGGTCGGCCCGGGGCGGGGCGCCGACGGAGGACGAGCGGGGGCGGCCCGGGAGGGGCGGCAGGACGGGCAGCGGCTGGGGGTGCGACGCGAGCCGCTCCGAGTCCGTCTGCAGCGGGGAGGGCCGCTCGGGGGCCGGGGTCGCCGGCGGGGCGGCGGGGTGGGGCGAAGCGGCTGCCTGAGCGAGGGCGGGCGAAGCGGCTGGGGTGGCGGCTTCGCCCCCAGGCGATGGCAACGGTGTGGTGACAACAGAGGCGGGGGCAGGGGTGGCGTCTTGAGGGGGCTGGAGGGGCAGCGCCCGCTGCATGCGAACCAGCGAGGCGGGCGGGGGCGGCAGCGGGGGCAGCGGGGGCATGGCCAGCCGGATGGAGGGCGAGGGCAGGCTGGGGGCGGCGGCGGGCCGGGGCTGCTGCTTGGCGGTCGGCAGGCCCGAGGTGGAGGCGCAGGTGGCGGGCGGGGCAGGGAGGGGCAGGGGCAGGGGCAGCTGCTGGAAGAGGGGCGCCCCGGGGACGAGGACCGAGTGGACCACCACGGGCGAGGGGGGCGAGGAGGGCAGCTGCTGCGGGGGCGGCTCGACGGGCAGCGGGGGCGAGGCCACGGCCCCCATGACCGAGGGCATGGTCAGGGTGGGCGAGGAGGCCGTCGTGCCGGGCGGGGAAAGCTCCTGGGCCGCGGCGGCCAGGCCGCCACCCGGGGAGGTGGCACCCGTGGGCTGGCGGACCAGGGCGACCACGTCGTAGTAGGGCGGCGGCTCCTGCGGGCAGGCCAACAAACCGCAAAGGTCCCGAACCGCACACGGCCCAATGGGGGAAAGAAAAAGAAAGAAAAGGGGGCGAGCGGGTCCCAGGGCAGGCAGCACAACCCGTGGGGGCGCAAAGGAAAGCGGTGCCGGCAGGTCCCAGAGGCGAGCAGCAGGCCGCGCGGACGTCGAAGGGCCGCCGCAGGGAGTCGGGCAGGTAGGGGCCGTGCACCTCGGCGGCCTCGAGGCGTTTCATGACCTCCTCTGCGCACATGGGAAGGATCAGGCGCCGCCGTCATCCGGGCCTGGGACGGACCGTGGTGCAGGGCGGCCAGCCGAGCCCGCACCTCGTTGACGTACCGGGCGCGCTCCTCCTGGACGGCCTGCCGGCGCTGCAGCTCCTGGAGCAGCCCCTCGTAGGCCGAGAGGAAAAGGTCGTACCTGCACCAGAGAGGGCCCGCCCCCAAGTTGGTCCATCGCCCCATCCCAATTCCGCGACGCCACCACCACCAGGCAGCGCCCAGGTGCGAGGGGCCGGGGGCCGGGGGCCGGAGGGCGCGGACCACACGACAATGTTGTGCATCTCCTGCAGTTGGCCCAGGATCTGTTCGCGCGCTCGGAGGAAGGCGTCCTGCCCACATGGGACGCACCACCGCCAGCCACAGGCAGGCGCCGCGGGGTGGGGGGGTGGGGGGTGGGGGGTGGGTGGGGGGGTGCAGGAACCAGTCAGGAAGCGAGTCGCAACAACCCGCCCCCTTCGCTCGTCTCCCGCATCGTCGCTCGTGGCGCACAGGCGACACACGCGCGCAAGTTGCGACGACCGACCTCCAAGGGCGGGAGGGAGGCGTTGAGGTGGGCCGTGCACAGGGCGTCGAACTGCTCCAGCTCCCGGCCCAGGGCGGTGCCCGTTTCGGCCCCTTCGTGCTGCCTGCCCGTCGCCAAACGAGACCCCGACGAGACCCCGAAGCGTCAGGATGGCGGGCGGAGGCGGAGGCGAGTTGGGGGAAGGGCCGGCAGCGGACAGTCCCAGGGAGGCCTCGATGGTCTTGGCCTCGCCCAGGACCGTCTGCAGGCTCTCGAAGATCCGCTGCAGCACCTGGGGCAGCTGCTCCATCTCGTGCTCGATCTCTGCCCCGTGCGATCCGACGGGACGGGCGGAGGTGAGAGGGCGCCAAATGCAAGGGAATCTGGGACAGACCCGAAGCGCGCGTCAGGCTGATACAGAGCGGGGCGCTGCGGGGGGCACATGGAGAAACAACGAAAATGGCGACCGCAGGTCGTTTGGAGCCGAACCTGTGCTGCCCCCGGCTCCGCTCCCCCATTCCCCAACCCCCACCGCCAGGCGGCGCATCCCCTCTGGGGCTACGGACCTGGAGAAGGCCACCACCCGGTCCTGCAGGTCGCTCATCTGGTTGATGAGGGCCGTGATGGAGCTGATCTCGGCCAGTTGGCGCGAGTACCGAGTGCGCCCGTCCAACGATGCGCTTTCGGCCTGTTGGGGTGGTGCAAAAGAGGCGGGAGGCGGGAGATGAGGACGCCAGAACCCGGGGCGAGGAGGGACAGTGCGGCAGAGGGCGGGTCGCTGGCGGACTTGAGGGAGTGCTGCGAGTCGGCACGAGAGGTCGTCAAAGGTCGGCTGCGCCGTGGAACGCAGCGCGGTCGCTTGCTCGACGAGCGGCTGGGCAAGGAGGAGGGTGAGAGCCTCAGGGTCGGGCAGGCGGCAGACATGCAGCTCCGTGATATGTGCCCGGATCGACGCTTCTAAGGCATTGGCAGATTCGGAGTCGACAAAGTCGAAGAGGCATTGCGGCGGCGCGCTGATGGGCTGCGCTGCTGGCCCTCCGTCTGGGGCAACCTGAAGGCTGGCATGGAGGGGCTGAGCACGGAGTTGTCTGGGAACGGAACCAAAAAAAGAGAGCGTTAGGAGTGCTCAACGGGACGATCCAACAGACTGAAAAACCGTGGCCAAGTCGGAAGAGAAGCCTTGCGAGATATCCTGAAGTTCATCATAAGACGCCCCAAATGCTTGAGATCTTGTGGATAGCTCCTCCAAGTGTTGCGATATATAACCCAAAAGTTGTTGTAGAGCCTCGCGCGCCTGACCAAATCGGACCGAGGTCTGCTCCAGTAGAAGGCAGTGCTGACGGGACTTTTGTGTGGCTGAGGTGGCGGTGGTCAAATAGCTATGAGCTTGGGTAATGACACGCGCCACAACCTCAAGCTCATTTTCCATTCGAACGGCACCGATGCTGTCGGATTCGGTCTGGGAACTGGATGAAGTGGAGATCAGTCGTGCTCTCCTTTGGGGGATTTTCCACAAAATTTCGTTTCGAAACGAATAAAAACAAGCTCATTTTATGGCTTTTGGCAATCGAACGGAGATGCCACGGGTGCCAAAACACCTTCAACACGACTCAGGACGGCAGCCATCTCAACGGCTCGGCAGAGACCTACACGTCGAGATTGGTAGCTGTCACCGAGTTGTGGCTGAGCTGAAAAAACATCCACGGGCATCCGGCGAAGACAGTCGTAGCCCTACAAAGATCGATCATGAGAACTGGAGCCTATTGGCTCGCCACAGACAATGCACGATCCTTCATCCGTCACGCACCGAATCGCCTGTTCTTTGAGATGGGCCAAACAAAGCGCGGTCAGACTCCCCGAATCGCCGAAAGGGGGTCGGTGCCCTGCAGGGAGCCACGAAGCCGCCAAGGGCCCGCAGGAGCGGACTAGCGCCTCGGCCGGGGCCTCCAGAGCCTGGCAAAAGAGCTCCACCGCCTGGCGGAAGCGGATCCGCGCGGAAGGGCCTTGATATGCTGCGAGACTTGGTTCGAAAGCCGGCTTCAAGGAGCGAGTGGTACAGACCGCAAGCCGGGATCTGCGAAAGGTCGACCTCTTTTACCTGGTTTTAACAGTCAGACGACAAACAAGTGCCGCGAATCGCGCGGACCTTCAAGCGCACCCAGGCGGCCATGCACCACTCCATGGCGCCAGCCCCGGCGACCAACCTCAGAGAGACTTCCCCAAATGAGACCTCGCGCGCCCAGCTGAGGCCGGGGCCCGGCATTTGCGGCTGGGCCCTCAGCTGCTGCTCGCGAAGGGCCTGCGCGTGTCCGTGCTGCTGGCCCAGAACGGTCCAGCACTGGGCCACCGCGGCGGCCAACTCGTCCAGCCTGAAGGACGAGCAGTGGGGCGATGCTGCACCAAGCCGGCACGCACAGACCTGTTGGCGGTCGGTGCGCACAACATGAGAGAGACCTGTGGGATGGTTTGCATCGGACTGGGGGGCGACCCTCGGGCCCATGGGGAGGCGAGCAGCGCCTGGTAGCGGGTTACGATCCGAGAGGCCAGGTCGCCCACAGGCGCCACGTAAAGGAACCTGCATCATCGTGGAGGGAGATGAAGGGATCGCGAATGGGGGGCAAGAGACGTGGCGGTGCGGCAAACCGTTGGGTCGACTGGGACGGGGCAACGACTGCTACCCCGCCTACCCACCCCAGGTGGGGTGACCCGGGGTCCCACGGAGAGGCGTTGACGCGCTCTCTTCGGGCCTGCTCGACGAGGCTCGGGATCCGGGCGGCACTGAGAGGGGCGGCCCCAAGGAGGCGGGCCAGCGGGAGCAGGTACCGCACACCAACTCGTTCGACGGCCAGGATCCCCTACGAGGTCGTTACGAGATGAAGAGAGGACTTCCCCAATGAGTCGGTCGCCTCCTCAGGAGGGGCGCTTCTCCACTTGATGTCTCCCCAATGTGCCGGGGCAGAGGGGGTGGTGGGGTGCCAGACCGAGGCCCCGAGAACATTCTGAATTGATTCGTGGATCCTCTTCTGGGCGAAGACAACTTCCACGCCGCCTTGCTGGAGCCACCACAACAAGGCACCGGCCCATTCGCGGTGCCGCTCCTCGAGGCCAAGCTGCACCGCCGCATCGGGACCCTCCACGATGACCCGTCGCATTCCCTCGTCCTCTTCGTCCCACCCCATCGGCCCCAGCGCGCCCTCCACCAGTATGGCCCGCCGCTCGAGGCCTGGTTCGGGGGGCCGGGGGACCGGAGAGGCCGGCCGCATCTCGAGCAACAGCGGCAGGGGCGTATCGAGCAGGAGACCCTCCACCACACGGCTCTGGGACAGAGGCGGACCGACCACCCGAACCACGGTGGGGTGCGAGAAGACAGCAGTGGGGAGAAAGCCCCACTGAGAGGCATCTCGAGGGCTTTGAACCGTCGCAAGAGAACGGTACGGAGCAAGCGGACATCGGCGGGACCTGAGGAATGCCTGCAAACAAAGGTGAGGTGGGGTGAGGGCGGGAGCCAAAAGACGGTAAACCTCGACAACAGTGAGCGCCATGCCATCGACAGATGCGCCTCCATCATGGGGGGACGATTGGCGGGGTGACCATCCGATGGCGGGCTTCGTCGAGAGAATCCCCCGCACCAGAGACACCACGGGTTTCAGTGCCCCGGGGGCGACGGTTCGCTGTAGGCCGTGTGAGAGATTCTGGCGAGAAGCATAAAAGCAGGCGCAGACAGTGCAGGGGCCCTGTGGCTTGTCAAGCAACTGTAGGCACCACTCCAGAGCCAGCGCATTGGCCGCGCCCAGAAGCTGAGGGTGGAAGCCAGAGTCCATTCCGAGCTGCCACAGACTGAATCGAAGGTAAACATGGTGCCCTTCAAAAACAGACCGAGTCGCGAAATGGATCAGAAAGAGGATCCCATCATCCGGCCTCTGCTCGGCGAAGCTGCCCGTAATGAGAGAGAGGAAAAGCTGCTGCAAAGCAGAGTGGGACCCTGCATGAAGCTACTTCAGGAGATACAAGGAATTGAAAAACCCGGCCTGGCAGACCGACTTGAAAATTCGGGACGAAACCGAAGATATGACAGGGGTCGCGCGGGGAAGATCGGCAGAAAGGAGCTTAAGTCTAAAGAGATGAGTGATTGATAGGACCTTCCTTTCGACCCCATTTCAGACCGGCCTCGGGGCCCACGGGCAGTACGCGCGAACTCTGTGAAGATGTCCAACTCCGTCATGCTCAAAGAACCCCAAAAGGAACTTCAGGCTGGTGCGCGACAGGCGCATGTCTAGCCCACCATTGCCGATGCTCTGGACATGCCTAAACACTCTGCTGGAGGCACTGAATTGATAGTAGTCAAAATCATCGGCGAAACCGATTCTTGTTCTCATAGAGAACAATAATACTCCGCACCACGGGCCATTGCCCAATGAAGCGGCGGCAACAGAAAAACAACAGAAAGATCGAAAAAATCGGGGGAGGGTTGGGTGGGGAGGGGATGCCGGAACGATTCGGAGAACTCTCTTCACCGCAGCTCGTGTGGATCCCCCAAAGAGATCAGTTATATTCTATTCCTTTTTGGGGGGTTCGTCATTCACGCCGCTCTTTCGTCGAGTTTCTCCCCCCAAATCTATTGATGATGGCCCCCCTCGGCATCCACGATTGCCTTTGGCACTTTTCTGTGTTGCCCACCTACGCCCACCTACGCCCAGGGGCAACATGTCTTCTACTCGTCGACGCGTGTTGCGTCCGTGTAAAAGGAGAATGAAATGGATGCGTTCATTGCCTCGTCAACGCAGGCTGCGCAAGAACCGGGCCAGGCGTCGTCCAGTTGACCAATGTCGACGAGCAATCCTGTGCCCCAAAATCCGTCACAGTCCCAGCCCCAACTAACGCCAACACTCCCAGTCGATTGGGAAAAGCGCAAGCATGATTACTATTACCTTCTCAGTGTACCCAAAACGGCGACCGGGCCGGAGTGCTTTCAATCGTATTATGCCATCCAAAAGGATTTCACAGCCACGAACCCTGATTTTGTGCAAGGTTCGCCTTCTCTCTTCACACCGTTGGTCACTGAACACCGGGCTATTCTTCACCAGCGGCCGGGAAAGCTTACCTGACTCTCTCCGACAAGGCTAAAAAGAAAGTGTACGACGAAACCGGCGAAGTCGAGTGTCCGTGTGGAAACCTCATCCCTCACACCATGTCTTTTTTCGATCTTCTCAGCAAGCGACGAGGAGGAGGAGGAAGAGGAAGAGTACGATGGCGCGGAAGTTGAGGAGGAGGAGGAAGAAGAGGAGGAGGAGGAGGACGAGGAGGGTGATGAAGAGGGTGATGAAGAGGTTGCCGGCGAAGAAAGCGACGCCGAGTGCGAGGAGGGCGAGGAGGGCGAGGAAGACGACGACGAGAGCTCGTCCCACTACTACATGTGCCACGAGTGTGGGTCTGCACGGGGATCTCAGCCACTTGTCCCCCCCACCCACCTCCCGACTCTTCTGCGCGATCTCCGCGCCCTTCTGTTCGATCTGTCTTTCCGCTCCTCATCACCCCCCCCCCCCCCCCCCCCCGCCACAGGAAGCGACACAAAAAACGCGATCGCGATATCCGCCGCTCCGCCAAGCGGGACGAAGCGGCGCGCGTGCGGTTGGAGGGCAAGGCCTTCCCCCAACTGCGGCAGGAGATCTCCGCCCTCGAGATCCAGATGCGGCCCCCAAGTACTCCAAGGGAAGGAGAGAAGCCGGGCGGGCCAGAGGCAGCCGACGCCATCAAGAAGAGAGTCGAAGCCTTCCGAACCATGTTCCGACGCATCACCGATCGTCCGTCGCCCCTTGACCATCGCATCCCTCACTCTCAGGTCGTTTTGTGCCGGGTGCTGACCATCCCTCCCCTTCCCTCCCCTCCGCGGCACTTCGGCCTGCTCCAGGGGATGTGGCCCAGGTTGTCATGGACGAGCCCGAAGTGCTCAAGACCATCGTGCACGGCATCGAGGAGGGCAAGCAGTCCGACGAGATCTGCGTGCATGCGTGCAGGCTGCTCATGCATCTGTGCAAAGGTCTGGACATGTGGAGGGTGGTGCGACCAGTGGGGCGGGCGGCGGTGTCTGTTCCTCACGGCCCTGTGACAAAAATCGCCTTCTCGGCTTCTCTCCTGCAGTGCCTCGGCACCACGAGGTCATCCCACTGACGGAGGTTTTTTCGCGCCTCAACCGGGTCATCGAGGTCTGCACCGACCAGAACGTGGCCTACGCCTCGTTGAGCTGCTTCGTGGCCATGCTCAACCGTGGTCCGTGCCCTCTCCGGCCCAGGCCCGCCTCCGAACTCCGCCGCCTCTCCTCCTCCTTTCGCAGCCCATTGCACGCGGATCTCGGAGGCGATCGAAAACATCAAGGTGACCCGCCAGCGACTCCCGCAGCTGCTCAGCATCGCCTTTCGCAGCCTCAGGGATGCTGTCCAGTCGCTGCCCAAGGGCGCCGCTCCTGCCGCGTCTTCCGCTGCCGCTGCCGCTGCCGCTGCCGGGTCCGCCGGAGCCGCCAGTCGGGCGGCAGCCCAGCCCACTGCAAGCCCGCCCTCGGCCGCCAATCCGGTCCAGTGGGCGTACTATTGCAAAATGGTCACCGTCATCTTCAAGCTCTTCTCTGTCGGCTCACTCTACCGTCCGTCCTTGGTTCCTGCTCCTGCTGCCATCTCGTGGTATTCGGCACACCTGCCACTCACGCCCACTCATACCGCTACACTTGGTTTGATGTCCCTTCAGCTGGCTTCCGGTCGCGGTACTGCACTGAGGCTGCCATCAGCGGCATCATCGAGTTCGCGACGCTGCCCCTTCCTCCAGCCGAGGTGGCCGCCCGCATGCGCACCGCCGCCGCCACCTCTGCCACCTCTGCCACCGCCGCGACCGCCACCAGCCCACCCATGCCTGGGGCCACCCTGGGGCCCTCGACTCTGGCCAACAAGATCGGGTCGTTCGCGGTGTTCGATGCCGACGCGGCCATCTCGGTCGTCGTCACCGCGGCCGAGTGTCTCCTGGGCCTCGTCCAGCAGGGCGCCCCGACCGGTCTGTGGCCCGGGGGGATCGGTGCCGCATCCACTCGACCTTCTCTCCTCGCAGATCCCTACATGATCCTGCTGGGGAACAAGGCCAACTGCGCGCTGCTCGTCGACAAGGTGCTCCTGGCCTCCCCCTGCAACTCCCCCATGGCCGCCATCATCGCCCGGCTCGTCTCCGAGCTGTACTCCAGTCCGTGCCGCCCAGCACCCTGCCCCCCGCCCAACCTCTAATGCTGTCCCCACGTCGTTTCTCCTCCCGCGCAGAGCTCCGGGTCTTCCCGCCCATCCCGCTGACCGCCGGGCTGGTGAGTGTGCTGGCGTACGTCTCCCTGCCCCCCTCGCTGGCCGCCCAGCTGACTGTCGTCCCCCCGTCGGCTGTCCCGTTGTCAGCTGCCCCATCCACCCCGCCCATGGGGCCCCAACCCGGTGGTCCCGGCCCCGCGGGCGGCAGCAAGAAGGCCCCGAAGGACAAGGCCGCAGAGCGGCTTCCCCCCGCATACGACCCAACCATCTCTGAGGAAGGCCTTCTGCCCCCCACCGAGCGGCGACGGCTTGGCGCCATGCTCGCCACCTGGCTCGGGACCCGTCTGTCATGCACATCCCCTTCGCTGGGGGCTCAGGGGGCAAGCAACGATCGCACTGGGCGGGGATGCGGTTTGGCGTGCGGCCGGTTCGCGGTCCCCCATCGATTCCTCCATCGCACCTTCTTTCCCTTTGGCCAGTCCGCGACCCCCAGCCGGCCCTCTTCTCCCACGCCGAGCCTCTGGTTGCGCTGCTGCTGCTCCAGCTGGACCACCTCTCGGTCCTGCTCCCCGTGCCCTCGTCCATCGCCTCGGCCTCCTCGGCCTCCACGTCCGACGACGGGCTGGGTTTCCTCGTCTCGCCCCTCCCCGCCCGCTCCATCAACACGGTCCCGCCACCCGCCGTGTCAGCCGAGACGATCATGGTGCAGGGCAACGTGCCCCTCTCGACGGCATGCTTCATCCTCCACGGGGTGCTCGCCTCGCAGCACGGTTCGTCCCGGCGGCCCCCCACAGGCCCACCCGACTCACTCTCCCGCCGCCCGTCCATCCGCCCTCTAGAATCCCTCCATCGCCAGTTCATGGCGAGCCACGGGGTCCGGGTGCTCAGCTCGCTCCTGAGCATGGTTCCCTCGGGCCGCCTCGAGGGCATCCCTTCGGGGGACACCTACGACCGTGACCACAACCACTGTACCGTCCGTCCCTCGCCACGCAGCCTCTCACCCGCCCCCTGCTTCGCGAATCTCTGATGACACCTCTTGTTGCTTCCTTCTTTGAACGCAGCTTTACCACGTGCTGCATTCGCTGGCTCTGGTGCTCTCCTGCCCGGCCCTGGCGCGTCGTGAGAGCCGGGGCCAGTGGATCGACGATGGCCTCCTGGTGGCCCTGGCTCGGTTCCTGGTGCCCGTCCCCGACAAGTCGGCAGCCCTCGACGCCCTGGCGGCCGAGGTCCTGGCCCTGGCCCTGCGCGACTGTGACGAGAAGCTCATCAACCAGTCCTCCTCCGCCCTGACTGCGGGCGCCCTCAACCTCTCCCTCAACGCCTGCATCCACCCGGGCACCCCCATCAACACCACCGCCCCTGCCCCGGGCCCCGCCCCGACCGCCCTCCCCGACGCGACGGAGGCTCGGCCGGCCTCCCTGGTGGCCGAGATGCTGGGCTGTGTGCTGGCACAGGCGCTGGCTGCCTGGACGACAGCCATGTGGGGCGTGGCGACCCCCGAGCCGGCTCCCCCGGCCCCGGCCCAGCCGAGCGGGGGCAAGAAGAAGAAAGGCGGCGCCCAGACCCAGCAGCACACCGCCGCCCAGCCGCCCAGCACCACCCCTCGGCCCCTGCCTGACGCCGTGACCGCCGTCACCCAACAGGTAGAGTGCTCCCCGGCCGCCACGCCCTGCCCGTCCGCGGCCCGGGTGGCCAACTACGAACGGCTCCTGACGGCCGTCCTGTTCTGCATGGGCGCCCTGGCCGGCTGCGGCACGGGCGGCTGCGGCCTCTCAGTGGCGCCGCTGCTGACCCAAAACAGCAACGTCGACTGCAACAACACCAAGTCCATCCTCCAGGTCCGCCCCCTCGTCTCTAGCCGGAGCACCTCCCCCCTCGGCTTTTTGACGCTCACCATCTCGCATCTTCTCCTCCCCTGGTTGGGGCCCGGCAGTATAACCACCACACCAACCTGGCCATCCGCACCCCGCTGGTCGACCTGCGACTCTACATGCCCGGCACCCCCTTGGATCGGCTCCTCCGGCAGGCGCGACGGGATGCCCACATGGCCGACCACTTCGCGCTGACCCTCCAGCTGCTCCAGCTGCGCTGGGACCACTGCTACGGCCCCGATGGCCCCTTGCTGGCCGTCCTCAGCGCCGAATCGCCCACCGCGTGCCGCAACGGGACCTTGAACGGGGCACCGCTGGTGCAGTGCCTCTTCAGGCTCCTCCGCGTGGTTCGCTCCCCCGCCCTTGTTGCTCCCGCCCTCACCCATCCAAACCCCTTGTGTGCGGCCCGCTGAACGACTCTTCCGCTTCGCTCCCTTTTAGGCTGGCGTCCTGCCGCCCGAGTCGCCCCTCGTCTCGGCGCTGCTGCGCCTGCTGACGGCCCTCTCCCACGTGGACTACTTCGTGGACCGGCTGCTCTACGCCCACCACGCGGGGACCCAACCGGTGCTGCCCACCGACCCGGCCAAGCTGACGCCCGCCCACTTCCCGCTGAGCTGCCCCGTCCCTGACCACGAGCGCAGCCTGGTCCTCCAGCTGGCCACCCTCATGCAGAACTCGGTGGCCCCTTGGGCGGCGCGCCCCGCCTCGGCCACAGCGGGGGACGAGGCCCCACGGCCCGCCCAGCCCTCTTGGATGGTCCGCCTGGCTGGATTTGCTCCTCCTACGCAGGACTCTCTTCAGCAAAAACGGGAAGCCTCCCCCATGTGACGATCGCGCATCCACTGATCCCCTCTCGAACCCCCCATTCCCTGCAGTCCCTCTTGGTGGAAGCCCTGGCCAGCTACCCGCCCCCTGCCGTCCGCTTCGCCATCCCGTCCGAGGACCCGCGGGCCGTCCCCGACCTGGGCTTCGACCCCCGGGCTGCCAAGGAACGCACCGCGGCCACGGAGGACACGATGGCCGCTATCCGGCACCTCCTCTCGGCCACCCTCTTCGTCGGCCGGCTCGACACGCCCGGGGTGCCCGCCCTGACCCGGCTCGGGCCTGCTCGCTGCCTGGTGACCCTCCTCCAACGGTCTGCCTGCTCTGGGCCCATGCCGTCGGGTGGTCTCACGTTTCTTCTTTTGTCCTCCCGTGGGGCGTGTGCTGCCCCTGTCTCTGCCGCCTGTGGTCGCGCAGGTGCCCCTATGGCGACCAGACCCTGGTCCTGGGCCAGCTCGCTCTGCGCCTGTGGGACCACGTCCTGGGGCTCCTCTTCCAGGGCTACCCGGTCCCCGTCATGGCCGTGACCCAGCCCTCGGCCGCCCAGACCAGCTTCCCCATCCCGCTGTGCGCCACCACCAGCTGTGCCGTGGCCCACCCGCCGCCGGGGCCCGAGGACCCGGCCCGCCTCTGGAACCAGGGCGTGGCCATCCAGCTGATCGCGGCCGCTTCGGCCCTGCTCGCCCTCAACGCGGGCCTCTTGCAGAACGCGCCCACGAACCCCACGAACCCCGCCCACCTGCCCCTCATCCCCTTCCCGCCGCCCATCGGCAAGGCCCCCCTCGCGCCCGTGTGCGAGCGGTTCTTTGCCCTCCGCGCCCGACTGCTGAAGGATCTTGCCGGGCCCCGCGCCGCCGCCCCTGCCTCGCCCGTGCCTTCGGCGGCCACCCTGGATGGGGCCGAGGGCTCGCCGGCCACCTCGCATGCCTCGCTGCGCACGGGGGGCGACCCGAGCCTCGTGGCGGCCATTCTGAAGGGGCTCCTGACCAGCAGCGAGCGGCCCGTCGTCTGCGCGGCCCTGCAGCTGATCAGCGGCCTCGCCGCCCTCGAGTCCTACCGGGCCCCCGCCGGCCTGGCCGAGGGCCCGTCCTTCCTGACCATCTTCGCCAAGGTCCGCCCCCGCCGCCTCCTCGCCCCTCCTCATTCTCTTTGTCATTCCTCTCCACCGCCCGCAGTCGGACATGCTGGACGTGCTGATGCGGCTGCTGGCGATCTGCGTGGCGGCCGTACAGAGCCCCGAGGACGCCATCGTGGTGCCCTTCGACTCGGCCGAGCGTCTGGTGGTCGTCCCCTGCGCCCCCTCCGAGGGCGGCGCCACCGGCCCGGCCACCCAAGCCGGAGCCGCCTACGGGCGGGTGGTGGGCACCCAGCGACACCAGGTGGCCCGGTCGGCGGCCCTGCTGGAGAGCGATCCGAGCGTGGTGACGCTGGCCATGGTCGGGGCGGTGCTGGCGGCCTTCAAGAGCCTGGCCCCGCTGGGGCTCCTCTTCGAGGAGTTCGGCGAGGAGGGCATCGCGGGCCTCCCGGCGGTCCTCGCCCAGTGGCACCGACCCCTGCGCCGGTCGGAGATGCACCCGCCCTGCCTCCAGCGCAGCCAGATCGCCATCATGGCCACGCACCGCCTCAGCGAGGCCTCCTGCAAGCTGGTCACGAGCTGGGCCCAGCTCGTTGCCGAGATGCTCGGCTCGTGGGGCAGCGGTCTGCGCCCCCCTCCCCTCCCCTCCCTCCACCCCCGCTCGGCACGCCGTTCTCGTCTTTTGTTTTTTTCGGGGCGCCCCCTTTCCCTTTTCTCACTTCCCCTCTCATCATGATGCTGCCTGCCGCGCCTGCGCACGCACGACCCACAGTTGCCGACACGAACATCCTGCGCTGCCTGGCGGTCCTGGTTGCCCTCTACCCGGGGGCCCTGCACGGCCAGTGCATCCCCAGCGCGCCCTTCCTGCGCTTCCTCATCGCCACCGCCGAGGCCTTCCCCGTGGCCGACCTGGCGGCCCACTGGGAGTCGGTGGAGGCCGACCCGGAGATGGCCATGGCCCAGGTCATCCTCCAGCTGGTCGTGGCCATGGCCTCCGATGGTCGGCTGCCCCCCCACCTGTCATCGTCTGCTTTGCCCGGTCCTCGTTGTCGGGTCCTCGTTCGCGCTCACACCCTTTGGTTCGTCACGGGTGCGGACTGGGGACCCCACAGCCAGGACCCGGACGCGCCTGGCAGGCAATGCCCCTCTGCTGCGGGCCCTGCAGGCTCCGCTGGTGGCCGTGGCCGCCGCGCCGTACCCGCGCCCGCCCGGGTGCACGCCTCCGAGGAGGCATCGGCTGCCTTCGGGCGGCTGCTGAGCCTCCTCCAGCTGATCGTCCGCGCCATGGCCGCACTGACCGACGGTCCGCCTCTGACGCCCCCCCACACACACACACACACACCACCACCACCACCACCACCACCACCACCACCACCACCACCACCACCACCACCACCACCACCACCACCACCACCACCACCACCTTCAGCATCACGCATCACGCATCACGCATCACGCATCACGCATCACGCATCACGCATCACGCATCACGCATCACGCATCACGCATCACGCATCACGCATCACGCATCACGCATCACGCATCACGCATCACGCATCACGCCGCCTCATCTTGCCGTCGCGCGGGTGATCCTCACCATGGATACGCTTTGCTGTCGTTTTGTTGATGTGTCCCCAGAGCGGACCCGGCCCCACCTGCGGAAGACCAAGCTGCTCGAGGCGCTGGGCTCGGCCGACCCGCGCTACCTGGTGGGCATCCTGCCCCCCGCGCCCCAGTCGGCCGTCGCCTGGCCCCAGCTCCTCCAGGCCAGCCCCCTTCCCGAGGTCCGGCGGCTCTCTCTCTCTCCCGCCCATCACCTGCTGTCCTCCTGCCCATCGCTCCATCCAGTTCCAGCAAGTGCTCGACGAGCTCTACCGTGCCCTGGACGCCGAGGACCTGGCCCCGCTGCAGGGACGGCTGGAGGAGGTCCTCGAGGCCGAGGACACAAAGCGCCGCGACGGACTCGCAAAGGCCGCCGGCAACGCCCGGGCCGTCGATGAGAAGAAGCGCCCGGCAGCCGCCTCGGCAGTCCCTGCAAGCGCCTCGACTGCCGCCACCGCCGCTGCCGCCACCGCCGCTGCCGCCAGCAAGCGAAAACCATCGCCGCCGCCGCAGCCGCCATCCGCTCCTTCCTCCCCTCCATCCGCCAGTCCCGCCGGCCGCCCGAACGCCGCCCCCCCTGCGGCACGGGCCTCGCCGCCCCCCGAAGAGGCCAAGCGGAAGGGCACCCAGTCCCGGCCGCCCGCCAGGGACGAGACGCCCGGGCCCGTGCCCTCCGTAGCCTCGGCACCGGCCGCCTCGGCTTCGGTCGACGATGAGGGCAGTACAGCCGCCGAGTCGGCCACCACCACCGGGGGCAAGCGGGCCCGCAGGCGGCACCGCCACGGCGGGAAGGAGGCGCCCCCGGTGGACCCCGAGGCCCAGCTGGCCGAGGCCCTGGCGGGCATCACCCTGGGGCCGGCCGACTTCGAGGAGTGGCCCTGCCCCCGCTGCACCCTGCACAACAAGCCCCAGGCCCTGCGGTGCGAGATCTGCATGGCCCCCCGCGAGCTGACCGAGGCCCAGCGGCTCCGGGTGCTCCGCGTCCAGCAGCAGATCGAGAAGGACGCCGCCACGGCGGCCCTGCCCCTGCGGCCCCGCGACCAGATCCGGGTGCCCATCACGCCCCGGCCCAGCGCCCCCGAGGCGGCCGAGGAGACGGCCTCCTTCGGCGATAATGCCTTCTCATCGCTGGTCGAGGGGCCCAAGCAGCCGCAGCCCGCCCAGGCCAAGCCGCCCCGCCCGCCCTCCAAGGCGGCCGCCCCGATGATCACCTCGGCCACCTCGGCCGCCCTGGCCTCCTCCTCCTCCAGCTCTCCTCCCTCGCGGCCCGCCTCCTCTCACGGCACGGCTGCGCTGCCCCCACCCGCCGGTCGCGGGGCCCCTCGGCCTCCTCAGGGGGCCCCCCCATCGCCCCCTTCGGCGCCCGTGGGTCGGGGCTGGGCCCGGCCCCGGCTGACCGACTGGGAGTGCTCCGTCTGCCACAACCACAACTACGCCGGCCGGCCGGAGTGCATCTGCGGCCTGAAGCGGGCAGACTGCGACCCCACCTTCGAGGGCGCCGCCTCGGCCGCCCCCGCGGTCGCCGCCCAGGCGGCTTCCAAGACGCCCACGCCGCCGCACACCCCGCCCTCCTCGCCCACGCACAACGCCACGGGGCGCGGCCAGGCCCTGCGTCCCCAGACCTCTCCCCTGCCCCCGGCCAAGCCCCGCCAGACTCTGAGCTCCGCCGCCGCCGCCGCCGCCCTGCCGGGCCCCCCAGCCGCCAAGCCGACCGTCGCCATGGGCCGCGGCCGGGGCGCTGTCATCGGCTGGCAGCACGTCATCCAGGAGCAGCAGCACCACCCGCCCCCATCCGCCGCCGTCCTGACGCCCTCCCCGCCCTCGCCGCCGGTCCTTCCATCGCCATCCCACCCCACCCGGCGGCCAAGCCCCAGATGGCCGCTCCGGCCCCACCCTCCGCCAAGCCACGCGCAGGGGCGCCTCCGCTGACCAACACCAAGTCGGTCACCCCGCCGCCTCCACCACCGCCACCGCCACCGCAGTCCCTCCTCCCGCTCGTACCTCAACCCGCCCGGCCACCCCAGGGGGCCCTTCCCGGGGGCTTCACCACCGTGCCGCCTGAGATGCAGCGGCCCCTGCCGGCCCGGCCCATCTACCCCTCTCCCATCGCGCCCCCATCGGCCGCCGCCCCCTCGCTGCCGCTCCCCCCGCCCCCTCCTCCCGCCACCATCGCCTTCGGGTCCCTCCCCAGCTTTGGGCCGCTCTCCTCGCAGCCCCTCTGCCCGCCGGCCGCCCCGGCGGGGCTGATGGACCTCTCGCCCACCATTACCTCCTCGGGGCCCTCCTTCGCCCCGCCCCGGCTGCCCCGGCTGCCCTGCTTCTCCCCCCCGCTGGGGTCCGACTTCCTGCCCGGCCCCGGGGCCGCCCCGCTCCCGTCGCCGCAGCCCTCGCTGGAACTGCCCCTGGCGGCTCCCATCGCCACCCCGGACCAGCTCTACTCCTTCGCGCCGACCGACTTTGCGACGGATGCCCCGTCGGTCCTGCCCACGCTGCCCACGCTGCCCACGCTGCCCACGCTGCCCACGCTGCCCAGCAACGACGTGGCCCCGGCGGACTCGTTCTGCTTGTGGTCCCCCATGACGCCGGCCCCCAGCCCCATGGGCAGCCTGGCCCCGCCGCCGCCGCCCTCGGGCTTCCTGGACTCGCCCTGGGACATGAGCAGCCCCCTGGGGAGCCCCATGGGGGGCGGCATGCCCATGGGGGTCATGGAGGGTGGCCTGATGATGGGGCTCTACCCCCCGACCCACGTCTTCGAGACCGCACCCGCACCCGCCCCGCCACCCGCCCCCTCGCCCAATGACGGCCAGCAGGCCTAACGGGGATGCGGATGGGGTGGTCGCGTGGTGAGTCGTCCGAACAGAAGAGCCATGATGATCCTTCTTCCTTCTTCGCAGGCTGGCTGGCTCGGGATTCAGTTTGCGTTTGCCTTCCTTCCCTTCAAGCACCCCCCCTCCCCCTCCTCCTCCTCCCTGGTCCCTCCCCCCTCCCGAATCTCTGGTCCAAGGGGGGGTGGGCTGCTTCCGTTCTGGGCTGCTTTTTGGGGGCCCCAGGCGGCGCGAGGCCCCCGGGAGGCCGAAAGGGAGGAGAAGAAGCCCCCAAAGGACACAGACACAGACACAGACACAGACACACACCACCATCACACCCGCCCCAGCCCGCTCCCGCTCCCAGAGAAGAACCCGCGCGCCGCAGGGAAAGCGGCTCAGCAGCCAGCCGCGCCCGCCCGCCCGCCCTGCCCCCAGCCGCACCGTCAACCCGAGGCTGCCCCCGCGAGGCCGGCCGGCTGCGGTCATCACGGCTGAAGAAACGGTCATCATCACTGCTTCTTCTTCAGCGACATCTGCGGGAAGACCAGCGGAACCTTCAACCGGACCACCGTCTGGGTCACCTGGGGGGAGGGGGGGAGGGGGGGGGGAGGGGGGCCGGTCAGACACCAAGCGCGGGAAAGAGGATGGCGGCACAGGGACAGGGCGTGGAGTGCGGGGGGACGCAGACCGGTGCGTCAACCTTCTCGTCCTCGTCCTCGTCCTTGGGCTTCTTCTCGTCGCCCTCGGCGGCCGGCCGGGCTCGCTTGCGCCGCTTGGCCGACTCGACGATGCAGCCCAGGGCCTTCACGAAGGGGATCGCACTGCCCACCCACAGCCCCACAGCCCACAGCCCCAGAGCCGGCCATCCCCCACCAACAAAAAGGCGTCGCCACCACCACATCCAGAGGGGTCAGGGCCGGGCGGCGAGGCGGCGAGGCGGGTGACTATCCCCCCGGGGAGGCAGGCCGTGGGTCCGGGGATGCCGGAGGGGTGGGGGTGGTGTGTGTTTGACGACGGACGCGGTGTGGTGCATGTCCAGCTCGGCGGCGAGCTCCTCGAGGGTCAGCCGGAACTGGTCGATGTGCAGGGCCACAGCGATCAGCACCAGCTGCAGCTTCGACCGCAGCGCGTGCGTCATCACGGCCCTGGATGGATGGTCATCATGGCATGAGGAGGGGAGGGTGGGGCCGATCAGGAGGGGAAGGGGGTGCCCACGTCCCAAGGCGGCAGACATGAGGTGCGATGATACACCATGGTCGGCCCCCCCCACCCTCCCCTCCTCATGATGGTGATGACACGGGGTGTGCGCCTGTGCGCCTGTGCGCCTGTGCGCCTGTGCGCCTGTGCGCCTGTGCGCCTGTGCGCCTGGGTGTGGAGGTTGGTGCGGACGTGAGCTTGTCGCCCTTGTACTGGGCGTCGGTGTACTGCTGGATGAGGTAGTTCAGCACCGGCTCGGGCACCTTCACCGTCGTCGCCAGGGTGGCCCGCTGTTCCACACCCCCGGTCGCGCACCACCCAGGAAACACCACCCCAAGTGAGCACCCAGGCCATCCATCCATCCACACCACCGTCCCGTCCCGTCCCGTCCCGTCCCGTCCCGTCCCGTCCCGTCCCGTCCCGTCCGCCCAGCGGGGGAATCTGGCGGCAGGGCGGACGTCGGCCATGGCGCGTGGGGAGCACTGCAGGAAGCGCCACAGGTATGTGTAGAAGATCAGCAGCCGGGCGGCCCGGGCCCGGGCGGCCTCGTCATCGATGGCGGCCAGGCGGGGCACCCGCGAGGCGACGAAGCGCGGGAAGAGGCTCGCGGGCAGCTTGCCCACCTCGGCCGCGGTCAGCTGCAGGATGCGCCCCAGCGGGACCTGTTCCAGGATCGCGGGCGGCACCACTGCGCCCGGGCGGGGGGGGGGGGGGGGGGGGGAAGAACAGCACGCCCCAGCCGAACGGTCAGCATCACCCCGGTCATGCCCTCCCCATCCTCCCCCCACGCACCGTCACCCATCCGGGGCTGGGACCCTCCACCCCCACCCACCCCCGCAGGGCGGACGTTGGTCGAGGGGGTAGGCGTCCTCGGGCCGCTCGGCGTTGGTGTTGTGGGGCGGGATGTCGGCCATGATGACCGCAACCCGGTCCAGCTCTGCACAGCCCGGCCCAGGGAAGTGGGGGCGGGCGGGCGGGCGGAACCAGGGAGTGAGCACAGGCGAGGCGAGGACGGGGGGGTCCCAAAGAGGTCAGAGGGTGGAGGGTGGAGGGGGTGCTCGCCTGGGTGCGGGTGGGGCACGGACCCTGGGTGAACTCGGACTGCTTGGAGGCGACCAGCTCAGGGACCGAGGCCGCAGCCACGACCGTGTCGATCTGACCCCAGGGGCAGACAGGCAGGCACAGACACAGACACAGACACAGACACCACCACGGGCCACGAGGTCCCAAAGAAAGGGAGGCGAGATCCCAGAGAAGGGGAGGCGAGGTCCCAGAGAAGGGGAGGCGAGGTCCCAAAGAAGGGGAGGCGAGGCCCCAAAGAAGGGGAGGCGAGGTCCCAAAGAAAGGGAGGCGAGGTCCCAGAGAAAGGGAGGCGCGGAAGGGTGAGCAGGGTGCCGCGAGGGCATGCCGCCCCCACAGCCGGGGGGCAGGTGGGTGGGGCAGGTGGGTGGGGCAGGTGGGTGGGGCAGGTGGGTGGGGCAGGTGGGTGGAGCAGGTGGGTGGGGCAGGTGGGTGGGGCAGGTGGGTGGAGCAGGTGGGTGGGGCAGGTGGGTGGGGCAGGTGGGTGGGGCAGGTGGGTGGGGCAGGTGGGTGGGTGGATGGATGGGGTGGGGGCAGGGCGGGGCGGGGCGGGGCGGACCTTCTTGTCCTTGATGCCGTATGCGACCTGCTTCTCCTTCTGCTGGCGGCGCTGCTTGCTGCCGAAGGCCTGAGTCAGCTCGGCATCGGTCTGGGCAAAGTTCATCTTGGCCTGCGCGAAGGGCGGGCGAGAGATGGCGAGGGGGGGATGGTGAGGGGGGGATGGTGAGGGGGGGATGATGATGAGGGGGGGGGGTGCACGTTTGAGGGGGCGGCCAAAAAGACCTGCGCCTCAACCTCCTGCTCGGTCTTCACGTGGTATTGGAGTGGTATTATCTGGGGGACGGAAATGATGCGCGCCTCCCGGGTCTCAGGGTCGACGACACACAGAGCATACCTGATGGGGAGGGAAAAGGTGGTTACCAATCCCGATGCCCCGAAGCAACAGACTTGGACTGCTTGGTGGCAACAGTTTCTTTGCTAAAGTTCGACCCCTTCAGCTCAACGCGGGAGTTTTCGCCAATGACCACCCTCTGCTGAACGCGCCGTTCGGGCGCATTTTGCATGACCTATCCAATTTCTTCGTGAACGGTGCTGATCCGGGCCGAGGGACAGACCCTGAACGCCATGGGATCATCGTGGAGGGCAGGATTGCATCCCGGAGGGAAGCCGACTATCAAGAAAACCCAGGGAAATATAGTGAAAAAACGGGATGGTTGAGGGACACACCAAGGAATGGCGGCGGTTTGTTGGCAGCAGCCGCCTCAACAACCAACGAGTACTCCCCCTCGGTTTCCATTTGCCTAATGTGCCACGGCGGTCGCAGCTAAACCCATTCGGTCAAACTGAAAAGATGTTCGCAGACAGTTCTGCCGCGATCACCAGAAGAGTTCACAATGCATACCAACAAATGGCTGAACTTTCATACGAGGTTCGTTTTGGGTCGTCTTCCCTTTCCGTAATCATCGGATTGCAGTCTCCACAGTTTCGACGGTACTCGCTTGGTCGCGAAGTCCGGATGCTCCCTTCACGGAGCAACAGTGGCTCGGATCATCGGCTTTTACCCCCGTCCTTTTGTCCAGACGTCAGGCATCATCTCCACCCCGGTTCGCCCCACACGCCCACCGCGCCCTGGCCTCTCGTCATCACGTCTCAAGTGATTCCGATGCTGGAGCAAATTAACGCCCACTCCTATTCGCCAGCGACCAGTGGGACTGCCTGCTTGTTCACCGGTCGGGAGCAGGTTCTGCCGAACCCCGACGTGGTCGAGGTCTGCCCCACCCCGGAACTGACCTGCCATTCCGCGTTTAGGTTCATTTGCCTCCATCTCACCCGCCCCCTCCACCTGGAAGACGTCAGAACCGCCACTCCGCACCCGGAACCCGGCGCCCCTCCTCTGCACCCCGCACACGGAGCCCTGGCCGCCGCTCGCCAACATGCGCGCAGCGACCGGGGCAAGCGCTGGGCGGCTCCCTTCGCCGCACTGCCCAAACTCCATTCGGCTCTCCCTCTTCGAGTGTCATCATGACCCGCGCACAGCAGCGACCATCCTCCGCCCCTCGGCGGGTTACCCCTTCCGCCTCCCCTGTGCTCTGCTCCCCGGTGACCATACACTCTTTCCCTTCTCGCTCGCCGACCCGGCACGGCCCTGTGGTGGGCCTTCGCCTCGCCGGCCCTGAGAGCAGTCGGGCGACCTGCTCCCCACAAAGTCCGGCCATCGATCATTGCCCCACCTGTGGCTCCGGCTACGAGGCCCCAGGGTCGCCCTTCCTCGACTGGTCGCCACCACCCCACGGCCGGCCCTTCGCCCATCCCCCGGGCACACTCTTTCGTGCAATCAGCGGCCCCCGCACGGAAGCCATCGAGGGGGCGGAGCGGATCCTGGGCACAGTCATGAGGCTCTCCCGGGGGCCCCTGACCGATCACGGGAATGTGGCTCTCCCCCAAGGCCCACACAGCCCTGCCCACCCACGGCCCAATGTGTGGAGGTAGGTTGGTCCTGGGAGAGGAGAACATCGGTAGAAGATCACCAGATCGATTTGGATTCGGTGAAGGCGGGTGGAGGGGCGGGGTGAGCCACAGGGGAGGAGGTGGCAGAAGCGGGGGAGAAAGGAGAGTTTGGCAGCAGAGTTTCCTTCTTGTTATTCATATTTACTCCGAAGTTTCAGTGGCGGTTGGGGTGGGAACAGAAGTGCCCAAAAACGCAGGAATACGGTCGAACGATTTCATGATCCCCATGAGGGTGGGCAGATCAGCCGAAAAACGAACAGTTTCGGTATCCTGAAAGAAATGCGATGGAATGGATCCGAGCCTTCCGCTCGCTCAGACCTCCTTCCCGTCTTCAGTGGGCCTCACGAAAATCATCTCGATGTAAGCAGTGGCGCCGCCCTGTTCCCCAGAGCTGCTCGTTGTTTTGACATCAATACGCTAAAAAGAAATCAGGGCCAGAAATCAAGTCCGTACAGACCCAGGAAATGTTCTTCAGAGTTCTGCTCCACCGCAGCTTTCGGAGAGATTCTGCGAGCTACAAAGCAATAAGAAACTGATGCATCTGACGCGGACATTTTCTGGGGCCGGATTCGCAGCAGGAGAAATCGAAAGCTGACCTAACTGCTGCGCGGCGGCTTCTTCCATCAATAATATAGTGGCGTTCCCGTTGCCGGAATCCACTAAGTTGGGGGCCTTGCGTGGCGCTTCGAGGCTCCCAGGACGCGCCTTATGGTTTTCTCTTTTGTGCGATCGATATGGAATCGCACATTCGCATTCGTTTCATCTATGGGCACGAAAATCCTGCGATCATGCAATGTTATTCAAATTCCCGACCATCTGGCCCTGATTATGGACGGGAATCGGCGTTGGGCGAAAAAGCACCACGTTCAGCGTTCTGAAGGACACCGTCTGGGTTTTGTCAAGATGAAAGAGGTCTGTTGGCAGCCGAGTCATCTTCCTCATCTTCTCTCCCATAGCTGCTGAACTGGTGCCTGGAACTGGGTGTTAGGCATGTCTCAGTCTACGCATTCAGTCTCGACAATTACACACGACCCACAGACGAAGTCCAGGGTCTCATGGAGCTGGCCAAGGACAGCTTTCGGGAGATCCTGCGGGAGGAGTCTGTTTCTCCTTTCGAGCACGCACTGCAACCACCGCTCCCTCCTTCTTCAACCTGTGCGCATCCAGTGAGACTGTGCGCCGCGAGAAGATCTGCGTGCGCATCTGTGGGGATCTGTCGACCCTCCCCGACCCGGAGCTTCACGCCCTCTCGGCGGAAATCATGGAGGTCACCAAGAACAACACCCGGCTCTACTTCAACATCTGCTTCGCCTACTCGGGCCGGGTGGAGATGTCCGAGATGGCCCGCATGGTCTCCCTCGGGGTCCATACCGGTCTGCTCCTCCCCCCCGGCTGCTGTCTCCGCCCGGCGTCGATATCCCCCCGCGTCTCGTTCATCTCCTGCTCGGAATATCTGTGTCGGCGGTCTGCAGGGTGGCTATTACCCGGGGACGCCATGGCCCAGGTGCTGCCCACTACCCCATATCTCCTCCCCTACCACCCCGAGCCGCACGGCATCATGCCGTGCCCCCACCCCGTCTCGATCCCCCGCCCGCTGCCCGAGTCCCCCCACGGCGCGGCCCCCCCTTCTGCCTCTGCCTCTGCCCCTCCCCAACCAAATTGGTCTGTCGCTGCACTCCTCACCTCCCTCCGACCGAACACCGCCTCCCCGTAACCACTCACCCCTCATCATCATTGCCCCGCGTCTGCTTCTGCTTGGACGCCGGGTGGGGGGGTCGGACCGCCGTCCCTGGTCGCCGCCCCCCATGTCCAGGCGATGGACAGACTCCCTCCTCAACCACCTTTCCTACATGGGCGGCCAGCCGCCACCCGACATCATCGTCCGGACATCGGGCGAGATCCGCCTCTCGGACTTCATGCTGGCCGAGGTCTGTCCCCCGCCCCCTGGCATCACACCCCCTGGCATCACACCCCCTGGCATCATACCCCCCTGGCATCATACCCCCTGGCATCATACCCCCTGGCATCGCACCCCCTGGCATCATACCCCCCTGGCATCATACCCCCCTGGCATCATACCCCCTGGCATCATACCCACCCGTCTCCATACCACCCGTCTCCATACCACCCGTCTCCATACCACCCGTCTCCATACCACCCGTCTCCATACCACCCGTCTCCATACCACCCGTCTCCATACCACTCCCCTGTCACCATCCACCCCTGGCCATCATCGTACCATCTGTCATCGCCCACTGCCACCACCACCCCTGCCACCACCCACCCATCCTCAGCACCCTCTCGCCCGGTTCCTGCATCCCAACCTGCTTCGCGCTCATTCCCCTCGTCCCCTCGTCCCCTCGTCCCCTCGTCCCTCGTCCCTCGTCCCTCGTCCCTCGTCCCCTCGTCCCCTCGTCCCCTCGTCCCCTCGTCCCCTCGTCCCCTCGTCCCCTCGTCCCCTCGTCCCCTCGTCCCCTCGTCCCCTCGTCCCCTCGTCCCCTCGTCCCCTCGTCCCCTCGTCCGCTCGCGGCTAGTCTGCGACGGCCCTGCTGAGCTTCGTGGCCGTCAACTGGCCGGACTTCTCCCGGCTGGACCTGCTCAGGGTCCTCCTCGCCTACGGGCGCCGCCACAAGGGCCTCCAGGTCCGCCCGCCACCCGGCCTGCCCTCCATATGCGTCGTTTCGGCCGCCCCTCGTCCTCACCCCCGCCATCCATATGCCTCGTTTCGGCCGCCCCTCGCCCACGTTGTTCACTGTTGGCCCCCTGCTACACCCCCCGCAGCAAACGCGCCGCCTGGAGAACGCCCGCCTGGCCGCCTGCATCGCCACCCCCCAGCCCCAGTCCGAGTCCCAGTCCGAGTCCCAGCCCGGCCAGCCCGAGTCCCATTCCCAGCCGCAGCCGCGACCTGACGACGGTTCGCTGGCTGATTCTTCACAGCCGGCCCCGGCCCCCGCCGGCCCCGCACCGCCACCGCCACCGCCCTGCGATGTCGCCAGCGTGGCCATGAGTGCCACCGCCGCGGCGGCCCGGGCGGACGCCTTCTGCCGGCACCTGTGGCAGCTGCGCCGCGAGTGGGTCGCCCAGGCGGCCGCCAAGCTGAGCAGCTTCCCCGCGCCCAGTCGGTGAAGGCGGTGCGACCTCCCCCTCCGGCCCGGCTTGCGCGGCGATGAGATCTTATTCTCATGACCGCGGGGTGGGCAGCCCGAAAAGCAGCGCTCCCCGCTTTCATGTGCCCGAGACCCTCCATCTCTCTTCTCCTCCTCCTCCCACCCTCCAAACCCGGAAAACATGCGAGCTCATCCCGCTTTCCTTTCCCCGACTCCCCTGGGCCGCCTCCAAGGCAGCGGGGCATTGGCATCTGAGCCCGGCGAACCCCGGCGGCTGGCGGCACGACGTCCGAGCCCTCGCGTGTTCGGATGCAAAGCAAGCCCGCGAGTAATTCTGGAGCCCAAAAACTGGCGGACGGAGGGCGAGGGGGAGATGAGGATGAGGATGAGGATGAGGATGAGGATGAGGATGGGGATGAGGATGAGGATACCACAAACAGCAGCTCGGGGCGGGTGAGGGGGAGTCCCACAAAACGCGGCCATGAAAAAGCCAAAGCCAAACAGTCCATGGCTCCCAAACGACGTGGCGGTGGTTGTTATAGGGAGGCGCGCAGCCCCCCAGGGTCCGTGTGGGCCTAGAGGACTGCGGCAAAGGGTGAGCGGCGGCCACCAGGGAGGAAAACAGACCGAGCGGCCGGGTGGAGGATGAAGGCGACGGGTTGGGCGATGGGGTCACAACAGTCGCGGCCCCGACCGCCAGGGCCAACGGAGCCGGCTGGGGTTGCGGCTGAGGCTGAGGCTGGAACTGAGGCTGAGGCTGGAACTGAGGCTGAGGCTGGAACTGAGGCTGAGGCTGGAACTGAGGCTGGGCGGGCGCCATCATGGCCTGGGCGGGAGCCACCATAGGCATGGACTGGCCCCCCGCAAAGGTGGCTTGAACCCCCTGGGGGGCAACGAGCTGCCGCCGGACGAGGGCCTCGGGGCCCAGGTGGATCTCGAGCGTGCGCACCGTGCGGGACTGCTTGCCCTGGCCCACGATGATGCTGCGGTGCAGCAACTGCATCCCCCGGGGCTCAAAGACCCCTGCGCGGATGTGACGGACAGGGGAGTCAACTCGGTGAGAAACAGGCTTTTCGAGGAGGCAGGGGAATGTCGCTTGTGGGAAGGCAGACGTTTGCTGGTCGCTCGGACCAGTTCGACTAAACCCTTGTTCGCCTGGTTCATCTTGCGGATGGTGAAGCAGAGCGGAATGCCCAGAGTGCAGAGACAAAAAAATGCCGAGGTTATTTGACAACAAACCTAAGGAAGAAGCGCGCGAATGAAGGTGACCAAAAATGATTTTGGACATACAATAGAGTTTTCAGTCATGAAGGCGTTGATGGCGTTGATGGAGCCGAAATACTCTTGCGGATCAATTAGACCGCTCAGTTCACTTGAAAAAAGGAACGAAGAAGGGCGTGCGTGTGAAGAGCATAATAAGATGGCAGCAGACATGGGAAAATATGAGGAATCAAATTGAACGTCGCAACAGCCGGAAATGGTCTGTTGGATGACGATGGGAGCAACAGGGGGCAAGACAGTGACAGGGATCGGGACTGTCTGCTGGGGCATCTTCATGTTGGAGTCCATCGGAAGTCTTTGCGGGATCGGCTTGGGGGTCTGGCGACGAAGCCGGGAAAAAAACGGCCCGATCGAGGGAGACCCTTCCGTTGAGCGAGGGGGCTGCCGGGAGTTGGCGCCGGTTAACTTCCCGCTGCTTCTATTTGTTGCAGTAAGTGGAAGTGCTCTAACACATATGTTCAAAACGATGCACTCGGAAACACAAGGAAAAGAAACATGGTGAATGAAATAAAAACGGAAACATTCAGCAGCACCCGCCGCCCGGGGGAAGGTGGTTGGCGTCGTCGTTCGATTGGGCCTCTTGTTCCATCGGGGCACGGCCCGGGTCGGTGGCTGTCGCCGGGGGAGTGTTGGCTGGGTCCTCGCGTTCCATCAGACTGGCCGCGGTGTCGTCCCCGCCCGGGGGGGAGGAGACACCGGCCGCGGTGGCGGCCGTGGAGGCGCGGAGGTCGGTCAGCGGGGTGGCGGCCCCGACGGGCGGTGGGTAGGGAATCACGGTCTCGTCGGCGCGAGGGCTACAGCAGGGAGAAGGCGGGCAGAGAGAAACCGATGAGGCCATGCACATCAACATCAACAGCACCCTTCGGCTCGCACCGCGACCCAATCATCGTTGATGCGCACCGCGGTTGGGCAGACCTGCGCCGGCGGAAGACCATCATGTAGGCGGACGAGCTGACGACGTGGCTCTCGTGGACCTCCGAGACGGAGCTGTCGTTGAAGTGGTACCACTTGCGGGTGATGGGGTTCTTGCAGTAGGCCGTGTAGTGGCCGCCCCCCAGGCCGCCCGAGTGGTTCTGTGGGGCCGGAGAGGTGATGATGATGACGTCAAACCGATCGGCCAAAGGCAGGCATGGGGGGGGGGGGGGGGGGGGGGGGGGGGACACCGAGGAGCAGGCTGATGGGTGGTAAGCTCGCAAACGGACCGAAATTGCGAAGCAGTCGTAGAGGGGCGGGGAGGCTTTCTCGGGGTGCGCTCATAGGCGGACAGGTCCATGGTGAGCGGGAAGTCGACCAGGGTGTCCACCTTGTCCGACCGGAAGCCGCTGGGGGAGGAGGGAGGAGGAGGGGGGGAGGGAGGAGGGGGGAGGGAGGCCGGCGGAGGAGGGCAGATGAGATGAGGAAGGAACCGGGGCAGGACACTCGCTCCCGTGAATGACCCAGGCGGTGGCGCAGTGCGCGAGTCTGGTGGGGGCGGCGGACCGGGAGTGGGAGAAGCGCTTCAGATGGATGACCAGGATCTCGGGCAGCCGCCAGATGTCGAACTTCTTGAAGGCCTGCTGGTGCTTCTTGCACCGGCTGCAGTACCAGGCGTTCTCCTCGTTCAGCTGAGCCGCGCAGCAAAGGGAAACAGCGGAGGGCCAGACAGACAGACGGATGGTGAAGTGTCAATGAAACAGCCGTCCCCCCAGGTACGTCGTTACCCTCCCCACGCTCTCGCACACCCACAGTTCCCGGCCCGGACCTGCTCGCGGGAGGTGAAGAGGTCAAGGCACTCGGTCAGCTGCACCCGGCGCTGGGTCTCCTCGCCCGCGACCCGCCTGAGGATGGCGCAGCTCTCGTTCTCGACCAGGTCGTTGGCGGCGTCCTCGCTGTACACCTCGGGGTGCGCCCAGACCAGCACCAGGCCCTCGTAGGCCATCAGGCAGGCCGCGCTCTCGTCGGTGATGGGGACGTACTTGGCAGTGGCAGCTGGGGGGGGGGGGGGGGGGGGGGGGGGGGGGGGTGGAGACCCGAGGGATGAGTCGCAGCCCAAGGCGGCTTGGCGCCAGCCGGGACAGACCCCGGGACAGACCCGAAGTGGAGTAGTAGCTGTCCTGGACCACCTGCAGCTCGTAGGGCAGCTTGGTGGGCACCTCGACGGGCACCTCCAGCAGGCCCTCCTCGCCAGCGGCCGGGGCAGCGACGGCGGTGGCGGCGGCTGTGGCCGGAGCATCAGCCGGAGCATCAGCATCAGAGGCGGCCGGGGCGGGGGCAGCAGCATCGGCGGGGCGGCCGGGGCGGGGGCAGCCGTGTCGTCGGAGGCGGCCGGTTCCATGGCGGCCGGAGGAGCGTCGCCGCCGGCAGGCGCGGGGGCGGCTGCGGGGTCGGGGACGGCGTACTGCAAAGCAGAGGCAGGGGCAAAGAAATCAGGTGAAGCAGGGGAGCGCCACAGAACGAACGGAGCGGCCCCCATCCCCCATCCCACCATCCCGAGGGCGACCTTGCGGTACCAGGCGGTCCAGGCCTCCGGGGTGATCATGCGCCGGATGGAGTCCCACACCTGCTGGTGCACCTGGCGGCAGGTGGTCTGCTTGGCTGCAAAGCTGATCACCAGCGGCACGCCGAAGTTCTTCTTCTGGACATATCTGGAGACGCCGAAGAAGAGCCAGTGCCAGTGCCAGAGCCAGAGCCAGAGCCAGAGCCAGAGCCAGAGCCAGAGCCAGAGCCAGAGCCAGAGCCAGAGCCAGAGCCAGAGCCAAAGAGGTGAGACAGAGCGGAGGGTGGCAGAGAGCGTGGCGTCAAAGACAGCCAGGTTTGGCTCCGTTGCTATCTCCGTCTTCCTCTGCATTCCCCCCCCCCCCCCCCCGTCCCCAACTCGGGGCCATCCCGCAAAACATTGCCGCGACACGGGCGGGAGGACGGACGAGTAGGTGGAGTACGACGAGTAGGTGACCGTCTCGTCCTTGCGGTGGGCCGTGAACATGTGCATCAGGTCGTTCTCGCCGCTGGGGGGCGAGGCTGCACCGACCGACCCCATCCAGGGAAACAGGCGTGAGCGGACGGGCCACAACCACGGGTGCCCCCTGCCTTCACGGGCAAGACACGGGGGGGGGGGGGGCGGACCCTCCTCCCTGGGGCGCGAGTAGTAGCCGGTGTCGTAGGAGGTCTTCTTGGGCTTGCATGTGCACGGGCCGGCCACCTCGTACCCGTAGAGGACCGTCTCGCGCTGGTCGGCGACGGCGCTCGAGTCGGCGATCTTGTCGTAGATCTTGCCCGTCCAGCACTCGCACAGGATCAGCTGCTCCAGCGGGATGCCCGAGAGTTGGGCCAGTTGCTGAGGGGAGCGGATGGAGAAAGAAAGAAAGGATGAGCGCCGGATGAGAGGAACAACACCCCCACACACACAAACCCAAACACACACCCTGCCCCCGGGGTGCAGACCCTCCGTGCGGCGGCCATTGTGCCCATCTTGGGCACCTTGAGGGCGAACTTGATGGGGACCGCCGACGAGCCGCGCCGGATGAGGAAGCAGGCGAACTTGCGGTCCCGCTCGACGGGCAGGGGAACCGAGAGGAAGGCCATCGGGTCGAAGGTCACCGATTGCTGCCGGGGGGGGGGGGGGGGGGGGGGGGGACGAGTTTGCGTGAGGGAAGCTCGACGACGGACACGGTGGGGGGGGAGGAGGGGGAGGAGAGAGCCGCTGCGGACCCTGCCGCACTCGGGGCAGTCGACGGCGCTCTTGACCTGCATGTGGAACAGGTCGATGATCACCGACCGGTTGCGGAGCAGGTACGTCTCCCTGGGTTGGGCGAGACACACGCGGTGAGAAATGAGCCGAGGAGGGCGGCTCGAGGCAAGGGCCGGACCATGCCTCGTGGGCCACGACCAGGTCCGGGCGGCCGTCGGCCTCGTGGTTTTCCGTGATGGGCTTCACCGTGACACGGTTGAGATCCTCGTGCTGGGTGGCGGGGGGGGGGGGGGGGGGGGGGGGGGGGGGGGGGGGGACAAGCATGATGCGCGGCCCTTCAATCTGGAGAAAGCCGCCCCTGCCCGCCGCCGACCGAACACCGCTTATGGGAGCCGGAATGGTGGGGTATGGCAGACCAGGGCGTCGAGGAGGTACCCCAGGAATTCCTGGGCGTCCTGCTGCTGGTAGCCGCTGAACTGGTGGGCGAACTGGGAGATGATGGCCTTCAGGGTCCGCGGGGCGAAGGTCGAGCTCTCGCCGCTCCAGACGGACTTGACCAGCTCCGCCCAGGCGTTGGCCATGCGGCCCTGCAGGCCCAGCGGGTTCTTGGTGTTGATGTCGGCCAGGTAATGGTCTGGATGGATGTCCGCCGTGAGACCACGCGAATGTAAAGTTGGCGATGGATGAGGGGAAAGGATGACCGGTGGGGATGGGGAGGCAGACCGGCGAGGAAGAAGTTGGTGAGGGGGACACAGTGGCTGAGGCACTGCAGGGCCGAGTTCATGAAGCAGGTGTTGCCCAGGTTATGGAACCCCACCAGGCCGCGCTCGAGGGCCCGAGAGGTCGACCGGTAGTACGACGAGTACGAGTCGTCCTCGTCCCGGTTCCAGTAGGAGGACTTGTAGCTGCGGTCGCATGGGGCAGGCAGGCGCGCTGAGTAACAGAAGAAGAACCACGCACCACCGCCATCACCTCCCCTCCATCACACCACCGCCACCGCAGTATGACCTGCCAATTCGACGGACCTGGACGATGGGTAGGTGTAGGAGGTGCCCGTCGTGGTGCTGGAGATGTGGGTCGAGTTGGTGCCGGTGCTCTTGCCGGCTGCGCACCACAGTCGAGGGCGGGCAGAGGGAAAGGCAAACGAGGGCAGAGCAAGATGAAGACGAAACCAAGAGACAGAGCGAAGACAGAGCGAATCCAGAGCCGCCAATGGAAATGGAAGGAAGAAACCCAGTTCTCACAAGGAAGACGGCATACCCGGTACACTTGCGGACCTGTGCCCGAAGCGGTAGCGGCGGCCTGGGTAGACCGGCCGGCAGCACCCTCGAATGCCAGGCCGCCCGTGCGGGCCTGCGACTTGGGCCAGGCGCCGTCGTCCAGCTGCACCTCAGCCAACACGTTCTGGCCGTCGGTGATGGGGATCTCCTGGATGGTGCGGCTGAGGTCGGTCAGGCGGGTCGCTGTTGCCGGCGAGTAGTAGTCCCAAAGCCGGATCTTGTCCTGGGACAGGGCTGGCATGGGAGCGGGTGTTGCAAAAGGGATCTCTGAGTCTCCCGCTCCGCTCGGGCCACCCTCACCTCAGATTTCGCGTCCCACAGACAGTAAGTCGTCGCAACAAGCTCAAGGAGTTGTTGCGCGGTAGAATTGCGGCTCACCGTGATGACTTTGGTCGAAGCCGGATCGGGCAGGCCAGTCGTGGTCGTTTTCGAGACCTGTCGGGCGGGGAGGTCGCTTTGTCAGTCGGGGTCTTTCAATGGTTTTTGTCCCCGCGGGCAGAAAGGGCGCTACGGAACCTTGACAGTATAAGGCATAACCTCGACGATGCAACGTGACCCATCGGCAATTGCTTTTCGAGCAATTGGAGGACCACCCTGATACCTAAATTGGGAGGAAAAAGTGCGAGTTGCTGAGCCGATCCCGAGAGTGGTCCGGACCAACGGAAGATCTTCTCCCAAACTGCCTCGTGTACGAAGACAAAGTCCATTTCTTCCATCAAGGAGAGCCGGACTTTGCCGGTGGTCGAATCAATCAGATCCGAACAGTCGATCGCTCCCGGATCAGCACTCGACTCTCCGGGCTGCAAATCATCTGCGAAGATGTACTGCTTGAACTTTCGCCACCATTGAGCGGGAACCAGAAAGTAAGTATCACCCACGGTCATCTCATGTTTCAGCAATGGAGATAGGATGTCTTTCTGCTCGGCGGGTTGTGGCACCTCGACAGAAGGCTCCGAATTCGCCTGGTTGGGTTCCATTTACAAACCAAGGGAATGGCCTGTCTCGTGCTAGGGTCTCGATAGCCGAGGCGTGATCGGCAATTAGACGGCAAACGCCCGTCCCCCCGCCCCTGTGTTCCGCACCGTCACCTTCTCGCCTCTATACCGAAAAGACGAATGAAGGGGAATCTATTCGGAGCCGCCATACACTACGTCGATACGTCGATTATTGGAAATGTATGGAAGATGTTGGAGTAGAAAGCTTGCACGTATCGAGCCATTTCCGAGATTTGCTTTGCCACAAGAGGGCGAGTTGGTCAGTTTGGTCCGACTCGACTTCAGAAATCCATCGTTCGTTGGGCGTGGGCTCTGAATGTCGCAAAACAAAGGGGGCCCCTCTCAGGGTGTCGCTCGCCTCTTCACCTTTGACGGCGATGTTGCGAATGCCGACCGTCCGCAGGTGGGGTCCATGGTGCGTTTTGAGTGTCTCCAGAGCCGCCCGGCCGAAGCAGGAGCATCCTCGGATCCACAGGGCACGCAGCATCAGCCCTCGACAGATCAGACTGCACCAACCTTGCTCTGTCAGGGGGTCAGACACGGGAGCGGCAAACCCCTCGGGCGTGAACGGGGGCAAGGGGGCCCCGGGCTCTGGGGTCGATGGGAGCGGCGAAAGCGGTGCGACTTGGGGCGAGGGCGATGGGACCGGGGTGCACGATGCCGGACTGGCGGAAGCTGCCGGGGGCCGAACGCCGGCACCGAACGAGTCGCCCAGGGCGAGTGTCTGCAGCCTGCTGCATGCCAGCAGATCCAAGGTGCTGTCGGAGACCAAGGTCGGCGCGGGGACGCCATCCGCATAACCCGGGCAGCGGCACTGGTCCAAGGCCAGGTGGCGCAGGGCAGCCGCACCCCGGAGGAAGCCGCACAGATTCTCGGGCCTCACGAAGGAGCGTCTCAGGGCCAGGGTACGCAGGCCAGGCAGTTGTACCCCCGCGGCGGTCAGGTCAAAGGGATCATCGGGGGTGCCGCTTTGGGTGACCAGGGTCCGCAGGCGTGGCCACCCCCCGCAGGCGGCGCACAGGCCGGCAGGGCTCAGCCCGAGATTTTCAGTCACAAGAGCCTAATGCAGCGCAAACACGATAGAAGAAAGAAAGTGTGGGGATCCGAGGACCGGCAACCGGCGTGTGGTAGTGCTGGTGGTAGTAGTGCTGGTTGTGGTAGTGGTGGTGGTGGGGGGGGGGGGGGGGAGGGGGGGGGGGGGGGGCTGACCTCGAGTCTGGGGCAGGCAGCAGCCAGCAGTCGGAGAGTCTCTTCGAGGAGGTTCAAGGGCGAGGGCGGCCCCACCATTCGTAGGCGTAGAAGGTGCGGCGCGTTTCGGAAGGGGTTCCTTTCCATCAAAACATCCAGGTGAGCCTACAAAGGGGATCCAGCGAGCATGTGATGGTGGGGGGAAGGGCATGGAGGGCAGCCATTAATCATGCCTTTGGCGGCGTCTGACCTGGTCCATTGCGATTGCGTGCAGATCCAACGTGAAGGAAGTCAGCCCGATGGGGTCGCATGCCCGCAGGAAGTCCGGCAGGGCGGGCGGAGGGACCGACGCGTCGCCCGGGATGGTGTGCCAGTCCAGGCGGGCCAGGCGAGGGCAGCATGCCAAGGCGCTTTGCAGCATGTCGCGGGTGATGGGAGTCAAGGTCAGGCCCAGCCGCCGCACGGAGGGATGTGCCAGAGAGACGGGCGTCCGGAAGGTGGTCTCCTGCAGATGGAGTGGTGGGCGGGGAGGGGGCGGGTCGGATGACAATCCACGTGACGATTGGGCACTCCCAACCCCCCTTTCCACTTGGGCGACCCACGGACGCAGAGATCGAGATCTTCGAGCTGCTGGAAGCGGGCCCAGGGGAACGGCCTGGCTTCATGGCCCCGGGTGAAGGTGGCGTGGAGGACCCTGAGATCGGGGTTGATCTTCTGCAGCATGGCGGCAGCCACGGGGCCGTAGGACCGGTCCAGCCAGAGGGACATCAGCCCAGAGAAGCGATCGAGCTCTGACTCGCATCCCGACCAGTTGCGGAGCGAGAGCGACCTCATGCGGCAGGGCAGACGCGTCAGGGTCGCATCCACCAGCCCGGAGGCCTCCAGGTGGCGGAGGCGGGGCGGGATCACGTTCCAAAGGAACCCGTTGCCAGAGCAACTCAGGGAGGTGAGCTTCTGTAAGCCCGGAAGGCTGCGGGACCCGCCGAGGATCGCCACCCGGGTCATGCGGCAGTCTGTGATGTCGAGGTGCTCCAAGTGCTCGAAGAGATGTAAGGAGGCCATGCAGGCGGCAGTGAGCTTGGTGCACCGTCGAAGAGACAGAGACCGGAGGCCGGGAACTTTGTGGGCGAGGAAATCCAGGCAGCTGTTGGTGATCCCGGTGTCGTTTAAGCAGATGTCATTGAAGCAGGTCGCCACTCGGAAGAGGCTATTCACCGAAAAATCGAGCCATGCGTCTTTCCTCTCTTTCACCATATCGAGAAACAGTGCAGTCAGTTGGTGGAGTCGGGAACTGCTCCCATAAAGCGCGAAAAACCCTCCGAGATTGATGGCCAGCTTTTCCCGGCGTTCCAGAGGAGTGATGACTTCATTGATAATCGTGAGCAGTAAATCATCAGGCAGCTGCTCGAGCGAGGGAACCAAAGGAAATGCCTCCTCCATGGCGGGAGCTTGATTTTCTGACGCGCTGGATGAGCCACCCACCCCAGGCTCCCGACAGGCACCGCCGGACGAAGAGATGCGGCGCATATTGGAAAAAGCGAAGCTGCTTACGCGGAGCCATACTCCTGGAACCATTTCTGGTAGCGCTCGAGGTCTTTGGGGGAGACAGAAGGAGACACATTGCCGAGGGAGATGTCGAAATCCTCTTTCGAGACGGGCCGGTTGAACTCGTCTGAGAATGACAAAAAACTAGTGTCACCATCATTGAAGCAGGGCAAAAAGAGACCTTCTGAAATGTTGCGCATCTGGGTGTCAGAGAGCTGACGCAACTTCTGCCGCATGAACATCATGGCCGCATCGCGGCACACCTGGTCCCACCAAAAAAACAGATCCGGCCGAACCCGTTCCAATTAGATTCGCCGGGTAGACAAAAAGGAAGGCAGCGGGCGACACCATCCGAACATGACCATCCTCGCACTCCCCTCCCTCCTTCTGGGCCCTTGCACGGACATTTGTGATATCGGCGCCCGAGTAGCCCTCCATCCGGGCGGCCAGCTCCTCGAGGTTGATGTCCGGGGCGATCTGGACGCCCTTCAAGCTGATCTTGAGCAGCTCCAGCCGAGAGTCGGCAGACGGCAACGGGATGTCTGTCCACCCCCGGTGATCATCCCGGCCCGGCCCCAGGTGAGGATGGCCACCCACGGAGATGGTGCCGTCCCTGGGTGCCACCCATGATAAGGCCCAAAAACAGACAGATACGCTTCTCAAGGCGGCGGCGGAGGGCGTCGTCGAGGTCCCAGGGGTTGTTGGTGGCCGCCAGGACGGTCACCTGCTTGCTGTCTGTGGGCCGGACAACCCGACGAACGAAGAGAGGAGGCGGATGAGGCGCAAAATCCGATGACACCCCCCCGCGCCCTCGCTTGCAGGAGAGCAAGGCAGACCGTCACAGGCGCCGTCCATCTGGACCAGCAGCTCGGCCTTGACGCTGTGTGGCAGAGTGAGGGGCGGATGTGAGGGGCGGATGTGAGGCATGGATGAGCGGCCGGCTCTTCCCTCCTTCCGCCCACCTCCATCCCTTCCCCCAGGGACCGACCGTCGGGAGACCTCGTTCTCGCCGCTGCCGCCCCTGGTGAGGCCCAGACAGTCGATCTCGTCGATGAAGACCGTCGAGGGCGCGTAGAAGCGGGCCATGTTGAACAGGGTCTGTGGGGGCGCCCCAAATGGGAAGTGAGCCCTGGTCCGGGGGGACTCATTGGGGGAGGGCAGTGGGGTGGGGTGGGCTGTGGGGTGGGTGAGTGTGGAGGGTGGGTGAGACGGACTCGAACGAGCCGCTCCGACTCGCCGTGCCACTTGGAGGCCAGCGTTGAGGTGTGCACGTTGAAGAAGGTCGACTCGCATTCCTGTCCCCGCCAAACCGTCCATCCCGCCCACGCAGCGGCCACCCCAATGGCACAGTGAGCAGAGCCGCCCCGCCCCGCGCCTGCCCGCGCCCCCCCGAAAGAAGAATCCTTCTACGGACCGTGGCAACGGCCTTTGCGAGGAGGGTCTTGCCCGTGCCGGGGGGCCCGAAGAGCAGCACGCCTCGCCACGGGCGCCGCAGGCCCTGGAAGAAGTTGGGGAAGCGGCGGGGCAGCAGGACCGACTCGAGCAGCAGCTGCTTGGCGTCCCGCAGGCCGGCGATGTCCTCCCACTTGGTCTTGGGGCCCTTGTCGAGGATCTCGTGTTCGATGGCCTCGATCAGGGCCGGGTCCCCGTCGCTGAACCTGCACGGCCCCCACGCCCGCCCCAGCACCACCACACCCCAGTAGGCAGAATTGGTGAGGAACCGGACTAGGGGGGAGGGGGTGGATAGAGCATGGGGGGGGCGGAGCGGACTTGGGCCGTTCGGCTGGCTCTTCGTCGTGCGGGTTGCCCGATGGGGGTGGCGACGCGTCCTCGCCGCCCCTTGGCGGAGCCGGACCGCGGGCCTTCTGGGGGGTGCCCGTCTTGGGCGGGGCGCTAGGCTGCCTGCCGAACTTGGGGATGGGCGGCTTCTGCAGACACGTGCACCCAAGAAGGGGAGGATGAGGTGGGGACCGCTTAAACGGGGGGTCGAAGATCCTTTCCAGCGTCGGGAGATGTTCGTCTCGATCCCCCACCGGGTGGACCCCCATCGCTATCACCCAGGCTCGCAGACTCGCGGAATGTTGTGGCGTGGGCCGCCGTCCTCACGGCCGCCCGTCTGTGGCTTGTCCACGTCTCCGTAGCCGGGCATGCGCCGCTCCCAGGCCGTGGGCTCCTCGGACGGGGCCCGGCCCATCGACCGGCGTCCCGGGGCAGGGGCGGGAGCAGGAGCAAAGCCCCGGCTCTGACGCCGCTCGCCTCCGCCAAGGTTGGGTGCCGCCCCGCTCATCCGGCGATGGCGAGACGGTTCCCCGAAGCCGGCCCCGCGAACCCCCAGTTCATCCGAGGGTTCTTCCGACTCACTGGAGGCGGTCCGAAGCCGCGAGGCGGATTTGGGACGGGGTGGCTCCTACGGCAGATGCGAAAGCAGAGGCGTGAGTGGAGAACCGACTGGGATCATGCAAGACCTTAAAGGAGCGCTGTTCCTGCACAATGTCTTTGATGGTCTGGGTTTCTGCGACGATGGAATCTTTGAGGCGTTGCCATTGATCCTGAACCAACTGATTGGATTCCTGTTTCATCCGTCTGTCGGAAGCAAGCACAAAGAAGAAAAGGTCAAACTGCATTCGGGATCAGAAAGAGCAGACTGCAATAGCAGGGCCACAACGCCATCCATGTACACGAGAGCCTCGTCGTATTTGCCCAAAAGAGCCTGTTCTCGCGCCATTTTCACAGTACTGACAAAATCGCTTGCCATTTTGAGAAGATCTGAAGTTGGGATGAGGGGCGAAGTTCAAAACAAAAAAACGAACGTTCGGACTTAGGTATATTTCCTTTGGTGAAATCGGCTCGCCTTTTTTTGATCAATGTCGCTTTCCCAGCGTCTGTGCCCTTTCTTCTCGAGACCTGTCGTCGAATGTTGTTCTAGGTCCACGGAGGACGTGGGAAGATCGCAAAAAGGTCGCCGAGAAGCCGTCTGCGGGCCACCCGCCAGCCAAGGCCTCGGTGCGTTTTGCGCCGCAAACGACCGAGATTGCACCAATGGAATTCGGTTCGTGTTTTTCCGTGAGTTGATTTGGCGATGTGCTCATGCAATTCCACCTTCAGGACCTTCTGAGTCAATGGAGCTCCCCAGCTCATCTGTCTTCGGAAAGCCGGAGACGATCATGGACACTCCTGGGGAGGTGCATCCGCCCGAAGTATCGCACGCCGCCACCGTCGCAGGTCCGCCGTTTCCCAAAGTTCCTTCTGTCCGCATGAAGCGCCATCTCCCCTGGGCAGAGTCGGCGAGCGCCCGCCGTTCACGGCCCCTGAGCGCGCCCCGTCGGCCGGGCCTCGTGGCCCCCGGGGCGACGCCTCCGCCTGCCAAACCAGCTGCCGCCGTCGCATCGACCACCGCCGCGCCCACCGCCCAGTGGAGCGCTCAAACGACCATGGTCTGTCCTCCCGGCCCGCACCCATGGCACGCCCTCCTCCTCACCCTTCTGCTTCTGCCACTTCCCTGATTAGCTCCTCGACGCCATCCAGCGCGAAAACGCCGCCGCTTTATCGCGCCACCAACAGCGGCTGAAGGATCACAAGGAATCCCCGCCCCATGTCTCCCCGCGGCGCGTCATGCCCCACCAGACCCCGCCCCACCACTCGTCCCCGGCTCCGGCTCCGGCTCCGGCCGCCCTGGCCCCCGCACTGTCCCCGTCCAAACAAGGCGCTCCCGCCGCCAAGGCCGCGGCTGCGGCGGCACCGGCTGGGGAGCTGCCACGGACCACCGAGAATGTGGGCGAGTTCTTGTCCCTGGGGGAGGCCCTCCCGGAGGGGGGCTTCCAACCCAATGATGAGATGTTCCCCCAGGGCCCCGCGGCCGAGGACGAAGGCTACGGGGACGACTTCGAGGTGGACCAGGACCAGGACCAGGGCGAGGGGCTGGCCCCCGGGGACGAGACCCCTCCGGCCACTCCGCCCCCGGGCGATAGCCACGGGCCCCAGGGGCTTCTTCCCTCTGTCCACGAGGCTGCCCTGCCCCAGCCCCAGCCAACCCACCCTCAGCAGCCGCCACACGGCTCGGCGGCATCGGTGCCCGGGGCCGGGGTGACCGCCGGGCGGCTGGCCCCGAGCGACTTCAACGCGACCGTCCATCTGACCCACCTGTCCCGGCTCCTGGAGCCGACCGGCGACTCCACCCCCGGTGGGAGCCACACCGGGGCCACGGGGGGCAAGCTCAGCCAGACCATGGCCACGGGCCCCACCGGGGGCAGCAGCACCGGGGGTCTGAGCCGCAGCATGGCCGTCGAGGGCCGCAAGTCCTTCATGGGGGTCTGGCTGGACAGCCACGAGATCGCCCTCCTGCGGCAGTCCCTCCAGGCCGGCCACCACGTCAAGGAGACGGCCACCACCCCCTTCGATGGTCTGCTGCGCCCTTTCGGCGGGTGAGAATTTTTTTTTTGGTCCCATAAATTTTCCGACGGTGTCAACTGGTGACGAGGCCGGAGGCTGTGTGCGGAAGGTGCTTTCATATTGTTGTTGAAAAGGCTCGCCGACTTTGGCCTGCCTGATTATGTCAGGGAGGTGCGTGTCGGCTAGCCCAAAGGACAACAAGAGAACAATCGCTCAGTTCCGCTATGCGGATCTCAAGGCACGCCTCTGAGAGCTTCGCACGAAGTAATTGACACATTCTTCCTTTCATCTTCGTATGTGCTTTTGAAGTGCTCCTGTTCGAGGAGGGCATGGACCAGTTTCAACTTGCCCTCGACCATAATAAACCCATCGCATTAACGCAATTGTGAGTTTTTGCGATCACAACATTCTTCGTGCAATAATTGACTAAAAGCAGTGCGCCCAGACCAAAAGTTGGCCCTGTAGGCTCCCTCGTTGAAATGATCCAAAGACAGGCTTTTCCCGGCACGGTGGTGTGACCTTCCTGCCCCGTGCCCTTCTTCCCATCCCCGGCAGCGACGCCCCTGCCCCCGATCCCCTCGACCCCGCCTGGCTCGTCGGCATCGGGCCGCCGCCCCCGCTCGTCGCCCTCGACCCCGACCCTCCCCAGGGCCGCCCCAGGGGCCGCCCAACCGCCCGTCCCCGAGGCGGCCGCCCAACCTCCCCCCCCAGGTCCGGCCCGACCAGCACCCCGCCTCCCCCTCCCCGGCAGTGGGGTCCCCTCTTCTGCTGTCGGCTTCATCAGCCTCCCATCCCGTTGCTCTTGTCTTGCTGTGTGGGCAGCGCCTGACCGCGACCACGAGTCGGCCTCGCGACCCCCGGTGGCCCTGCGGCCGCCCAGCAGCAGCCACGCCCGGCCCTCGCTGCTGCAGCCGACCGTGGCGGGGGCGGCCTCCTCCGCCCCGATGGGACCCCCCGCCGAGGGCCCCCGGAGCCTCAGCGTCCCCAGGCGGCTGCCCCTGCCCTCCGATACCCCGGCCTCCCAGCCCCAGGCCGGTGGTGCCGCGGGGGCGGCGAGCGGGGTGGCGGGCGGCCCCTCGGTGGGCCAGCGGACGCGGGCCGAGGTGGAGATGGAGCTGCTCCGCCTCGCCTCGGGCAGCCGCAAGGGCGCCCGGCCCCCCAGCCAGCAGGCGGCCCCGCCCCTGGGGCCTCCCCTCCCCCTCCACCCACCCTCCGAGCCTGCGGGCACCGGGGTCGCGCCTGGGCTCGGGCTGCCGCCCCGCCAGTCGGCCTCCCGGGGTGCCTCCCGGGGCGCCTCGCGGCTCATCTTCGACCCCTTCGCCGCCCAGGGGGCCCCTTCGCCGGCCCTCCAGGCCGAGTCGTCCTTCGTGGCGCCCCCCGTGGCGCCCAGCCCCCGGCCGCCCCTCAGCCCCACCAACGAGCCAGCACATCGCCCCAGCCCCCAGCCGCAGCCCTTCCCCATCGAGGACCGCCGCCACCTGCCGCTCGCCCCGACATCGGCTGCTGCTGCCCCTCCGCCGCCGACCGCCGGGGCCTCGGGCCCGCTGGCCGCCCTGACGGAGAAGCTGCGGCGCCTGTCGCCCCGCAAGCAGCGCCTCCTGCTGCAGCTGCTGGACCGCATCGAGGAGTCCGCCGGCACCGGTGAGGAGGTCGACCTGCCCCCGGGCCTCTTCAACCACCACGACGCCGCTCCCGCCCACGCGGCGTCGCCCTCCCCTCGACCCTCGCCCGCCCCCGCACCGTCCCCTCCTGCGCCCGGCAGAGGCAGCAGCACGATCGCTGCGGCACCGCACCCCCAGCCGGCCCCCCCCGTCCAACCACGGCCGAGCCCCTCCCCGGCCCCCTCCCCCACCCCCTCTCCCGCCGCCACCGCCGTCCCGCCGCCCGCCGCCTGCGGATCCGTCCTGCCCGGGCCTGGCCTCCCCAGCGATGCCTTCCTGCCCGCGGGCTGTGCGCCCCTGGCGATGCCGCCCACCGAGCGGCCCTACCAGGGCCCGGGCGGCTGGCAGTTCCTGCTGCGGGTGCTGACGAACTGGGGCCACGCCACCTGGGCCGGCCTCACCGAGGTGGCCATTCACGACGCCCAGGGCCGCCGGCTGGTGGTGGCCCCGGGCCATCTGGCCGTCCGGCCGCCGGCCGCCGCCCTGGCCGAGTGCCCCCTGCCCGCCGCCACCCGGGGACAGCCCCACCCCGAGTGGATCACCCCTGCGGCCGGGGCGGGCTGGGCCCCGGAGGCCGTGGGGCGCGCCCCCTCGGACAACGCCCCGGGGGACGGGCCGGGGGGTGCCTGGGAGCAGGTGGCCCAGACGCTGCCCCGGCTGGTCAACGGGAAGACCCGCACCACCACCGAGCGGAACATGTGGCGCGTGCCCGTCCACGGGGCGGCCACCAGGGGCTCCCTGCAGCCGGCCCCGCGGGCCCCCGGGCTGGCCGAGGTGCTGCTGACCGTGCCGTACTACGTGCCCGCACGGGGGGGCGAGGGCTGGGTCCTCAACGGTCCGCCCGCGTCGGTGCGGCTGTACAACTTCAACAAGAACCTCCAGGTCGGGCGCCACCCCTTTCCTCACCCCCTCCTCTGCCTCCGCCTTTGCCTCCAGTCCAGGGGGGACGACGGGTGCTCACCCCTTCCGATCCCCCGGGGGTGGCACCTGCGGGCCACAGGAGAGCACTCGGGGCGTCCGCTGGGCGGAGCTCTTCTTCCTGCCCGACCCGGCCCGGTCCCCTGCCGCTCCGCTGCCCGTCCTCGCGTCCTCGCTGCCCACCGGCCGCGGCACCCACACCCCGGCGGCGCCCCCGCTGCTGATGTGGCGCGGCGAGGTGGAGCGGGCCCTGGGGAATGTGGTCTTCGACATCCACACCGACATCACCCTGCTCCCGCCCGCCCTGACGGGACCCCTGCCGGCCGCCCCGGGGGTGGGTCCCGATGTGCGCCTGGTGGATGCGCCCCTGGTGGATGCCTCCCTGGAGGAGGAAATGCCAACCCCGGAATCCGAGGCCGGCAGCCCCCTTGCCGAGGCGGCCGCGCCCAGCTCCTCGCACGAGGAGGAGTCGCGGCAGCCACAGCCGCCGCCCGCCACCATCCGCCTCCGTGAGGACATCCAGGACCAACAGGGGCCACACGTTGAGGGTCCGTGCGGGCAGAGGGGCCGGCAGTATGCGGGGGCCCTGGGGCCAGTTCGCTGGGCAGGTTCCGAACGAGGCGATGATGATGGTAATGATGGGGGTTCATTGGGGTTGGGGGTTGGTTTGCTCCGCGTGGGCAGAGGGCGAGTGGCGCGGCACCAGCCCTGCCCCGCCGCTGGACGATGAACCCGCCCGCCATCCCGAGGCGCCCGCCTCGTCCCCTGCACCCCTGCGGCCAGCCCCGCCGCTGCGGCCCCCGCCAGCAACCACGGCACACGCACCACCCCTCCGCCCGGGGCGCACCACCCTCAGGGCCAGGGTCACGCCTCGGACTCGCTGGCCGAGCTGGACGATGCCCTCATGGGGCAGCTCGTCAGGCGGCCCGCCCTGCCCCCGCCCTGCCCCCGCCCCTACCCCCGCCCCTGGCCCTGCAGCCCCCGGCCCGGCCCCCGTCATGGGACCCCCGCGGGGGAACACGCCCACCCGGCGGGCCCCGTCCACCGAGCGGCATCACCCGGCCGACGAGGAGCCTGCGGGGTCGGCATGCACTCCGTTCCCTGCCTCCGCTGGCCCCCTCTCTTCGCCCAGCTCATGCTCAGGAGTTGACCCTCTGCCTCTGCCTCTGCCTCTGCCTCTGCCTTCCTTTGCCCATGTCCTGGCAGCGCCATCCCTGAGCTGCCCCGGTGCGAGGGGCTGGTCTTCAAGCTGCTCTCCAACTGGGGCGACGCCACGGTCCGCAGCCGCAGCCGCAGCCCCCTTGGCGCCCTTGTGCCGCCACCACCCCGCCTCAGGGAGCACCGCCGCCATGGCCCCAGCTCTCGAACCATCGCCCCCCCAATATTCATCATCTCGACTGCCGTGATGTGGGGGATGTCGGCATGCAGTTCATTGGGCTGTGTGGGATCGAGGTCTTCGACGAGCAGGGCTCCCTGGTTGCCCTGCCAGACCCCGCCCAGGTCCACCCCACCTCCCTCCCTCCCTCCCCCCAGCCACACTGTGCCTACGTTGCCAGCGCCCCCCATCAATTGTGTCTCACCGTGACGCTCACGAATATCATTGGCCCGGTCCCCCCACCCACCCACCCACCCCCACCCCACCCCCGGCCAGGTGAGCTGCAACGCCCCCTCGGCCCTTGCGGCTGCTGCCCTGCAGCGCGCCCCCGATGGCCCCACGCCCCCGACGACACCCCACGACGAGCGGGCCGTGCCCAGGGAGGACCCCCACGCCATCCTCAACGCCAGCCTGATCGCCGTCCCCCAGCAACCAGTCAACCTCTTCGACGGGGTCAACATGACATGCGACGAGGCCTGCTCCACTCCCACCCCCACTCCCTCCCCCCCGCCCCAACTGACCACCCCCCGTCCAAGCGCCTTGTGTTTGACGGATTGTCTGTGGCGATGCTTGTGCCTCGGTCTGACTGTCTGTTCCGTGCTTCCGCTCCTGTGCGGTGGGGTTATAGACACACATGTGGTGTGCCCCCTACCGGATCGGGGCCGACGTGCGGGTGACGGTCCGCTTCGGGCGGCCCGTGACGGTGGCCCTCATTCGCATCTGGGTCCGTTCCCGCCCCGCCCCCGCTGCCCACCCCACCCTGCAGTGCAGTCGTTCCCAGTGGCCCCCAGTGGTGGCGCACGCGGACTCACTGCCCGTTCCCCCTCGGGGGGGTGGGCGTCGCCACAGAACTACAACAAGAACCGGATCCGCTCCTGCCTGGGGGTCCGTCAGCTCGAGATCGGGCCCCTGGCAGCCCCGGGGTCGCCGGCCGGGCGGCCCTTCTTCCGGGGCGAGATCAGGCAGGCACCCGGGACCCTCGCCTTGTACGAGCAGTCGGCTGAGGTCCGCGTCCCACACCCGTCCCCCGTCCCGCACCCCACCATCACATCCCCACCCAACGTCTCTCGGTCACCTCCTCATGGACCCATCTTGCGGGGGGACTGACCGCGGTGATGACGTGTGGGGCGGGGGCAGGCGATTCTCTTCACCACCCGACCGGCCGTGCTGGCGGCCCTTGAGGCGACCCTCGCCTCCCTCGCCAGCGGGGTCGCCGCCGCCGCCGGGCGCCACCAGGGCGGCGCATCGCCACCAGGGGACACGGCAGCCACACAGGGCGCAACGCCCGGTCCGCACACGCACACGCACTGCCTGCCCGCTTGGCAGCACGAGCCTGTCGCCAGACCACCGATCCTCATCCTCCCTCCTGCCCGTTGTCAGACCCTCGATCCTCATCCTTCTGTCTGCCGGCTTTGTTGCTAGCGGCGGACGGCGTGCCCAACTTCCTGCCGCCCCGCCCGCGGACCCAGCAGCGCCAGGCCGCCCCGGAGGCCGACGGGGGCGACGAGGCCGCGGCCCCCGCGAGCAGCATGCAACGGTTGGAGGCGACCCTGTCCGCCCTGGACGCCCAGATGGCCGCCGGGGCGGAGGGCGACGAGGAGGGCGGCGAGCTGGCCGGGTCGCGGGGCGGCGCTGAGCGGCGCACGTGGACCGCGATGCGACGCGCCCGGGTCCAGCAAGAGGCCGCACAGAAACACAGCCGCGAGGCGGCCATGGTCAGCCGTCCCGCCCGTCCCTCCTCGTCCCTTGGGACACGGGCGTGCGTGCGGGTGTCTGGGTCGGGTCGGACGTGCCTGCCGCCTCTCACTCTCCTCCTTGGGCTCTGTGCACGTGAACGGGGTGGGTGACCGTTGGTCCGACCAGCGCTTCCCGACTGCGACTGTGGTGGCGCTGCACTTCCTGTCCACCTGGGGCGACCCGTCCTTCATCGGCCTCACCGGTCCGCCCGCTCAGCCTGCCCACCTCCACCCCCCACTGCCCCGCCTTGACATCTGCTCCTCCATACACCTCCTCTCATCCCCTTTCCCCCCTCACTCCATCTCCAGGGCTGGAGCTTGTGGATGGGCAGGGTGCCACCATCCCGCTGACGGAGTCCCAGCTGGCCATCACGCCCAAGGACCTCTTCGGCCGCTCCCGCACCCTGGCAAAGTCCGCCCCGCATCCCTCCTCCTCCCTCCCTCCCTCCTCCCTCCCTCCCTCCCTCCCTCCCTCCCTCCTCCCTCCCTCCCTCCCTCCCTCCCTCCCTCCCCTCCCCTCCCTCCTCCCTCCCTCCCTCCCTCCCTCCCCTCCCTCCCTCCCTCCCTCCCTCCCTCCCTCCCTCCTGGCTTAACCGCCTCCCGGCCTCTGCTCGCCGCACACACACGCACTCGCTCACGCAGCCTTGTGACGGCGCCCTTCGAGACGATCGACGGCCATAAGATGTGGGTGGCCCCCTTCAACAAGGTCTGCATCCCCCTCGCGTCCCACACCCTTGGTCATCATCCACCCCTGCAGGACGAGTACACCAGCCTGACGGTGACCCTTGCCCAGCCGACCGTGCTGCGGGGGCTGCGCCTGTGGAACTACAACCGCTCCTGGGACGACACCTTCCGGGGGGCCCGCGATGTGGAGCTGCTCATCGACCGGCGCCCACACGCGGCCTTCGTCGCCCGCAAGGTCGCCATCATCAGCATCATCAGCATCATCAGCATCACCATCAGCATCACAGGTGACGGGTGGGTGAAGTGGGGTGGGGTGGTCCGACCCTGTGGTCGGGGGAGCAGATGTATTGACTGCCTGGTCTCTCGGCTCGTGGGGCTTGTTGTGTTGGTGTCGGGCAGGCTCCCGGCCACACGGAGTTCCCCTTCGGGCAGTTCATCTCGCTGGGCACCCCGGCCGTCCCCCTGGCCGGCCCCCAGGCGCCCCCGCCACTGCTCCTGCCTGCCCCCGGCCAGAAACCCTCAAAGTCTGCAGCGTCCTTCATCCCCGCCCAACACGACCGCTCTCTCCCCCGGCGGTGCAGGCCGCTCCCGCTGCGTGTGCAGCAGGATTACGAGACGGTCGCCAACCCGTGCGGGTGCGTCTTCACCCTGGCCATCGCCACCACCTGGGGCGACCCATACTACGCCGGCCTCAACGGGATCGCCTTCTACGATGCGGCCGGCGAGGAGATCCCATACCGCACCCGTCTGTGCCCCCGGGCGGGGGCTTGGAGCATGTGGGTGGAGAATGTGATGGGGCGGTGAGGGAGCCATGCCCATGCCCGTCCATATCCAATTTTCTCCCAGTGGACGGGGAGCCCTGCTGCGTGGCCAGCGCGCTGCCCCATGACGTCAACGACTCCGCCATGGGGATCACAGGCGACGTGCGGTCTGCTTCTCCCCTGCCACGCCATCTGGCCTCCCTTTTCTTCCGTCTTTGCCTCCCTGTTCTTGGCTCTCCTCATCTCGCCGTTCTTCGTGGTCCCCGCGCGGCGCGGCGCAGGCTCCCTGAGAATCTCATCGACGGGGTGAACAACACCTTCGACGACACCCACATGTTCCTGGCCCCATTCACCCCGGGGCAGATCAACTATGTATATATTGCCTTCGACCGGCCGCACCCCATCGGGTGTGTCCGCTTCTGGAACTACAGCAAGACCCCCGAGCGGGGCGTGGATGAGTTTGAGCTCTATGTCGATGATGTCCTCATCTACCGGGGTCACCTCCGCAAGGCCCCTGCCCTGGCCCAGCTTCAGCAGGAAGCCCGCAGACCCTTGGGGAAGGGTCGACCCGCCGCAGGGGTGGCACCCCTTGTGGGGAATATCCCCGATTTCAGCCAGTCCATCCTGTTCACCCAGGACCCGGCCCTGGTTGCCCGGGAGCGCGCCAGGATCTACTACTCGCTCGACGACCAGATGGTCTGATCGACCGCGGTGCTTGGCGGCATGCTCATTGATTGTTATTCGCTTCCAAAAAGGTCAAATTCATCGATAACGATCGCGTTATGAGCGAACCGCGCAACCAACCCAAACCACTCCTGCAGGATGGAGTCCGACCTGTGACAGGTCCGTCGATCACCCGATCCTCCGATTGATTCTCTGTATTTTTTCCACACGGCTCCAGGCATCGTGGGCGATCCTCTCCAGTAAAAGGCACAATGCCGAGAATTCGTGAGATCGAGCAAAAAAATAGCTAATCGACGAAGATCTGTAGCCCGCGGGCGGGCCGCTCAGGCCTGAAAGTGAGGCGAGATGGACGAAGACATTTTGGTGAGAAGTGAAACGAACGTTTCGGGCGCCTGACAGAATGGGTCTGCTGGGCCAACGGCTCTTTTGGCTACGAATGCAGGCAGCTTCGCATCGCCGGCATGGCCAAAGAGCGCCCCTACTGCTGTACATATGAAGGGTGCGGCAAAGCATTCACCCAGGCGGGTGATCTTGCCAGGCATCTCCGGACCCACACTGGGGAGCGCCCCTATCGCTGTACATATGAAGGGTGCGGCAAAGCATTCACCTTGGCGGGTAATCTTGCCACGCATCTCCGGACCCACACTGGGGAGCGCCCCTATCGCTGTACATATGAAGGGTGCGGCAAAGCATTCACCTTGGCGGGTAATCTTGCCACGCATCTCCGGACCCACACTGGGGAGCGCCCCTATCGCTGTACATATGAAGGGTGCGGCAAAGCATTCACCCAGGCGGGTGATCTTGCCAGGCATCTCCGGACCCACACTGGGGAGCGCCCCTATCGCTGTACATATGAAGGGTGCGGCAAAGCATTCACCTTGGCGGGTGATCTTGCCAGGCATCTCCGTACCCACACTGGGGAGCGCCCCTATCGCTGCACATATGAAGGGTGCGGCAAAGCATTCACCCAGGCGGGCACCCTTGCCGGACATCGTCGTGCAATTCACGGTGCCGTGGGACCTCTGCCTCCCCCGAGTTTCACTGGCCCGTCGGCTGGTCGCCGGGGGATGCATCACAACGAGCCCTCTCAATCAGTCCGCATATTGCCACCGTGTGGTTTTTGCGGACTCAACGCGTGGACAAACGACGGTCTGACATAATTCATTGGTCGCCCATGGCTTATCTGTTCGTTTGCAGGCGTGGAGTGTCACCCAGGAGATGGCGGGTGCGGCCGCTGGTACCACGGGACCTGTGTTGGAATCAACCCTGAGGACGCCGATGCCATTTGCGGCTTTGTATGCCCCGAGTGTCGCCTCCGCGGCGAAAACGACGAGCTCCGCCGAGTCGGGATCGCCCCCCTGGGGTCGCTGCAGACGGAAGGCCGCAAGTCCAACTCGGATCGGTCAAGTCTGCCAAAAAAACCGCCGTATGCAGCGCACACCCTCCCTCGTAGTCTCGGTGCGAGTCCCGGGACGGAAGGGTGACGAGGCCCACTATCGCATCTACCCGGATCTATCCACCATCCCCGGGGCGGGGATCGGTCTGTTCATCGAAGGTAGGGCGCGCAAGGGCGACGTGATCTGTTTCTGGTCTGCCCACTTCTCCTTCCATGGAAAGATGGACTGACGGTATCCTTGCCGGGCCCAGGTCGGGTGTTGAGCTGAACATGAAAGAGGCCAAGTGCTGCCCTTCACAGTACCTCATCCGTCGGTCTGCCCATTCTCCCTTGTGTCGTTGTTGTCACTCACTCAAACCGTGCTCAGACAAGACGGGATCTACATCGACGCGTCCTGCTCGCACAGCCTGGGGCAGTTCATGAACCACAGCGACTGCCCCAACGTCGAACTCCTGGACGCCACCGACACCGACGGGGCACACATCATCGCCTGCATGTCCGCCGCCAGCCGAGGAGTTCTCGATTTCATCGTCTCTCCTCCCCCATACACTCACGCGCTACTCGGCCCGACCACACAAGGGCGAAGATTGCTCTAGCCGACTGCGAGCTTTTCTGCTTCTACCCTTCGCTTTCGCCTGAGCCCGGCCCTTGCACCCACGACCCGACCCGACCGGGCCGGTGGGTGCCCCCGTGGCGTGGGCTGCGTCCGTGCCCCTGCGGCCTGCACGAACTGACGGCATGGCACAACGACCATCCAGTTATGCCCGTCCCTGACTTGGTCTGGGCTGCTAACCCCCCTTCCGGTTTTCTGATTGACGCGGGCGCGGGCGTGCTCTTCCCCCATCCAGGTCATCACCCGGGTCCCGGACATCTTGGCGATGGGCCTGACCTCGGCCACCAGCATGGAGGCTCTCACTGCCGCCACCTACACCACCCTGCCCACAGCAACAAGCACGACGGCCTCCGAGGTCGATGCCAGCGCCGTCACCGCCAGCGCCGCCACCGCCACAACCACCAACGCTGTCACCACCGGCGAGCCTTCCAAGCCCTCGCCTGCTGTCAGTGTCCCTCTGGCCTGCTCCACCAACTGCCTACCGCCGCTCGATCCTGACGTTCCACCCAGTCTGCCCTCCCCTCCGCCCCTGGTGACTCGTCGGCTTTCGACAGCTGAGGGCACCACAGCTATAACCCCAGATTCCGTCCCCCGTCCGCCACTCAACGAGCAATGAGCCACACCCAATCGTTGGACGAGGGCTCGGCCCCACGTAATCCCCCCCCCCCCCCCCCCCCCCCCCCCCCCCCCCCACACACACACACACACAAACGTGCCCAATGTACAGACAATTCTCGTTTTGTGATGAGGGAAAAAACGCGTCTGGGATTCACAAAATTCGCAAAGAGGAGGTGCGGTCATCCACACGAGGGTGGAGTCCTCGCCCCCTTACAAGCCGGCCAGGCTGGTGATGAGGATCTCGTTGCCCTCGAAGCCCTCGACGCTGTGCTGCTTGACGGCCTCGCAGAGCTGGGCGATGACCAGCATGTCCAGCTGGGGCTGCTTGGATAGGAAGAGCAGCAGGTGGAAGTCGCTGAGGGTCTCGATGAACGGGGTGCCCGTCTGCTGGAGCAGATGGTCCTTCAGGGTCTGCAGGGTGGCCTGCCGGGGCCGGTTCTCGATGGGGAACCGGTTGTTCAGCCGGGCGGGGGTGGCCTGGGCCAGCAGCGGGATGACCGACATGAAGAACTCCACCTCGACCCGGCCCGTCTCGGCCAGCTCGACAATGACCGGCTCCGTCGTGGCCAGGTGGGTCTCGTCGGCCGGCTCGTCCGACAGCGTCCCGCGCCGCAGCAGACGCACGCACTGCTGGGAGGTCTGCGGGCAGGCGGTTGTGGAGAGTGCAGAAAAAGCATGGGCGCCCAGACCTGGAAGGCGTGGATCTCGATGTCGCCGTTCTCCATGACGGGGGCCGTCAGGGTCACGAAGCGCTTGCCGTGCTTGTCCTGGAAGCGGGCCGCCTGGAGAAGCTCGGCCGCGCTCAGCGGGTAGGCGCGCTGGCTGTGGCTGAAGACCCACCCGATCTGCTTCATGCCCAGCATGCTGGCAAGCGTGTCCACGTTGGTTTGGTCGGGGTCCGGCAGGAGCACCACACCCTCGGCGCTGCCGTCTTGGGGAGGCTCTGGAGTCGGGTGGGGATCGGCATCCAACAAACAACGGGATCGGGGTGAGAATCACAAGAGAAGGGACCCATCCCGGTCATTCAGCACAATCCACGGAGACAAAGGGGGAGCCGAGAGGAAGGCAGACCGTAGATGAACTCGACGGTGACGGTCTTGTCGGGGTTCTCGGTGCCGTACATGTACCCGAGGCGCTGCATGTGGTACTGCTGGACGCCCTGCTGGAAGGCCGCCCCGGCGGGGACGCGGGCATAGTCGGCGGGCACGGGTGCGGACATGGTCTCCATCCGGATGCCCTTGCACTTGCGCTTGGCCTGCTGGTGCAGCTTGGGCATCAGGTCGCGGCGCCACTCGATGCACTGGATGCAGCTGCCCCATGGGGGATGCAGGCGGCACCGGCGCCGCTTGGGTACCATCTTGGAGGACTTGGTGCAGTTGGGGCAGTGCATCTCGGGGCCGTGGTTGCACCGCTTGAGCATGTTGGGCTCCTCGGCGGCGCTGCTGTCGTCGCTGGGCTCGTCCACGAGGACCATCTCCCCGTCCTGGCCTTCCTCGCTCGTCTTGGCGGCCTCGGCGAAGCTCTCAGGGAGCGCCTGGTCGACGGGCGGCTGGCCGACGGCCCCAAAGCGGGCCAACACCATGGAGCCGTGCTGCAGGCCGGCGCTGGCCACGGTGGACGTGATCCGGAAGGGGGCAGCAGCAGGGCCCGCCTGGTGGAGAACGAGATCGAAGGCGGAGGCGGGTTTGCCCAGCTGGGCGGCCACGCGCTGCTTCAGCTCGCCGATGGACTGAGAGGGCGAGATCTGGACGCGCAGCGGGCGCTCGGGGGTCATCACACGGATCGTCCACTCGGCCGGTTGTCGGGGCGGCTGAGCGGCAGCGGGCGGGCGGGTTGCTGGGGCGGCGGTGGGGGCAGGGGCGGCGCGGGTGACCGTCGCAGGCTGGACGGCGGGTCTTGTGGTAACAGGAGCAACGGTAGGACGTTGCTGCGCGGGAGGAGCGCTCGTGGGGGTGGCCACGGGGGCTCTCGCCGGGGCGACCACAGCAGAGGGCCGCGGAGGGGCGGCGACAACTGAGAGTTTCGGGGCAGCTGGAGTAGCTGGTTTTGGGGCAACTTGAGAGTGGTAATATCCGTGTGCGCCAGTGAATGGAGCAGGAACGGCAGAGGTGACGCTGACGCTCGAGGCCGGCTTGGCTGGAGCAGCTGGCCGATGAGGAGCGCCGACAGGAGCGTAAAGTGACGAGGTGGGGATCTGAGTACCGATTGCTCCAGCAGCTGGACCGGCCCGAGTTGTTGAAGTGGAAGCCGGAGCGGGAGCCGGAGCCGGAGCTGTTGCCGGATATCGCGCGATTCCGGCCGAGCCAGATGGGGCAGGGCGAGTCAATGATGGTAAACCAGAAGAATCCATTGGACGAGACGTGGGCCTGGCCACAGGTTTTGCCGGTGGAGGGTTACTCCGCATGACTGTGTACCGTGTCGCGCCGAATGGCCGAGATTGCGCGGGTTTGTCCGATCTTGACGGAATTGCCGTTGCCATCACACAAACAGACCGCATGGCGCTTGACGATCTGCCAGGGGAAATTCTTCTTCAGATATTTGGGGCCTTTGACAGTCTGGATTTTTATTCGTTCGAACACTCCACCACGGAGAACTACAGGTGCATTGGATATCTTGCGTCTCAGCCACGTGTGTCATCGATTCCGCTACGCTGTGCAGTTTTTGACATCGCTCGACCTGGATGCGACTCCTTTTACCCTGGACCAGCTGGTCGAGATGTCTGTACGCGGCCTCGTTGACATCGATCGGACGTTGTTGTCTTTTCTCAGCCTTTTCAAATTCCCAAACCTGCGTCATTTGGCCCTTCGGGTTTCGTCTGAAGACGCACCCCTCCACCGGCACAATATCGCCCACCTTCCCCCATCACTGGAGGTGCTCACCCTGGACGGATGGACCCTCAACCCGGGGTTTGCTCCTGTCCTCCTCCGTACCTTGCCCCACCTCAACACACTCAAACTCGCCCGATGCCACGGGAGAGGAATCAGAACCCTCCTCTTCTACGACGGCGTCCCGCTCCCCCGGCCAGCACCCCCTCCCGGTCATCCCGACGGGGAGCCTCCACCACCACCGGCGCAGCCGCCGGCACAGCCACAGCTGCCCCTGCGCCGGCATGATCGCCCCGCGGAGGTGATTGACCCCGAGGTGGAGTACGCCGAGGGTGCCAGCAGCGACGAGGACGCAGGTCCGTCGGTCGGGGTGGCGCCCCGGAGATGCTGACCAACATTCCCCATGGGGGCGGCGGCCAGAGGACGAGGCCGACCGGGAGCGGAAGCGGGAGATGGATCTGTACCGCGACGAACCCCACGATGGCGACTCTGGCGGGGAAGAAGAGCCCTTCACCGGTCCGCCGGCCATCCTCTTTTTTACCGCCACTTTTTGGTTGCGTCCTCTTTTTTTGACTGTCCTCCCATCACTCTCACCTCGGCTTGGGCAAGCAGCCGCTCCGGCCGCACCCCATCCACCGAGAGTGCCCAGCCCCACCGCAGACGCGGTCTCGAACCCGACCCAAACCAGCACTGCCGCGGCCCCTGGGCCCTCGGGCCCGATCGCGCATCCCGCCCCGGAAACTCAGCCGCCACCAGCACACAGCCTCCCCGAGGCGGCCCAGCCGAGCATGCCGGTGGAAGCCGCGACGGCCTCGGAGCCCGCCCCCCCGCCGCTGGGGGCCGAGCTGGAGAGCATCAGCCTGGAGGACTGCGACGAGATCGGGGCGACCGACATGGGCTACCTGCCCGTCCTGCACACCCTGGCGGTCAGCCCCGCGGAGCCTCCGATCCGCCCCCCGAAGGCCGACGATGTCCACTTCCACATGGGCGGGGGTCTGTCTGGCGGCCCTGCCTGGCCTGGCGACGGGCACTCACCACCCCCCCCCCCCCCCTCCTTTTTTGGCAGCTCATCAGCGCGCGCCGGGCTTCCTGGTCGCACTGGCGGTGCCCACGCTGCGCTCGCTGACGATGAGCGGCCTGGCGGCCGACCGTGCCCTCCCGTACGACATGCTGGGCATCAAGTTCCCCGCCCTGGAAGCCCTCCGGGTCGAGGGCTGCGACCTGGGCACATTCACGGCCGCCTCGCACACCCTCCGCGAGCTGCACGTCTGCCTTGCCCCCCCCCCCCCCCCCCCTCCCTCCACCACCCTCCACAACCGGCAAGCTGCGCTGCCCTGAGTGCTTTCGTCGATGATGTCGTCGGGGCTCGGAGAGTGCCTCTTATGGGGCTTTGGATGGGCGGGCGGTGCGGCGCGCTGGGGGGCTGATGAGCAGATCGGCCTCAACCCGAGGCTGGCCGAGATCCACCTGAGATGCCCCGAGCTGCGCGTGCTGGACGTCTCGGGGTGCCCCGCCCTGCCCTCGGAGGTCTGCCCGCCTGCCTGCCCGCCTGCCCGCCTGCCCGCCTGCCCGCCTGCCCGCCTGCCCCGCCTGCCCGCCTGCCCCGCCCTATGTCGCCATCCGGCCCGATGACACACGTCGCTCGGATGGGTGGCCTGGGGGTCGCATCCCTGGGCGGGCAGAGCCTGACCGAGCTGGCCCACGAGTGCCCCGAGCTGGAGTGCCTCACGGCCCGCTGGTGCGCCTTCCGTAAGGTGACCCTGAGCCTCGGCGCCCTGCGGACGCTCGACCTCAGGTCGGCGCCTTGCCCCCGCCTCCCTCGGAACCCGTGACCGTGACCTCTTCTTCTTCCGCGGCCGTTCGGTCGTAGCCGGTGCGGGCAACTTGGGTCGCTGATGGCCGACTGCCCGTCCATGGTGAGCCTCTCCCTCAACGGGTGCGACCGCCTGCTGCTCAAATGTCCGTCGGCACACTGCCACACTCCGACCGCGCGCCCTCACTGACCGCCTTCCTCTGGCCGCCTTCCTCCGACCGCCTTCCTCCGACCGCCTTCCTCCGACCGCCTTGTCTTCCTCCGACCGCCTTGTCTTCCTCCGACCGCCTTGTCTTCCTCCGACCGCCTTGTCTTCCTCCGACCGCCTTGTCTTCCTCCGACCGCCTTGTCTTCCTCCGACCGCCTTGTCTTCCTCCGACCGCCTTCCTCCGACCGCCTTCCTCCGACCGCCTTCCTCCGACCGCCTTCCTCCGACCGCCTTCCTCCGACCGCCTTGTCTTCCTCCGACCGCCTTGTCTTCCTCCGACCGCCTTGTCTTCCTCCGACCGCCTTGTCTTCCTCCGACCGCCTTGTCTTCCTCCGACCGCCTTCCTCCGACCGCCTTCCTCCGACCGCCTTCCTCCGACCGCCTTCCTCCGACCGCCTTCCTCCGACCGCCTTGTCTTCCTCCGACCGCCTTCCTCCGACCGCCTTCCTCTGACTGCCGTCTGACCGCCACTGTTGACTGTCTCGGCAGCTCTGCCTCGGCCGGAGGGTGGCCCGCCTGCCGCCCCCGAGCCTGATGATGAGCCCGACGCTGGCGACGGCGATGATGCGGATGATGATGACGGTCCGCAGGCCGATGAGAATCCCGCTGCATCCCCTCGCCTCACCCGCTGCATCCCCTCAGCCGCTGCATACCCTCACATCACCCGCTGCGTCCCTTCATGCGACTTCTCCGCAGCGCCCCGGTTTGCCTTTGCGCTGCCCCACCCCGGCTTCCCCGGCGTCCGGCCGCCCCCGCCCGTCCCGGCCCCACCCCCGGCACCGGCCCAGGCGCCCCGCCCCTCGGGTATCACCGAGGCGGCCACCCTGGAGGAGGACATGGGCATCCTCAAGCGGCAGATGCGCGAGGCCGAGGCGGAGGCCCGCCGGGCGCGCGAGGAGCAGGCGCGCCGCAGGCTCGAGGGCCGGGCGACCAAGCCGTTCGCCCACATCGACACCATCCTCGCCGTCCGTCCCGCCCATCCGCCCCGCCCCGCCCCCAGCCTGACGGCCCTCTGATTGCCGCTTGCAGGGCCTGCCTCGGCTGCGCTTCCTGGCCCTGAACGGGCTGGGGCCCGCCGTGGCCCAGCTGCGGCTGATGCACCCCGTGCTGAGCCACCTCGAGCTGGGCCGCCAGGAGGTCATCGCCTACCGGCTGGCCCTGCCCGCCCTCAGGCTCCTCGAGATGCCCCAGGCCAGGAAGCTCGAGGACCCCCAGCTCCAGGTCCCCCCCCTCGGCAGCTCTGCCTCCCCACCGCACCTCCACTGCGGCGTGGACCCTGGCGAACGGCTTGATCGACCTTCGGCCTGACTTTCCACCCACGGTTGTGTTGGGGGGCGGCGCGGGCAGCAAATCGTGGCCGGGTGCCCGCAGCTGGTGACCCTCTCGGTGCCGGGGTGCCGCTTCCTGGCCAACCCCACCCTGGACGGGCCCGCCCTGCGGTCGCTGAACCTGAGCGACTGCCCGTACCTCGTCCGGCCCGTCATCAACGCGCCCATGCTCAACTATGTCAACTTCGACGGGTCCGCCAACCACCGCCCCGGCCCCGTGGTGGTTCGTGGCTGTTACGCCGAAGGGATTGGTGAGGTGATCGGTTCCTCATCTGCTGTCTGTGGGCGCCGGGCCGGGCAGGTGCACGCAGCTCTCGGCCCCGCAGGTGACTTCGCAGGCCCTGGCGCGGATCAGTTTCGTGCGGACGCCCCTCCAGGCCCCCGTCCTCAGGTGCCCCAACCTGGCCGTCCTCTCGTTCGACGCCTGCGGTCCGCCCACACCCGCCGCCCCCATTCATCCACACATCCCCCACCCATGAGTGGCGCGGGTGGTCTCTGGTGGGCGTGGGGCTAGCCTCATCCTCTGCGCTTGCATGGGCGGGCGGCCTGGGTGGGGGTGGGGGGGGGGTGCGGGCCTCCACAGAGTCGGACAAGCTGGATGCCCGCAACGCGCCCATCCAGCTGGCTGCCAGCCTGCGGGGTTCGCTCCGCTCGCTGACCATCCGCAACATGCCCCTCATCCAGGCGCCCCGCATCGAGGCCCCGCCCTGACCGAGATCACCCTCACGGGGTGCTTCACCGACCAGGTCCGTCCCCCCCCCCCCCCCCCCCCCCCCCCCAACCCCCACGACCGCCTTCAGGACCAGATGGCAATAACCATCCCGGGTTCTCACACTCCCTTCCTCCCGCCACCGCGTAGGGCCTGCACGCCCTGGGGGAGACCTGCCCCAGCCTGCAGTCGATCTCGTGCCTCCAGTGCGCCCTGGTCAGCCCCCGGCTGCTGGGGCCGCCCTTCAGCCGCCTCCGGGCGGTGCGCATCGTGCAGTGCCCTACCCTGGTGGGCCCGCTGGTGCTCCGGCTGCCCGCCCTGGAGGAGCTCCGCATCGCCGAGTGCCCCAAGCTGGAGGTCCTCAGGATCCTCGTCGAGGCGGCCCCTCAGGCCCCTCAGGCCGACACCCAGGGCCCGGCCCCCATCGTGACCGAGGAGGAGGCGGAGCTCCGGGGGCTGCGCGAAGTCGACCTGTCCGCATCGGAGCTCCTCAGGGTCCGCCATCCGCCGCCCCTGCCACCCCCCCAAATCCCCCAGGGGACCTCAAACCATCCCAATGTTCTCTCGAACACGCATCGTTGTCATGTTTTTGTGGTGCGGTCACGGGGGCGGGGCGGGGTGCAGGAGGTGAGCATCGAGTGCCCCACGGTGGAGGAGATCGACCTCTCCCACTGCCGCCGCCTGGCCAAGGCCTCCTTCCGCACGCCACGCCTCCAGGCCCGCCAAAAGCCCCGCCCCTCCCGTCGACATCCCCCACCCCACCCATCCCACGCCCCTCCTGCCCTGCTCTTCTCCTCGCCCATCATCCTCTCTCCTCTCCTCGCCTCGGGTTATAGCGGCTTGACCTGCGCAACACGGCCAGCCTGGAGGGCTTCGAGCCGGGCACGGCCTTCCCGGGGCTGCGGGCCCTCGACCTGAGCGGGGCCCGCCACCTGACCGACCCCGCCGCGGGCCGGATCTTCGGCCCCATGACGGGCGGCCTCCTGCGGGCCGTCAGCCTGAGCGGGGCCGTGGCCCTGGTGGCCCCGGACATCCGGGGCGATGCTTTGGCTGAGCTCGACCTGGGCGGCTGCTGGAAGGTCCGCCCGCCCGCCCCGCCTTCATCCCCTCCACAACACCGGACCTCACATGGCCTGCCGGCCTTCACCGCTCCCCTGCCCGCGCCACACCAGTTGACGGACGAGAGCCTGGCCCGGTGCTGCGTCGTGTGCCCTCGCCTGCGCCGCCTGAAGGCCTCCACCTGCCACAAGCTCGTCCGGCCCCGCATCCAGGGGTCCGCCACCCAGACGCCACCCCCGCCTCTCCGGATTCCGCTTCTCAAGAGGGACCCCAATCACCATCGCCATCCCATCATCCGTTGCGCGCAGGGCCTTCCTGGAGTGGGTCGACATGCGCCAGTGCAACGGGCTGCTCTTCCCGGTCTTCCCGCGCATCGTGGAGTGCCTCCCGTCGGCCCCCGAGCCCCGGCCGGCCTACCCGGGCCGGTTGGCCTACCTGGACTTCACCTCGTGCACCAACCTCTGTTGGTCGTTGCCCTCGGACGCCCTCCCCGCCCCGGCTGCTCCAAGCGGCGCCGCCCCTCGGCCAGGCGCCCGCCCGCTGCCGCCAGCCGTCGCCGCCCTGCTGCGAGCATCGGCCCCCGCATCGTCGTCATCATCATCCGTGGGATCCACCCCGTCAGCAGCGGCCGCACCCTCCGAGGGCCTCCCCGAGGGCTTCCTGCCCCACGGGGTGGCGGGCGTCTGCCTGGACGGGTGCCGCCGCCTGACCGACGAGCACGTCAGCCACCTGGTGGCCCTGCAGGAGCGCCACTGGGTCCAAGACGCCGCCCGGCTGGCCGAGGTGTTGCCGGCCGGGGGCCTCGAGGCCGACCCCGAGGAGCGGCGCGAGGCCCTGGAGGAGGAGCGCAGGCGGAACATGGGCATGGGCGACAGCCACGCCCGCATCCTGCTCACCCCGTCGCCCCTCCAGAAGAGTCCGTCCCCATCCACCCACCCTCCCATCCACCCACCCTCCCATCCTCCCCGGTACGGCGGCTTCCGATCGGGGCGGCATCGTCATGGGCGCACCGGCTCTGGGGCGGGTGGCGTGCTTGTGGTTGCAGAGGCGCACCCGCTGGTGTCCACCCTGTCGCTCTGCCGCTGCCTGAAGATCACGGCCGGCCCGGCCCTGCGCGGCCCCCACGTGCGGCTGCTGAACCTGTCCAGCTGCGAGAAGGTCGACCCGCCGGCCCTCAACGGTCCGCCCCCGCCCCGCCTCATCCCCCCGCCCCGCCCGGTCCTTTGGCACCTTCTCGGCTCATGGTCCGCGGCCTCTGGTCTTTGTGGGACTGGCGGACGGGTGGGGCGGGGCAGGTCTCCTCGACCGGTTCCCGGCCCTGACGGATCTGTACCTGAGCAGGCAGGACAAGATCCCGCCCCCCGTCCTCGCCCAGCTCTTCACGGAGGTCTGCCTCCCCATTCCCCTTCCCCTCCCCCTTCCCCTCCCCCTTCCCCTTCCCTTCCCCTTCCCTCCCCTTCCCTGCACCATCCATGCGCCCCGCCCGGCACCGCCCCCTTTCGCCAACTCACCCCACCCCATTCCGCGTCGTGGCGCAGCTGCGCGCCCGAAAGGAATCGGCGACCGCCCCCCAGGGCAACCTCGACCAGCCCCCATAAATGCCCCCCTGCCCTGTCCCCCTGTGCATAAGATGAAGCCGACCGTCCGACGACCCACACCGCGTGTTGTAAGGGCCGCGGCACGTGCCCCAACCAAGCCCCGGTCCCGATGCCCCAAAAAAGGCGACACGGAGGGGGCCCAGCGCGCCTCCAAGGCAGCAGCCGGGCTGCCCCGCCACAAACAGCCAATGACCATGGCCATGGCCCCAAGAGAATAGAGGAGGGGGGGAAGCAGACGCCCCCCTCGAAACAATAAACTGCCCGAAGAAGAAGAGGCTGGGCAAGGGGGGAGGACGAAGAGAAGAGAAGGAAGCAGAAGGAAGCGAAGGAAGATGGCCGCCATCCATCTGGCCCCCATGTCGGTGGGGGCCTCCGCCGCTGCGGCTCATGGGCCAAAGAGCTGCCCCGTCACCCGGCCGATGACGGGCCGGGTGGAGTAGTCCGTCTCGGTGGTGTTGACCACCAGCATGGTCGGTCGGCCCCCGGCAGCCTGGGCCGGGTCCATGAGGTAGACCGGTTTCATGGCCACAAAGTGGCCCGCCAGGTCGGCCACGATGTTGCAGTTGGGGAATCCGCCCCCGGCGGCAGCGGCCCGCATCTCGGCAGCCCACTGGTCCACCGGGAGGAACCGATAGGGGCTCTGCTCCATGAAGTGTGATATACCTCGGAAGGGCTCCTCCTCGGGAAGCCGGCGCAGCTCCTCGTGCTTCATGGAGTCCGCGTCATCCGTACCCAGGGCCGTCTGGCGCAGAAAGAAGAGCGACGGGTCTGGGTACGCCCGGAGATAATCGGAAATTTCGTAGTTGGCAACCCAATCTCGCAAGTATCGTGCGTGCTCCTCTTGCGTGGGAAATTCTTCCCCGTGGTTTTGCAGATAAGCTGATCGCGAGGTCTGGATGGACGCCATCACTTGCTCGATTCGCTCCCTCATGAGGGGGAGATTTTTGAGGTTTGAGTTCATCCATTGGTCCAGGGTCTCGCGTGTGAGCACCGTGGGACACGAAGAAAGCAAAGATATTTCGGCCAGGGCAAAATACCCACAGATTGCCTGAGGTGTTTGATATTGCTTGATAAGGTCATCAAAGGACGATGAAAATTGATTTAAGGAGTAGAGTGTGAGGATATGGGCAGAATCTCGCCACTTTTCCATTCGAAGCCGAAATAAAAATCGACGCGACAACTCCACCAGGATCAGAGACACCTTTTCTGGTTTTCTGATGACGCTTCTCCGAGGATTACTTTGTACCTGTTTCTTTGTCGGTGCCCTCTCATTTGGGATCTTCCCTCAAATCCGAGGAGGGAACTATGAGAAGAAGAGCGTTGAGTGTTTTCTCTGCACTGTTTTTGTCAACGTTGCCCAGCAGTTTACCGAAATCCACGAAATGTCGGGCGAGCAGGCTCTCCTCACTTTCTGCAAGCGCCTTCCCACGGGAACACAGTCGGCATGCGCAGCTTTCGTTAAGCTTGCTGGGGACGATCTCGCCAAACTGATTGAGGCGGGTCTGTCAGGCCCCTCTGCACTCTTCTCGGCTCACGCTCTGGGCAGACCTTTCACCTGATCGCGTGTGCCGACACCTCGGTTCATGCGATGCCTACCCCAAGTGCGAGCTGTTCCCCCAGCCCACCTCCTCCAACAAGCAGACCGGCCCCATGCCCAAGGTGCAGGTCTGCTGCTCGCACCCACCCCGTGGCACAGGGGACTCACCTTGTCCGGTCGGCCTCTGCAGATTAACGGCTGGAACCCCTGGAAGTGGTTGATGGCCGAGATGGAGCGTGTCTTCCAGGACCGGGACCCCGCCCAGGACGATGACGACGACCTCTTCTCGGGCTCCTCCGCCACCCTGCGCGGCTACGACTGGCGCGGCCGGTCTGTCTCTGCCCCGTCCCAGCGGTCGGTCGTCTGATCATCCTCTCCCGGGCCGGCCGACCCATGTGATCTGCGACCGTGACGGCGTAGCGACTGCAACGACAAGGACCCCAACATCTACCCGGGCAACGCCATCCCCTCGGCCGACCCGTCGCTCGACTGGGACTGCAACGGCATTCACGGCATCAACCCCGCCTCCGGCAAGCCCTACAAGGTCCGCTGCGCGCCCGTCCCCCCCGGCCCCCCCGTCCCCCCCGGCCGCATGGCCTGCATTTCTCATCATCGCCCATCGTTTGTGGTTCGTGCTCCCCGCATCCCCCCAGGAGGAGCTGTGCCCCGGCGGGCCGGCTGAGCATCGCGGCATCATTGCCATTGGCGACTCGGTGACGGCCCACTTCCACGCCCCCACACGGTCCGGCCCCCCCGGCCCCGCCTCCCCTTGCCCTCCTTCCACCACTGCTGGAGCCCCACCATGCTCACCTCCCTCGCCCCTTATCCCTCACCCCCGGGTCGGCAGGTACTTCAACGCGTCCGAGTTCGACGCGCACGACATCCTCGCCAACATTGAGAACGAGATGGACTGGCCCCAGGAGGGCTGGGCCACGGGCATCCGGTCCCGCTCCACCGAGACCCCCGTCCCCCTGGACAGCCTCTACCAGCGCCTCTGGCGCCGCGACCACTGCGTCCACCGGTCCGCCCACGCGGCCCATCCACGAGCTCCCCGGGGCTGACCCACGGGTGTCGGCTGAGCTGACCGTCCCTGTCCGACTCCGCTGCTTCCTTTGGGGGCCGCTGGGGCCGGGGGGGGCGCCGCAGCAACTACCAGAACCTGGGCGTGAACGGGGCCGACAGCACCGAGATCCTGGGGCTCGTCAAGAAGGGCCTCCACCCTGGCAGGCATGCGGTCCGCCCCCCCCCCCCCCCCCCCCCCCCCTGCCCACGCCATGCCCACGCCATGCCCGGACCTGTACTCCACCGCCGCCAGCCGTGTGGACGTGGGATTTCACGAACCTGCGCCCTCGTCATGCCGTTGGTCCTCACCCACTCCGTCGCCCTCCCCCTGGACCCCACTCCGCCGCCTCCACAGCCCGGCCCGCGTCTTCTTCGGCCTGGTCGGCAACGGTCCGTGGCGAGCCGCCCCTCCTTCCTTCCACCTGCTGTGCCCCATCCCTGTGCCCCTCCCGCTCGTCACCTTGGTTGCCTCGCGCTCATCTGTTTCGCGGCTCCCTCCCTCTCCTCTCCTCCCCCTCTGCTCTCCTCGCGGCCAGATGTCTGCGCCGGCCGGCAGGACGACATGTCCCTGATGACCACCCCCGAGGCCTTCCGGGCCGGCGTCCTGGTCCGCCTCCGGCCTCCCCTCCCCTCCCCCTGCGTCCCGCTTGGCTGGGGAGGCCCCAACGACTCACCATCCTCCTTCCCGGCTGGCTGGGCGCCTGCAGGAGACCTTCCGCTACCTGGACACGGTGCTGGCCGCCGGGTCGACCATCGCCCTGGTGCCGGTCATCGACGGGCGCATCCTGTGGGACACCATGCACGCCCAGCTGCACCCCGTCGGCAGGGGCGTCACCTTCGCGGTCTGCCATCCCCCCCCCCCCCCCCCCCCCCCCCCGCCCTCCGACCTCCAACCAACCCGTCGATCGGCAAGACACGCCGCCAGACCACTTGGGTTGGGGGGTCGGGAGGCCGCGCTGAGACGGCATCGCGCGTGCCCCGATCGCCCAGGCTGACCTTCTCCTCCCCGCTGCGCCACCACCCCCCTTCCCCTTCCCCTTCCCCTTCCCCGGGCAGGACTTCTACAAGTACCTGAGCTGCCTGGACGTCAACCCGTGCCAGCCCTGGATGAACCCCAACGCCACCCAGCGGGACATGGGCTCCTTCCGTGCGATGGAGCTGAACAAGCAGTACCTGGACATCATGGCCACCACCAACTTCACCAACATCGAGCTGATCTACCCGGGCCTCGACCTCAAGGAGGTCCTCGACCAGTGGGTGGCCGAGGGCCACGACCCGACCCAGATCATCGACCACATCGGTCTGGCGGTGCGCACATCATATATTATTATTATTATTATGATCATCGACCACATCGGTCTGGCGCGCACATCAGAGCGTCACCATCACCACCATCCAATCATCCTGTCGCGGCTCGTGGGTGTGGATATGGGTGACATCGGGTTGTGTGGCGCCAATGCGCCCCGCCTTGGCCTTCTCTCGTCTGACCCCCCCCCCCCCCCCCCCCCCCCCCCGCACACACACAGACGGCTTCCACCCGAGCCCCTTCGCCCAGATCCGGGGGGCGGACTTCTACTGGACCCGCACCCAGCAGGCCGCCCCGGACTTCTGGGGGCCCGTCAACCCGAACAACGCCCGCATCGAGGCCCTCTTCGGCGACCAGGGCGGCTACTGAGCGACTTTCGGCATCGCGCGCGCGGCGCAGGCCACGTGGATGGGCCCCCGGGCGGCACCTAACAGTGCCCCCCCCATCCGCCCCTCCGGTGGCTCGGCACAAGACACCTGGCCCCCTTCCACCCCCTCTCGTATGGCTTCGTTTCGTTTCATTTTTTTCCGTTCGGTGTTTCTGTTTTTTTTTTTTTCTGATCATTCGTCTGTCTGTCTGTGCTTGTCTGTCCTTGTCCTTGCCCGTGTTTTTATGCAGATTGCAGCCCTCATGCACACCCATTTTCCCCCCTTCCAATAACGCCCCCCATCCCCTGTTGTTTTTCCCCGTTGTCTCCACCCCGGGCCACCCGGCCCCCCCCATGCGCCCCCCATGCGCCCCCCACGCGCGACCCGCCCGAGCGCCGCTCGAGATCCCTCCTTTCATTTCTGTATGTCGTTTCTTCCATTTTGATTTTCATTGTTCAACCCGCGGTGCCACGAACGTATATCTCTTTCACCCCCCTCTTCCACCTCTGGTTGTTCCTTCCCTTTCGCCTCTCCCTCTCTCTCCATGAGAAAAAAAAGCACCGCGAGGCTCAGGGCGAACCGCCCTGAGCTCCACCCCCTCTTCAATGTGTTGGTCTTCAATGTGTTGGCTTTGGGGCTTCGTTGACGAGGACTGTGAGGGGCAAGGACGTAGGGGGAATGATATGTTCGCATCTTTGAGCGAGCATGAACCGCACCCTCCGAACGACCGTATGTCTGTCTCTCAGTGGAAATTTCGGAAGATGGAGACCCGGTACCTCTGAATGAAGTCACCCTGTCATGCGCTGTCAAGTCCTTGCCACGTCCGATCCGAGCTGACCCATCGGGGAGCACACACCTCCGCACGAGTTGCCGATGATCAAGGCTTTGCTGATCGCCTCCCTTCTGCTGGGCTATACACTAGCCGCAAGCAGTGTCATTGAACTGAGCCAGAAAAATTGGCAAAAGGAAGTCGCAAAGAGTGATGATATCATCCTTGTCGAGTTCTTCAGGTTTGTGGGCTGTGAAGGATCCCATGTCCATTTGTTCTTTCTTCTTTAGCCCACGTTGCGGCCACTGCCAGCAATTCGCCCCTGTGTACGAGGCTGTCGCCAAGTCAATGGCCGAGGTGGGCATTCGCGTTGGCCGTGTCGATGTCTGCGGTCTTCCATTTTCGATTCTCACACATCACTCTCGCTTCCCGTTTTCCCAGGTGACCCAAGAGCAAAGCATCGCCGGCCAGTTCCAGTCCGTGCTGCCCGCTCTTCCTATTCTCCTCACGTTCCTTTCGCCTTCCCAGGATCCAGGGCGTGCCCACGGTGAAGCTCTTCAAGCCGCGTGAATCCGCCCCGATCGACTACCAAGGCGCACGCACCCTCAAGGACGTGACCAACTTCCTTCTGGAGCACCAGCTGGGGGGCGCCCAAACCCCGGTCCTGTCCTCGCCCGCCAAGGCGGACAGCTTCCTGGCCGCCAGCCCGGAGAAGCCCCATGTTGTCTGTGGTCGTTCGCCCGTTCGTTCTCACGCCCGCCCATTTCGGATGTTCCCCCCCAGGTTCTGTTCAGCAAGAAGGCCACCCCGCCGCCCATGTTCAAGCAGCTCTGCTACAAGTTCCGCAGCGGCATCCAGTGCGGCTTCGTGGGGGAGAAGCACGCCCAGTCGCTGGAGGCCCTCAAGGCCAAGCTCGCCCCGGAGGAAGAGACCCTCGGGCTGCCCGCCATCCGGGCCCTGGTCAAGGGTGCCCCGAAGGCCTTCCATGGGGACCTCAAGTACCCCGAGCTGCTCGCCTTCTTCCAGTCGCTGGCCCCCAAGTCCGCCGGCGGTCCGACCTCGCACGCCACCTCCTCGGCCGGCAAGAAGGGCGCATCGGCCTCTTCTTCTTCTTCGTCCTCCTCGTCCTCGTCCTCCTCTTCGTCGTCTTCGTCGTCGGCGCCCGAGCCGGAGCCCGAGAAGCCTGCCGCCGAGCCCGCTGTCCGTGCCGACCTCCCGGCTGCGCTGCCGCAGCACATCGAGCACCTGAGCTCGTCCCAGTGGAAGGCGGCCTGCTCGGCGAGCCAGGGCACCCTCTGCGTGGCCTTCGTGCTGCCCACCGACAGCCCGGCCGAGGCCCAGACGGCCTGGCTGGAGGAGCTGCTCAACCTGCAGTACGCCACCCAGGGGTACCACTGGTTCTGGGCCGCCCCCGAGGAGCTGCGGGACGTGGACTTCGGGGAGCACATCCAGATGCCCGCCCTGGGGGAGGCCCCCATGGCCTTCGCCCTCAACCCCCGCCGGGCCCGGCTGGCCCAGTGGGCCCCCGAGGAGAAGCCCGCACCCGAGGCCGCCCCCGCCCAGGCCTGGGGCCAGGTCAGCCGCTTCCTGGACCGGCTCGTGGGGGGCGACGCCCACTTCGTCTCCGTCCGGAGGGCCCCCAAGGAGGACTTGTAAATTGCTGTAACGGATTGCTGTCGGTTGTTGTACCCTAACGGATTGCTATCGGTTGTTGTATCATCGGTGCTTTGGGGGGCGGCCGGGGGATGGCGATGGCGCTCGTTCGTTGTTTTTTCGGCGCCAGAAGAGCAGCCCAGTCGCCTCAACCCGCAACCTCCCCTCGGAAACCAGTGGGCCGAACCCGGAGGCACCCCCCCCCCCCCCCCCCCCCCCTCCTCCTCCTTCACCCCTGCCCCACCCCGGGCACAGAGCGAGGAGACAAACGTCTTGTTCCAATCGAACAAACCCCAGCAGGTGCGAGGGGGTGATGCCGGTCCAGCCGTGCACCCCCCACCCGACCCGCCTCGCTTGCCCACATCCCCTCCTGGTTATACACACACCCTGCTGCCGGCCGTCTGGCAGCTTTCACGAAGGCGGTGGCTTCCGGCCGGAGAGGGCACGGGCGCTGCCCAGCCCCGGGGTCGTGCGTGGGGCCCCCCCGCCAGCCGGTGGGGGCGGTCGGGCCGCCCCTGGGCCGGTGGCGCTGCCCCGGCGTGCCCCCGCCGACGGGGGGCTGCCGGGGGCCGGCCCGGGGATGGCCTGCTGGTGGTGGGCATGGGCCGGGCGCTGGGGATGGCGGGGGCCGCAGCCCGCTTGGGGGCCGACAGGACCCGGGCGGCTGGGGCGGCTGGGGCGGGGGGCGGGGGCGCACCCGCCTGAGAGACGGACGAGTCCCCCGGGGCCGCGTCCTCGTCCGTGTCCTCCCCGAACCCGTCCGGGGCCCCCTCGGGGCCCTGCGAGACCGTCTGCTGGGTGGAGGTCGGGGTGGGGGCCCCGGCCCCGGCCCGGCGCCGCTCGATGGTCAGCTCGCGCATGCGGGTGGTGAGGTCGTGCAGGTAGTCGCGGATGTAGAGCAGCCGGAGGGCGTTCAGCTCGATGGCGGTCAGGGTGGTGGGGGCGGCCGAGGGCCCCGTGGCGGCCTTGCTGGGGGCGGGGGCGTCCTGGCCCTCGTCGGGCCCCACCCCGAGGGACTCGTCGCTGGCCCCGGCCGCCCGGAGCACGTCCCGGATCTTGTAGTTCTCCTGCAGCTGGCCCACCACCTTGGCCAGCTCGGCCTGGGAGGGCTGCATGGCCTGGACGTGCTGCTGGATGACCAGCTGCTGCATCTGCTGCTGGGGGCTCAGGCCCGGGGTCGAGGGCAGCACCTGGTTGATGCCCGCGGGGCCCAGGGCCCCGCCGAGGCCATGGCGGCCAGCATGTAGGCCGTCGAGGCGCTGATAGGGGCGGCCCCGGGGAGCACGGGCGACCCGACCACACCCGCCCCGCCCGCCCCCGAGCGGCCCGTGGTGGGGGTGGACGCTGGCGTTTGGGATTGCTGCTGTTGCTGTTGCTGCTGTTGCTGCTGGATTTGCTGTTGGAGGAGGAGGAACTGCTGCTGGTGGAGCTGCGAGAGGGCCGCCGAGCCGCCCTTGTGGGTGCGGGCTGCCACGCACCGGTTGAAGAGGCTATTCAGGGCCCTGCAGCCATCGATCGGACACCCGCGAGCCAGAAAAAGACACCGTCAGCAGAATGCCCACAGCACACACATCCGCGTCCACCCCCCTGCCCAATCTCCCCCCCCCCCCCCCCCCCCACCGCTCCCCTTCTTGGCCGGTGTATGCGGACATTGTGAACTCGGCCATGTTGCGCTTGGCCCGCTCGAGTTGGTCGGCTTCGGTCAGCAGGCGGGTCTCCTCTCCGCGGGCCTCGCTCCGGATCCGCTGCAGCTGCTGGCCCTGCTCGTTGAGCGAGGTGCGCTTCTGCATGATCTCCTTGTCCAGCTCCTGCGGGCAGAGGAAGGGGCGTGAGAGGGGGCCACGAGGAGGGGGCCGGGGGGCAGACTCGGCGCTGCTCGGCCAGGGTGCGCTTGAGGGACTGCAGCTCGCCCTCGAGGTTCTCCTTGGTCTTGCGCAGCAGGCAGTTGTTCTGCTCCAAGGTCATGTACCGTTGCCGGATGGCCTGCCGGTCCGAGAGGGGGTGTGAGTGAGCACATGGCCATCGGGGGGGAGGGTGGAAGGAACCGGGGCGAGGGTGGCAGAAAGGAGACCTGGGTGTCTTGCAGATCCTGCTTGGCCCGCATGTCGTTCTCCTCCGACTCGAGGTAGTCCCGGTAGGGGAAGAGCTTCTCCACCCGGGCCTCCAGGGCTGACTTCTCCTGGGTCAATCTGGCCAGCCTCTGGGTAGCAGCATCGATCTCGCGATCGAGCGTCTCACAATTTTTCTTCTCTTGCTCTTCCATGGCTGCAGCTTGCCTCACCTTCTCGTCAGCTTGCTGGCGTGGGGTGAGATGTCTGATGGGTGAACGGAGGAATCACCAAACCTGAATTGCATGCTCATAAAGTCGCGGCAAGTCCACCAAAGTGGCGTGCTTCCTTTCAATTTCTGTTTTTCGTTTCTGGAAGTCGACCCGCCGTAATTCGGATTCTTTTTTTTGTTGTTTCAGGGCATCCTTGGCCTCTTCCAATTCGCGCTTTTTTTGCATTAAAACAGTGCCCGGATGGGCATGTTGTTGGGTTGGCGCTGCTGGGGGAGGACGCAGCATCCAAGTCTCTCAAAAAAAAAAACCGTCGAATTTGCGAAACAAGCGCGGAGGTGAAATTGGCTCCGCCTTTTCAGAAGTGGTGAGTTTTCCGAGTGAATCCTCGAGGGATCTTGACTTGTTTCTCTTGTTGGCTCACTATCGACAAACCCTGACCAACGAGAAAAAAGAAATCCGGAGTCTCTGGAAATGTCAGATTATAGGGGGATTTGGGCAAGAGAGAAGACAGTTTGGGCAGTATGTTGCGTGATTCTCTGTGTATGTTATATTGATATAGTGGTGGAATGGCGAAAGCGCCCCGAAAAAGGTGGGTCAAAAAGTGACATTCTTTGTGATGTGTGTTCGCCAGTGGGACAAGCGGTGGGAATCCCCGTACAAGGAAAGGCGTTTCCGAGAAGGGCTATGATCGAGACTCCACAATGGCGTCCAAAAAAATACAATCAATTGGCCGCCGAAACCGACACCACATGAGGGTCAACAATCGGAGGCGCCTGCCTGCGTGCCTGCTTACCCCGGGTTCCACCTTCGGAAGAACACCTCAGAATGTCGACTGTCGACTGCTTTGATGGCAACACGGCCGCGGCCCATGTCGCGTACGCCATGTCCGACTGCGCCGTTATTTTCCCCATCACCCCCTCGTCCGTGATGGGTGAGCTGGCCGATACCTGGTCGGCTCAGGGCCGCAAGAACATCTTCGACCAGACCCTGTCCGTTACTGAGATGCAGTCTGAGGCCGGTGCCGCCGGTGCCGTCCATGGCTGCCTGTCTGCTGGTGCCCTGACCACCACCTTCACTGCCTCCCAGGGTCTCCTCCTCATGATCCCCAACATGTACAAGGTCCGACAGCGTTTTTTTCCTTTCGCTTGTACTCATTTGCTTCTGTTGTTATGGGGGTCGGTTTTGCCGTTGCCTTTTCGGATGATGCCTATGTGACCTGCCTCAACAGATTGCCGGTGAGCGCATTCCCGCCGTTTTCCACGTTTCGGCTCGCGCCATCGCCTCTCAGGCCCTGTCCATCTTCGGCGATCATCAGGATGTCATGGCCGCCCGCGCCACTGGCTTCTCGTTCCTGTGCGCCTCCTCTGTCCAGGAGTGCATGGATCTTGCCCTTGTTGCCCACCTGTCGGCCCTGAAGGGTTCCCTTCCCTTCGTTCACTTCTTCGATGGCTTCCGGACCTCCCACGAGATCCAGAAGATTTCCATCCTGTCCTACGAGCAGATCAAGTCCCTCGTTGACTGGGAGGATATTAAGCGCTTCCGCGCTGGTGCTCTGAACCCTGAGCATCCTCAGATGCGTGGTACTGCCCAGCAGCCCGAGATTTACTTCCAGCTGCTCGAGGCCTCCAACAACGAGTACGCCGCCCTTCCTGAGATCGTTCAGGAGCAGATGCGCCGCGTCTCTGCCGTCACTGGCCGTCAGATCCACCTGTTCGACTACGTTGGTGCCCCCGATGCCACTGAGGTCGTCATCATTATGGGTGCTGGTGCCTGCGCTGTTGAGGAGGCTGTTGAGTACCTCAACGCCCACGGCCACAAGGTTGGTGTCCTCAAGGTTCGCCTGTACCGCCCCTGGTCGGCCCGCCACTTCCTGGCCGCTCTGCCCGCCACTGCGACCAAGATCGCCGTCCTCGACCGCACTAGTCTGTTTTCTTATTTTTCCCTTTGATCATATTGATCATGATCTCCCATTTTTCAGAGGAGCCCGGCTCTTTCGGCGAGCCTCTGTACCTTGATGTCGCCGCCACCATCCAGAACGCCCACCAGCAGCGCACTATTGTTGGCGGCCGCTTCGGTCTTGGCTCCAAGGACTTCACCGCCACTATGGCCAAGTCCGTCTTCGAGAACCTGTTCCAGGCCACTCCCAAGAACCACTTCACCGTGGGCATCAACGACGACCTGTCCCACACTTCCCTCCCCGTCTGTGTTATTTTCTTGCTCCGAGCACGCCCACTCACATGGACAAAATTCCGCTTCAAATTAGGTCACTGAGGAGATCAACGCTCTCCCTGAGGGCACCGTCCAGTGCCTGATTTGGGGTCTTGGCTCTGATGGTACCGTCGGCGCCAACAAGGAGGCCATTAAGCTCATTGGCCACAACACCGAGCTCTTCTCCCAGGGCTACTTCGAGTATGATGCCAAGAAGTCTGGTGGCCTGACCCGGTCTCACCTCCGCTTCGGCCCCCGCCCCATCAACGCCACCTACCTCGTCACCCACGCCGATTACGTTGCCTGCCACAACCCCGGCTACGTGGGCCGCTATGAGCTCCTCAAGGCCGCCAAGGTTGGCGCCAAGTTCCTGCTGAACTCCCCCTGGACCACCATCGAGGCTATGGAGGCCAACCTGCCCGGCGACCTGAAGCGCGTCATTGCCCAGAAGCACATCCACCTCTACAACATCGACGCCATCGCCGTCGCCGCCCGCACCGGCAATGGCCAGCACATCGGTATGATCATGCAGACCGCCTTCTTCAAGCTCGCCAACGTCATTCCTCTGGAGCAGGCCATTGAGCTCCTGAAGAAGTCCGTCGTGAAGATGTTCGGCAAGAAGGGCCAGCAGGTCGTCAAGGTCAACCACGATGCCATCGACCTCGCCCAGGCCGAGTGCGTCGAGCTGGCCTACCCCGCCTCCTGGGCGGACGCCGCGCTTCCTCCTCGCTTCGTCCTCCCTGGCGCCCCCGAGTTCGTCAACGAGATCATGATTCCTTGCGGCCGCTACACCTCCGACTCGCTGCCCGTCTCCACCCTGGGCCGGCTGTGCCCCGGTGGCATCATGCCCACTTCGACCGCCCGCTGGGAGAAGCGCGGCCTTGCCCCCTCGGTTCCCGCCTGGGATCTGAACGGCAAGTGCGTCCAGTGCGCCATGTGCTCGTTCGTCTGCCCCCACGCCGTCATCCGCCCCTACCTCGTCACTGATGCCGAGGCCCAGGCCGCCCCCTACAAGGAAGGCTTCGCCGTGAAGCCCACCAAGGGCAAGGAGTTCGAGGGCTACTCGTTCCGCATCCAGGTCTCCGTCATGGACTGCACTGGCTGCGGCTCCTGCGCCAACGTGTGCCCCGTCAAGGCCCTGGAGATGAAGCCCTACCCCACCCAGGCCCGCCAGCACGAGAACTGGATGGTCCGTACCCCGCGCCGCTTCGGCCCTGGCTCGAGACTCATCCCTGGTTTCTTTTTTCCGCCCAACAGTACTGCCAGACTCTGCCCGTCCGCGACCAGCAGATCGCCACCTCTGCCGAGAAGCCCAACACCAAGGCCTCCCAGTTCCGCATGCCTTACTTCGAGTTCTCCGGCGCCTGCGGTGGCTGCGGTGAGACCCCCTACCTCAAGCTCGTTTCCCAGCTCTTCGGCGACCGCATGATCATTGCCAACGCCACCGGCTGCTCGTCCATCTACTCCGGCTCCGCCCCCTGGTCCCCCTACACCGTGAACAAGGACGGCCACGGCCCCGCCTGGGCCAACTCCCTGTTCGAGGATAACGCCGAGTACGGCTATGGTATGTTCCTGGCCACTGCCCAGCGCCGCAAGCGCGTTGCCGACCTCGTCCAGAAGGCCCTTGCCATGCCCGAGCTGGCCGCCCCCGTCCGCGAGGCCCTCCAGTTCTGGTACGACCACAAGGACCAGGGTGAGGAGTCCAAGCAGGCCTCCGTCCGCGTGAAGGCCGCCCTCGAGGCCCACCACGAGGACGCCACCCTCGCCCAGATCTGGGACGCCCGCGACATGCTCACCAAGAAGTCCCAGTGGATCTATGGTGGTGATGGCTGGGCCTATGATATTGGCTTCGGTGGCCTGGACCACGTCCTGGCCTGCGGCGACGACGTCAACGTTGTTGTCATGGATACTGAGGTCTACTCGAACACCGGCGGGCAGCGCTCCAAGTCCACCAACCGCGGTGCCGTCGCCCAGTTCGCCGCCTCGGGCAAGAAGACCGCCAAGAAGGATCTCGGCTCGATCTTCATGAGCTACGGCAACATCTACGTCGCCAGCTGCGCCATTGGCTCCAACCCCGGCCAGTTCCTGAAGGCCGTCCACGAGGCCGAGTCCTACAACGGCCCCTCGATCCTCATTTGCTACTCTCCTTGTCTGTCCTCTCTCCCCCACCCTCCCACGCTTCCCTCGCGCCCATCCGCCGACCTTGTTTCTCACGGTCCCTGTGTCCTTTTCTTCTCTTCTTCAGGCATCAACCACTCCATTAAGGGCGGCATGGCCAACAGCATTGAGGAGGAGAAGCTGGCCGTCAAGTTCGGCTACTGGTACCTGTACCGCTACGACCCCCGCCTCGCCGCCCAGGGCAAGAACCCCTTCCAGCTCGACTCGAAGGAGCCCGCCGGCGACCTCAAGGAGTTCCTCTACCGCGAGGTTCGCTACGAGTCCCTGACTCGCTCCTTCCCTCAGGAGGCCGAGCGGCTGCACGCTCTCCTGGCCGAGGACAAGCGCCGCGACTACATTAAGTACCGCCAGATGGCCACCAACTGGGAGGCCCCCCAGCAGGCCCAGGCCACTGCTGCCCCCGCTGCCGCCGCCCCCGCCCCCGCTGCCCACTAAACGGCCCCGAGGTGATGAGCCGGCGCTGAGGTGAGCTGATGTGGCGTCCCGGCTTTTTCTCTTTTTTTTCGTTGCGTTGGAACTGCTTTCAGTTGTTTTTAACTCAGCCCGATCTGACTTCGAACAACCGGATCCCCTTGTAATAACATCGCTTCTCCCTTCAGGGGGGGGGTGCGGGTGGTGCGCCCAATGGGGATGTCATCCCAATCTTCGGCGCTGGTTGCGGCCTGACGTTCGTCTTTGCGGGGCTCCTTTCTGTTAGAGGCACCCCCCCACGAAAGTCTCCTGAGACGCTCTTCTGTCCATCTCCGGACTGATTTGGTCTCTTTCCATGTGGTGACGAAGGAGGAGTGTTAAGGGAAGTGTCTCCTCGGGATGGGCACTCCCACCTTCCATACGGCGTCTCTATCCCCGGCGATGGAACGCAGTCAGTCTTATGGTCGTTCAGCCTCGGCCGATCCGAAGTGTCTGTGGCTGGTTTGTTGGTTGCTCTCACATCTTGTAGTGGAAGAGTTCCGACAGGTCGTGTGTTCCCTGCGATTTCCACCTGAATCGGAAGGGGTTATGCTATCGTACACGGCCGCTGATTTGCAGGACCTTTCTAACATTTACCCGTCGCTTGCACAGCTTGCGGCTTTTTTCGAAATGCATGGTCACGCTCTCCGCTCCGTCCGACTTGCCAATTGCGTTCTCGAGCTCTTTCATCCGGGTCTGTGCTGCCCACCCCGAGAAGATCGCAAACACAAGCACGCGAACTCTCTTGCAAATTCGGAGTGATATCGCTCGTGCCCCTCATCACCATTCCTCGCTATGCTGTTGTGCCCGGCTCCACTGGCGGCTCCGGCACCGCTGGTTCCGGCTCCCGTCGCGGCTCCCGTCGCGGCTCCCGTCGCGGCTCTCCGTCTGTTTCCCCTCCTCTTGGGCTCATCGCCTTTTCTCTTTGGTTGGCAGTGCCGGTCGGTTTCATATACATCGAGCCCACCCTCGGGATGGATGAATGCCTCCTCCTTTCGGATCGCCTCAGGACGATTGGCCAGCTGCGTGCCTTGCGATATTTTTAAACGAAGCGAGTGCACGGCTCGGCCTGTCGTTGTGGGGGACGACGTCTGTGTGCTGTGGTTTCTCTCTCCTCTCATCGGGGCGCCACTTGCACAGGTCCCACTCGAACACGGCGTGTCATACATCGAGCATGGTCTGAACCTTCCTGCCAGGGTTCCCTTCATGTTGATGATTTTCACCCTTCGTCTTCATGATGATGAATGATGATGATGATGATTGGATGATGATGATGATGATGATGATGATGATGATGATGATGATGATGATGATGATGATGATGATGATGATGATGATGATGATGATGATGATGATGATGATGATGATGATGATGATGATGATGATGATGATGATGATGATGATGATGATGATGATGATGATGATGATGATGATGATGATTGGATGATGATGATTGGATGATGATTGGATGATGATGATGATTGGATGATGATGATGATGATGATGATGATGATGATGATGATGATGATGATGATGATGATGATGATGATGATGATGATGATGATGATGATGATGATTGGATGATGATGATGATGATGATGATGATGATGATGATGATGATGATTGGATGATGATGATGATGATGATGATGATTGGATGATGATGATGATGATGATGATGATTGGATGATGATGATGATGATGATGATGATTGATGATGATGATGATGATTGATGATGATTGGATGATGATGATGATGATGATGATGATGATGATGATGATGATGATGATGATGATGATGATGATTGGATGATGATTGGATGATGATGATGATGATGAGTGATGATGATGATGATGATGATGATGATGATGATGATGATGATGATGATGATGATGATGATGATGATGATGATGATGATGATGATGATGATGATGATGATTGGATGATGATTGGATGATGATGATGATGATGATGATGATGATGATGATGATGATGATGATGATGATGATGATGATGATGATGATGATGATGATGATTCTTTTACCCAATCTCCCCTGCTGCGCGTCGTCTCCACTCCTCACTGCGGGGGACGCTCTCGCTTCGGGGGACGTTCTCACTGCGGGAGACGCTGGCCCTGAGCGCCCAAGCGCATGGCTTCGTTGGATTGATCGACCATCTGAAGGACTTCTACCTGCTCCAAGTGGCCATCCCCTGTGAGGCCCCCGAGAGGCTGGAACGATTTCAGGCCCTCTTCAAGAAGGTGCTGCCCACATGGAACGACGACCTGCGCAAGTTCCGCCGGACCGTCACACCGGGCGACATCTATGAAACACCCGTCGATTTCGTCTATGATCTGCGCGATTACTCCAGGCTGCAGTCCTTAGCCAGTTCACACGTGCACAGCGCCCCCGTGCCTTGCTTGACTCGTTTCATCACTTCTCTTTAGTCAATCCTCATCGGTCCAGGTCGGCACAGCGAAGCCCAGCCTCAGGCCACCCACACCCAGCAGCCTCAGGCCCAGCCTCAGCCTCGGGCCACCCAGCCTCAGCCTCACTTGCCATGGGCTTACTCCTTTCCACCACCCCCGGGCCTTTACGCCCCCCCCCCCCGCCCCCCCACGGGGTGTCGTGTTGATCTATGTTTTTGTTCAGGCGGATAAACTTTTCGAAGAGAATGAGTGTGGAAGATCAAAAATTTCGGTGGCAGATCATTGCCCTCGTCCGAACCGTTCGTTTTCGCCCAGACTGTGCTCGGACCCGACGGGAATATTGGGGGTTTGGGGCGACAGTCCTTCTTGTTGGGTTCCCAGGAAGCGTCACAAAGTGCTATGCATGACATCTCCTCCACACTCCCTGTGGCGGGCTTAGGCGCGGAAGACGAGGAAGTACTGGGCCCGCTGGCTGAAATCCAGGCGCTTCTCCAAGGTGAAGCCTGCCCGCTGCATCTCCTCGACCACCTAAACAGAGGGGGCAAGGAGGGGCTCAGCAGCAGGGTAACCGATGAGGACGGACGGTCTGCTCGGTGACTTTCATGCTGTCGGGGGGGCCCTTCATCTGGGGGTCGACCGCGCCCGGTACGAAGTCGACAATTGCCACGCGGCCGCCGGGCCGGACTTGGGACCGAAGGGCAGCGAGCGCGGCCACACGGTCCGCGAAATGGTGCAAGACGGCTTCGGGACGACAGAACAAGGTATTAGCCAGCAAAGAAGGGAAGGAGCGGCACAGACTCACAATGAGGGCGAGATCGACTGGCGTCGGAGGGGCGGGGTTTTCGGGGGGAACCACATGCGCGTTGAGGTTGGTCAACCCTATCACCATGGGGGATCAGTCGGGGAAACTCAGCACGCACGGACCCTGGTCAACGGCTCGCTTCGCGATGAATTGGCACAATGCTGGGTCAGTATCGAGGGCATGGATGTGCGCTTGAGGGAAGGCACGAGCCAACCTCACCGAAAACAGGCCACTTCCAGCCCCCACGTCGGCGATGTTGCCAGAAAACTCAGCCGGCAAGAGGCTTGCACAAAGAGAAACAATTTCGTCAGGACGCTGCCACGAAACCCGTTGGTCACTCTGTCAACTTTGGAGTGAGGAGGAAGCCAGAAAAGGAAACGAACCTCTAAATCCGCAACATCGAAATGCTTGTGGTCGTGATGATGGTGGTGCCCGGTGGCGCAGGCAGGTGCATGCTTGTGGTGCTCGTGGTGCTCGTGGTGCTCGTGGTGCTCGTGGTGCTCGTGGTGCTCGTGGTGCTCGTGGGTACAGCCGTGGTGGTGTTCGTGCTGATCCATCGGAATGTCCGGGGGTTATGCCCCCAAGACGGACGAATCTCCGGGGTCTCCGCCGCCCTTCTCCGGGACCACCCGATCGTCTTTCATCTTGTAATTTCACTGTCTCGGTCATCAGCCTGCCGACCATCTATGGAACAAGAAACGCACTACTGTGCATCTATGCCAGGCCTACAGAGGCTGTTCTGGTGCCGAGACGTTTGATGTTCTCGACAACGAAATTGTTTGGGTCAGGTCTCCTCCCTCACGTGATGCGGAGACCACCTCGCAAGAAAGAGATAGTCGCAGGCACAGGCAAACACCAACCTCTTTGCTGTTGTGTTTCTCGGCTCGGTGAGGTAGATTGATCCCACTGGTCGGGGGACAAGTCAGACGACAACGGGTGACATTCCTGACTTTTTGCTCCCCCTCCTCGTATTGGCAGGTGCGAGGCAAGGAGGGGGGGGGGACGGCGATGGGAGACGATGTGCGCCTTTGTCATTTGTGCTGGCGGATCTGCGCACTCTGGTTGGGGTGCAGACATGCCCCTGGGTCGTGCCTCTGACCCCGCCCGGCGATGAATGTTGTCTGCCCTCCCGGGGGGGGGGGGGGGGAGGGGGGGGGGGGGGGCTGGTCTGCTGCGACCGTGTCCCAATAATAAACGCTGCCTCCCCGAAAGTCCTCGCTCCGGTTGCCAGCCCCTCCGGTCCACCCGCGGGCTTCCCTCGTTGCCCCAGATGGCTGCGTGGAGAGGCGGCCCGTCTCCAACTGTCGGACTGTCACGGTTGGCCGGCTGCGCGAACTGTCACGGTCGGCCGGCGAGCGGAGGGTTCGGCGAGAGATGCGGCACCAGATGGCCCATCCTGCCGGAGGGGAGGGGTCTTCGGTCGTTTCCATCTCTTCTCCTACTGCTTTTCCCCGTGGCGACCTGTGGTGCTGACCGGGCAATGAGCCCGAGGCTGCTCCAGCGCTGGAGGAGATTCGACAATGATGCCAGGGACACAATCGTTGGACATACTGAGAGGGTGGAGAGGTGTTGGGAGGATGTTGGGTGGGGATGGTTCCCTCTCGAAATTCGCAAGCAATCTGATTCAGGGGAAGGTCGACTGACGATGCCGGCACTGACCTTCGTTTCCTTTCCAACCAACGAATGGAAACGCCTCAGCGAGAAACCCCACCTCACTCTGCGATTCGTAGTTGTGAATTAAGCTCCGAGCTCCAATTGTTGGCACGCGATGCCACTCTCTGGACGTTATTTGAGAAAGCGGCGCATATGTACAGCCGCCTTCCTTTTGTTGGCAAACGCTCTGGGAAAAAATATGAATGGATCTCATATTCTGAAGGATTTGAGCGCATTCTCAGAATTGGCAACGGCCTTCGTTGTCTGAAGATCCATTCAAAGATGAGTCCACTCCACGTGGGAATCATTGGACCCGCCTCACCTAACTTTATCCTGGCTGATCTCGCTGTTCATTCTCAGGGAATGATTTCTGTCCCCATTTACCACGGCACCGATCTCGATCGTTGCGTCCATGTCTTAAAAGAAGCTCAAGTTGACATCCTTTTCACCAGTGAGATCTGCCTGGATTTGGTCTTCCATCCAGTCTCCGTGTGGCCCCCACTTACCGCTCCTCATAGGTCACCCGCGCGCGTACACAGTGCCCTTTTCTGCACAGCATTGTTCTGATGAGCGACTACTCGGAGGCTCCTCCCCCGCAATCACTGGAGGCGGTCGACCCAATTTGGACGCATACGCTTGCAGATCTCGAACAATTGGGTTCTCTCCACCCCGCCGAGCCACACACACCCACACCCACCCAGACCGCGTGCATCCTATTCACTTCGGGCTCGACCGGCAAGCCAAAGGGTGCCATTTGGACGCATGGGGCGCTGGCTCTGGGTGCGATTGTCGGCTCCGCGGAGTTGGTGGGTCCTCCTTTTCCACCGCCTGCCCTCAGCCACAAGACGCAAGAACGCTTTTTTGGGTATCTGCCGCCCGCACACATCTTGCAATACCTGCTCTCATTCGGAGGCATCCTCCAGGGTGGAGCCTTAGGCTTTTATTCCGGGGTTTGTTTCAACTTTCCCGCATTTCCCAAAATTTGCGCTTTTCAAGAGCCCCAAAGAGCTGACTCGTGATTGCCAGGCGCTCGAACCAACAGTATTTCCAGCAGTCCCGCAGGTCCTCGAGCGCCTCGTGAAGTCAATTCGACAGCAGGCCACCGGACTGAAAGGGTCACTACTCGCAAGGGCGAGCGCCGCGCAGGCCGGCATTTCCACGTCCTCTTCTCCCCTTGGTCGGTCGGTCTTTCGGCCGTTCACGGATCTTACCTCTTTTACAGGAGCCTCACTCCGCGGTGAGGAGGCGGCGAGCCAGCACTCCACCCTGAGGGCATCCCTTTGGGACTGGACTCTGCTTCGTAGCATCCGCAAGAGCATCGGCTTTGAGCACCTTCACACCATCATTACTGGCTCCGCCCCCGCCCCCCTGGAGACCTATGATACCCTCACTCGCCTTTTCCATGTGGATATTCTTGAGGGATACGGGTTGACGGAACTCCTGCCACTCACCCTCTTCCGCGGGAAGCGGGCGCGCGATAGTCTCCGAGAGGAGAGGTTTACAGTCGCCAGTTCGGCGATCGGTGCAACCCCTCTGCCATCAGTTTGCACGTTATGTGGCAACGATGTTCCGCCCGCCCCCTTCGGGACGGTCGGGCTGCCTGCCCAAGGCACAGAGATTATGCTGGTTGACCAGGCCGCGCAGGGCCATCCCCTGAGCGAGGGGCGTGGCGAGGTCTCTCCGCGCCTTTCCCTCTTGTCGCTCAGCTGCCGATAGATTTGGGCGCGCAGCCAGTTTATGTTCTCCGGGTACCTGAACGATCCCGAATCCACGTCTGCTCCCATTTCCTCTGGCCATCTCTCTTCACTATCCATTGGCGGAAGTGCAAAGACCCTTGCTGCCGGCGGATGGCTCAAGACTGGCGACGCTGGCCAGTGGGCTGGCGGCGAGAAAGGCCTGGCCCTCCGAATTGTGGGCCGCTTGAAAAGTCTGCTTTCCTCAAATCAGGCGCATGTATGTATGTCTGTCCCCCCCCCCCCCCCCCCCTAGACACCACCAAGTTGGCCAACGGGGAATTCGTTCATGTCGAAGCCATCGAGGAATTTTACACGGGCCACAGTTCCCTCCTGGCTCAAGTGATGGTGGCGCCCAACGATACCCGACAGGCGCTCGTCGCTCTTGTGGTCCCGGTCCACGTGAACGATCCCCCGTCAAACCAACAAGTGGCCGAGGAGCTTCGGCGTGTGGGGGAGCAACCGGGACTGCGCCCTTTTGAGAGGGTGGCTCGGTTTGCTCTCCTCACCGAGAACTTTACGCCCGAGAATGGACTAGCCACCCCGACCCACAAGCTCAACCGCCCGGCCATTTCGCGCCGGTTCGAAGAGACGTTGCGCGGCCCACTTTTCGAGGTGTACGGTGCACGAGAGTAGACGAGATGTGTGTGTTGTGTGCCAATAGAAGTGCGAACGAAGCGCATCTTAATTCAGAAAACAACCGAATGGACAGGCAAGTGGATTGTTGGGGGGAAGAGAAAAACGGCAGTATGGGAGGGAGCGGCGAGCTGCGAGGGGGGAAGAGAAAAATGGCGAGAGTATCGGGGGGTGAGGAGAAGGCAGGCACGAGGCGTGGGTGGAGCAAAGTGTGTGTGTGTGAAATGAAGCCGGAGTGGGTGCCGTTTACTTCTGCTTCTGGCCAGGAGCCGCATCACCGTCAAAGTTGGCGGGGGTTTGGAGGGAGATGGTGATCCACAGGAAGAAGAGGAGGGCACCAGCGAAAATGATCATGAACAGGACACCCTGGAGGATGGAGGAGGGGAAATAGTGCGTGTCGGGGGTGAGGCCGTTGCTGCTGCGGGGGCGGGTGGCCTTCACGCGGGGGGCGGCGGGGGCCTGGAGGAGGTTAACGAATGGGTGAGGCGAGCCGAACAAGCCACCACCACCGACCTGGAGCTTGTTCGAGGCATAGACGGCGGTCATGGTGGGGTACTGCTGAGAGAGCCGGGAGATCATGGCGCCGTGATCCTCCATGTGGCGGCTCATGCAAACAATGACGATCGACCCATCCTCAACAGTCTCCATGACAAAAAACTTAGCCAAAAGCAACAAATAGATGACAAACCATATCATCGAAAGACTGAGGAATGAGACCAAGCTTGGAGGCTGCCTCTTTGCAAAGGGGGCTCTCTGATGATGGCAGGAGGACGGTGAGGGCGCGAATGTGGCGAGACACCCAGACCGGCATGAACGCAGACGAGAGACATGGCGGGAAGAGGCGAAACAGAGTCACGAAGAAGCTCCACGAAGCTGCGGGGAGACTCCTCAATGAAGGGGAAAGCAACAGCAGAGGGAGCAGCGTTGAAGATCTCCTTCACCAGAGAGATAGAGGAATCCGATTCGAGGAAAGATTGAATCCGCATCTGCTCGCCGGAATGTGGGGCAACCAATGGGAAAGGGAATCAATGAGCGAAAAAGAGATATCAGTCAACCGGACCTGCTCCTCCAGGAAGAAGAACAGGGGAGTGCGATCCGACTGTGACAACAAGGAAAGGGAAAAGGAAAAGCGATATTCCGGGATTTCTAAAATAATCCACACAAACCGCGGATTGGGTACGCTGCATGGTGAGGGCCAGAATCTGCTTCAGATGGTCAGCAGTGATGGTTTCGTGAATCTCCTTCGAGTTGTATTCGGAGAAAACATTCTGCGAGTGGGACCAGGCAACCAGAGGGGCGGAAAGAACCGAACTGAAGAGGGCAAAGGCCAAAAAGATCGCCTTCATTGAAAGCGGTGAGGTGCTCAACCGGTGGGCAAAGGGCTGTCCTCTGTCTTGGAGAACGTTTTGATTTCCAGGCATTTCCTTCTGTTTGTGTGGTTTATGGCTTGCCTGGGTCTTCCAAGCGCTCAGTGTTTTTGAAGGGCTACCTTACTCATTCCAGCAACGAGATCATCCACCGATCCATCGACTTTCTGCCTTGGGGCGGCGCTCGTCGAAGTCTCAAAGCCGCCTTCTCCTGCGACCTCCGTCAATGCCTCAGATACGGGGTGTGGGAGCCAAGGCTGAAAATCGGTCCATGTTGCCAGTCGGACGGGTCTGCCCTCGGGCTGAACGACCAAGGGTCCGCCGGGCGCTTGGAGGTGATCCTGGACGGCCTTCCACTCGGGACAGGCAGAAAATGTGGCCCAGCGACCCAAAATGGCCAGGAAGCTCCGTGCCCTGGATGTAGCCACGGTGATGCGCCGCTCGTCACGCATGTGAGGGCTCGGCATGGGCCCGGTCTGGACCAGCGAGAGCAACACCACATTGTTTTGAGAACCTGCAGGACCGGCGAAATGTGCGGGAGTATGTTAGGCGGCTTGGGGGTGGTGGCGGTGGGTGGTGGGGGTGGCGGGGGATAGCGGCAGCGACCTTGGAACTGGTCCGTGGTGGCCACCTCGCGGGGCCTGAGGGCCGCCCAAGGGGAGGCCAGCCGAGCGGCCATCAGGTCGAGGAGGTGTTGGATCAAGGCCACCTGGGCCCGGTAGGGCGAGAGGATGGTGATCTTGGCCGGGCCCAGAGGCGCCCACGGCTGCTGCTGTCCCCCCCATCCGGGGTCGGGGCTTGGGGGCCGGGGCGCTTGGGGTGGCAGCCAGCAGGTAAAACAGAGCCACCGCGAACAGGGCCTCCTGTCAACCCCCGTGGGTGGGCGGGTTCGAATTTTTCGGAGTGAGCATCGTGCGCCGCCCCAGGGAGACAGGATATGGGGGGGGGGGGGGGGGGGGGGGAGCCGACCTGGGCGTTGGTTTCTCTGCCGCAGTCGACACCCCCCCAGCGGCCTCCGCCGCCCTGGTTGGGGGCCGGGCAGAGGTCCACCCAGACGGCCCCTGTTCGGGTCCAGCGCAGCGGGGCCCCCCGAAGCAGCTGGGCCGCTCGCCCGGCGGGGGCCGCCACCTCGGCCGGGGGTGATGGGCCCACCACCAGGCCGCTCAGGGCGCCCGCCCACTGGGGCTGGGGAAGCAGGTCCCTCAGACATGGGTACCGCCACCGGTACAAGTCGCAGATCTAGAGGGGAATGGGCGTGAGAGCAATGTGAAGCCTGCGGGTGAGGGTGTCGAGCGGGAACGGGTGCGGGTGCGGGTGCAGGCAGGTGCCGAGGGGGTGCGGGCCTCAGGGCGGGCGCGCCCCTGAATGTCCAGCGTGACGGGCCGCACCCCAGCCGCTGGAGGCGCTTGAAGAGGGGCTGGTCGAGGGCAGTCGCCTGGCGCAGCCCCACGTCCCTGCCACCGCCACCACCACCACCACCCCGCATCCAGATCGGTCAGCATCACCGCCGCCACCACCACCATCCCGCATCCAGATCGGTCAGCATCACCAACACCACCACTTCCACGACCACCCTCACCCCCATCTTGGGTCCATGGCGGACCTCACCAGGGGTGCCAGCTGCCGCTCGTCGCCCACCATGAGGACCCGCTCGGGCCGCAACCCCAGCACGGGCAGCAAGCTGCTCTCGAAGATCTGTCCGCCCCCCCCACGTCAAGCCCGCACCCCGGAATCAGCCCCGCCCCGGCCAGAGGGGGACCCGCCCAGACCTTGCCCGCCTCCTCGCAGATGGCGGCCCCCCAGACGATGGGCGCCCGGCCCCCGCGGCCCCCCCGGATGAAGTCGCCCCGGATGGCGGCACCCGAGCAGGTGGCCAGCACCACGGGCGCCTCGGCAAGCAGTGCCTCGTCCCGCTCGGCACCCCGCAGCTGCGCCCAGCCCCCAGCCCACCGCCAACACCCGAGGGTCCGCGTGGGCGGATGGCATGTATCCACAGGTGCCGATTGGTATTGGCGAGGCACCTCGATGGGGAGGGCGAGGAGTGGGCGGGCGGGGGGCAGGGGGCGGACCCTGATGAAATCCGACAGACGCACGAGACGCTCCAGGTGGGCCACCAGTGGGTGGCCCCGGTCCATGGCTGCGCCCCACCAACAGCCACCACCAACAGCCACCACCAACAGCCACCACCAGGACAGACGCCAGCGGAGTGATGACGGTGACGAAGAGCCAGGGGAAACGGGGGGGATCTGCCCACTGACCGGCCACGCGGCGGAGGAGCTCGTCCGGGAAGAGCCGCTGCCCATCCGGACCCGACCCGAAGGTGGAAAGGGTCAGAGAGCGTCCCACGAAACACCCCCCCCCCCCCCCCCGGCCCCTCCACCCATCATGGTGGAGCTCATGCGGGCCAAGGCGGACCTGGCCGGGCGGCCTGACGTCGCCGCGCCTGCGATCCGCCTGGGCGGCCAGGAACTTGGTCACGAGGGCCGTGGCCTCGTCGGCAGGCAGTCGCTCGCTCCCCGGGGCTGCTGCGGGCCCCCCATCGGCCCCCGGCTCTGCGGACGGGCCAGCCGGCCAGCCGACAAGGGCGCCCAGCTTTGCCAGGAGGGCATCGTGCTCGTGCCGCCGCCGGAGGGCAATCGCATCGGCCGTGCAGCTGCCCCCAGCGCCGACACACAGCAGCCATCCCATCCACGCACCCCCGGCCGACCGGTGGTGTGAAGAGCAGGACGAAGGTTCGGGCGGGGGAGGGAGGCGGGCGGAGAGGGACGGGGACGGGGACGGGGACGGGGCGCACGAGGCGGACCCCTCGGCGAGGGCGCATGTCGACTGGCCGCCCAGCCGCAGCACAAAGACCGGCCTGCAGGGTGGGCCGGGGCGAGAGGAACAGAGGAACAGAGCGCGGTGAGCGACGGCGGTGGCCCGTGTGCGCGGGTGGCTGCCGGGGGGGGGGGGGGGGGGGGCGAGGCGAGTGCACGGGTGGCTGCCGGGGGCGGACCGGATGGGGGCCGGCGGGGCCACGAGCATGGCCGCCAGCTGGTCGAGGGCCGCGTTGGAGTCCGTCACCACGAGCACCTTGGGCGCCCTGCGCCCCGAACACCCACCCACCCACCCCACGGCGATGGAGATCCCAGAATAGGATGGGATGGGATGGGATGGGACGGGGGTTTTCAAGAAGATGGATGGATAGGGGGCGATGGTGCAGACGGGTTTGCGGGGGCGAAGTTGAGGGCGAGCAGGCGGATGATGGCCGCCAGGAGGTCCGTCTTGCCCGTCCCCGGTGGCCCTGCGCCCGCCACCCACACCAGCCCCCCAGCCACCCGCACAGGACGGGGCAGTCAGCCAATCAGAGGCGGGAGCGGCCGGTGCCTGGTTGGTGCCCGTGATACGAACGTGATGGGGCGCCGGGACGGGGCCGGGACGTGGCGGGACGGACCGACGATGAGGGTCAGGCGCCCGAGGAGGGCCGAGAGGAGGCCGCATTGCTGGGCCTCCGTCAGCCCGAAGGGCAGGCTGCCTGTCGGGCGGCTCTCGCCCTCATCGGCCCCGGTCGTTCCCGTCCCGGTCTCGGCGGGGCGGGGTGATGGAGGCTGGGAGGAGCCGACGGGGAGCGGGGGCAGCGGGTGGCCCGGGGGCGGAGGCCCGAAGGACAGGCTGACTGCGGGGGGCGGGGTGCCACCACCACCTGGCTGCTCGGAGGGCCAGGTGAGCACACACTCGTCCTCGAAGCTCCCGGACTGCACCCGACGTCAGTGGGTGAAAAGATGAGAGTGGGTGGTGGGTGGGACGATGGAGGAGGAGGAGGAGGGATGAGGGAGGGGTGGAGGGTTGAGGGGGGGGGGGGTGTCGACGGACCTCGGCGGCCAGTCTGCATGGCCCCAGGACCGTCTCGCGGCCGGCTGCGGGGGCGCGCACTCGCAGGGCCCGCAAGAGCGCCAAGGGGCCAGCCGGGCCCATGGCCCCGTCGAGGAAGACCCGGCCCGCGGGGGCAGCCAGGGCCGGTGCCGGCCCCCGTGACGCCGTCCCGGCCGGGCGGCCGCTCTGGTGGGGAGCCGGAAGCCAGGCGGGGGCGCATGAGTGAGGCTGAAGGGAAGCGAAGGCGAGCGGGGAGGCTGACCTGCATCCGGCCCATGGCCTCGGGGCTCGCGTGGCCCGTGAGGAACGGCTCCAGCCACTCGGCCACGGGGCATGCTGGCGGGGGGGCGGGGACGGAGCTCCCGGGGCGGCCGCCCGAGGAGGCGGCGGACGAGGCCCCGCCGCAGCGCAGCTGGTCGATGGCCGTCTGGCGCGCCTGGGCGGCCACAAGCTGGGGGTGGAGCCCGGACGGGCGGTGAGAAGGTGACGGGTGGCGGGCGGCAGGGAACGGGACAAGCGCGGATGCAGCAATGGAGGCAGTGTGCCGGGTCGGGTGTACATCCGGGTGCGGCAGCGTCGTCGGCGCGAAAGAGTCTTGTGGCGAGTGGGTGCGTAGCAGTGGAGTGGGAGTAGGAGGGGAGGGGAGGGGAAGGGAGGGGGAAGGGTGCGCCCGGGTGCGCCAGGCCGACCATTGCCATGAGCGAGCCCAGCTGGGCCGTGTATGCGTTCAGCCCCGGGTCGAGCATCACCAGTCGGTTGTAGGGCAGCCCCTCGGCCTCCCGGTCGGCTCGGCCGGGTCCCGCCGCGGCTCCGGGGGCAGGCAGGCAGGCCACCAGGGACGGGTCCAGCATGACCCGGGCCCAGTGCCCTTGCTACCCAGATCAGCCCCATCAACCACCACCAGCCCCACAGCCACCACCGCCACCACCGCCCAGCAGTCAGCAACGGGTGGACGAGCAGGGGTGGTGGGAGGGGGGGGGGGGGGGGAGGGGGGGAACCAGTGACCGGGAGAGATCCGCTCACCCCCCCCCCCCCCCATATGGCGGCATCGCGGGGTGGGCCGGACGGACCTCGGGATTGGCGCTGAGGGTGGCCTCCCGGACGGGTGTGTCCTCCTCCTCATCGTCCCCCCCATCCGGCGACCCACTGCCCGTCGCGGGGGGGCTCGCCCGCTCGCCCGCGGGCCCGTCGTCGTCGATGACGAGGAGGGTGTGGGGGGACATGGTCCCCGCCAGCCCGCCCGCCACCTGGATGGGTTCCCGGCCGGCGCTCAGGGCGGCGCAGTGCAGCCGGGTCACGAGGGCCGGGCCGGGTCGGCCACCGTCACCGGGCGGGGGCGCGGGGGCCACGTGGCACAGGACGACGACCTTCCCCGGGCTGCTCACGCCCACACCAACAGCCAAGCCAGCAGACAGGCGCCAAGCATCAACATCCGTGCGGCAAACCGGCAAGGACGGGCAGCCGAAGGAGCGTGGCCTCCATTACCAGGACAATCCCGCGTGGTGACGGAGACGTGGGGGGCCGGGCGACAGGGGCATGGCTGCTGACCTGGAGAGGTGGCCCGTCTGGGGGGATGTCCACAGGAGCGGCCCGCCCTCCAGCTGCAGGTTGCAGATGGCCCGCGGGGGGCCCGAGCTGGCGCCCCGGGAGGAGGGCCGGTCGGGCTGCTCGTAGCCAGCCACCCCGAAGCGGATCACTTGGCGCACATTCCGCGGGGCGCGCCCCGTCTGGGCCGTCAGCGACTGCCCCACCCCCCCCCCCCCCATCCACCATCCACCATCCACCATCCACCATCCACCATCCACCACCCAGCAGGACGAAGGACATGAACACACGTCGGTATGAGGGGTGGGCGGGACGGGGGACAGGACGGAGGACAGGACGGGGGACGGGGACGGGAGGGGGCGCAGGGGCGGACCTCGCGGACTGTGACCCAGAGGTCGGTGGCGAAGGCGGCCTTGGCGAGGGCGAGGTTGCGGGCGAGCATGTCGGTCAGCGAGGGGAAGGACAGGTTCAGCCGGGGCAGGTAGACGTTCTGCCCATCCGTCCATAAAACCCGACCCGCACCCACCACCATCATCAACATCACCCCTTTTTGCCTTTAGCTGCCGACCCGGCCGGAGGGGGGGATGAGGCGTTCTGGGAGGGTGCGCGGACCCTGGCGCAGACGTCGCGGATGTAAAGCTCGTCGGGGAATGGGCTGTCGAGCCCCAGGGCGCGTCCATGGGCGGTCGCCCCAGGGGGTAGCGGACCCGCGGGGCCCGTTGCCGGGCCCAGGATGGCCGGCGCGACCCGGGTCAGGAAGGCCCCAAAGGGACGCCCCGGGATGGGCAGGTGCAGATAGGCGCTCACATGTGGAGCGGGGCCTCGTTAAGGAAAGGCGACCGGGGGGGTGGAGGCAGAGGCGGAGGGAACACAGGGGGAGGGGGGTGACCAAGTCGATATTGATGACCAGCTGCAGGGCCAGCCCGGTGGCCAGCCGGCGCATCGCCGGGTGTGTCGCTTGGGCCCCGCGCCACAGCAGGTGCAGCGCGGCCGCCTCCACGGGGGGCTCGGGGCGCGGCGGCCCGCCCGCGGGAGGCTGTTCCTTCGAGGCGGAGCAGTCCCACAGGGCAAGCAGCCAGCTCAAGTAGCGGCCCGTGGGCGGCTGCACCGGGGGGGGGGGGGGGGGGGGGCAGAGGTGAAGGAGCGGGCCATCCCGGAACGGAGCGCACGTGGGTGGGAGTCTCATTCGGTCATCATTCGTCTTGGGGGTTGGGGAGACCTGGCCGGTGATGTCCACCATGAGGCGCAGCAGGGCCGCGTAGTGGGCGGCCACGGCCTCGGAGCCCCGGTGGGCCTCGGAGCCGCAGAGACTCTGGGCGGCTCGCATGAGGGGCGCCACAAAGCCCTCGAAGAGGAAGCCCTCCTCGGTCCGGCCCCGCTCCACCGCCTGGCCAGGGCGCCCAGGGCAGCGCAGGCAAAGGGACCGTCATCGCATATGGGTAATGATGGCAGAGGAGGGCAGGGCGGGGGCAAGGGCGACAGGGGAAGGGGAGGCAGCAGGATGTGAGAGTCATGTGGCCGGGGAGGGACAGGCACGACGCTGAGGCGGCAGTCGGGATGGGGATGAGGGGCGGCATGGGGCGGGGCATGGACGGCAAGGGTGGGCAGCGACCTCGAAGTGGATGCCACAGTGGGACAGCGCCAGCTGCACGACGGGGCGGCAGCCTGCTCATGGGCAAAGGTCAGGGCGATTGGTCAGCGGATGGCGGCGGAAGGGCGGGGGCAGACCGGGCTGGTGGGCCACCAGGGGCTTGAGGAGGCTCTCGCACGTCAGTGGGTATATCACCGGGCCAAGCCAGGCCTTGTCGTATCTGCTCGACCCCACGGTGGGAGCGTCAAAATCCGACCGGACCATGACACAGACCGGCCGACGCAGTGGCCCAGGAAGGTGGCGTGCCGGGCGGCAAGGGACAGAGTGGACTCGTTGGGGGGGCTGGGGCCGGGGCCGGGGTTGAGCAGGCTCGGGTGGAGCGCGCGGATGTGGCCAAGAAGGGTGCATACGAGCATCTCCTGCTTCCCCTGGCCAGAGGAGTGGCCGTCGAAGCGGACGGGCGCCTTGAGCAGATGCCACACTTTGAAGTGGTTGCGAACCTGCGGGTGACGTTGTCAGTTTGTCCACCCGAAGAATATAATTCAAACAGACACTATAGTCGATAAGGGTAATGATCGAGTGGACTAGGGGCTGCCAAGGGGACGCCTTGAAGTCAGTTGCCAGGCTGTCCAGAAGAAAAGTGAGATAGTGATGCTCGTCGGCTGCTTTGAGCCATGTCGTCCCCTCGGCAGGGTCGAAGCCCAAGTGGAGCTGTGATGAAAACTTCGACGCTCCAAATGTTGTGGGAACTCGGAGCATGACTGCGAGGTCTGGGTCCTCACATGGATGCTTCTGAAAGAAAGATTCCGCAAAAGGCACGCCATCGATCGGAGCAAGCAACCGATAAAATGCGGCGATAACCGCTCGCTTTTTTTCGAAGGGCGCCGAGCGGACGGCGCACGATTTCAAAGCAGCCAACATTTCAAAAGATAGGCTGCAGAACCTTTTGGGCCGAATTGACTGTTCTCGGCGGAGAGCAGCCGACTAAAATGCAGTTTTCCCTCTCTCCGCCTTCTCTTTTTCAGGCGGGGACAAATGAGCAACCAACAAATCAGCTCACACTTTCGCTCTCGGCACCGCCCTCCTTACAGCCTCCGGCTCTCTCTTTACAGCCACCCACGTTGACTCTCGGTCCTCCCACGTTGACTCTCGGTCCTCCCACGTTGACTCTCGGTCCTCCCACATTGAATTTGGGACCCCCAGCTTTGAACACCACGACAGCACTCTCTCCCCCGAACTCATCTCTCAATTGCATGCCCTCGTTGGGTTCGTTGCCGCTTCCTTCTCTGGGCTCGCCCGCACTCGGTCCTCCCTTCCCGACCACGGGCACGACATCTTTGAGCCCTCCGAGTTTATCTCTGGCTCCCACCTCCTCCTCCTCCCTGGCCGCGCCCACGCTGTCCTTGTCACAACCGGTCGCCAGCGCCCTCCTCCCCCCGGCCGGAGGCCCCGTGGCACTCAGCCTCCATTTCTCGCCCGTCAACGCTTCCCTCCTTCCTCCCGCATCACTCTTCGCGCAGCCGGTTGGCTTCACCGCAGTCTCCTCGACCCCTGCGACTGCCCCCCCGCCGCCCACTCCTCCCCCCTTCGCGCCGCCCCCGCCGCCCCCCGATACCCCCATCTCATGCGGGGTGGTGGCTCTCTCCGAGGTCTACTTCCCCGGGGTCATGCCGACCGCCCCAGCCTCCATGGCCCACAACGACCGCTGTGCGTATGCGGCCGAGTGGGGCTGCCATTACATCCTCAGCCTGCGCCAGCAGCAGCAGCAACAGCAGACCTTACCCCCGGAGGCATCCCCCCTGCCCCTGTCACTGTCCCTGGGCCTGCCCCTGGCCCTGGCCCCGTCGCTTTCCTCTTCGTCATCCCTCGCAACCATGCCCCAGGGGTCCCCCCCGCTCCGGGGCTTCCTGCCGGCCTGCTCGCCCCCGGGTCTGCATCCCCCCCCGGCCCCCGCCGAGTGGACCGGGTCCGCCTCGGCCGAGCCGGGCTACGGGGTGGCCTGCTTCGGGTTCGACACGCCCAGCCCGGACGACGTGGCCCTCGAGCGGCGGGCCAACACCAGGCTGGGCGCCGTCGCACACGCGGCCGCCTCGGGTCACTCGGGGCGCCCCGCCCTGCCGGCCATGAAGCGGCTCGTCCACGAGGATGCCACCGCACACATGAGCAAGCAGCAGCTGGCCGAGATCCAGGGTCCGCCTCGCCGCGCTCCCTCACCCGCCATGCCATCGAACGTCAGGCCGCCAGCTCGGGAGGGCATGCGCTCACACGCCCAGTTTGTCCGCCCGCCCACCTCATCTCCGTCCTTTCCGGTGCCGTTGCGCAGCCCTCCCCCAGACGGAGTTCTTTGCCGAGCTGCACGCCGAGCGGGCCCGCCTCGAGGCCGACCAGCGCATCCGCGACCGCGAGGAGGCCGCCGCACGGTCGGTCGCCCTCGCCTCACCTGCTCCCCCCCCCCCCCCCCCCCCCCGTGCCCCCCCAGCCCGCCCCAGAGGGCCTCTTCCTCGCCCTTTTCATTCATCGGCATCGTTGCCGTCCTTCAGGGCGCCCCCGATGGCCCTGCCGGGGCTGCTTGTGACGGGACTCCACCGGGACGGCGCCGCGGTCATCCTGCGCGCCATCGGGGCCCGGGCCGCCGCCCAGGAAGTCACAAGCGGCTCCGAGGCCGACGAGCCCCGCCCCCAGCGGGCCGCCATGGCGCAGACACCCAAGGGAGCCCCCAAGGACCGTCCGTCAGCCTCCTGCCGCCCTCCACCCGACTACCACAACCGCCACACAGCACAGCCATCCTCTGGTTCGTCCACGGTTGGCTGACGGGCCGGCCTTTATGGTTCCTCTGCAGGCAAGGAGGCCCGCTACCGGCAGCGGAAGGAGCGGCTGGGCAATCGGGGCCGGGGCCGCGGGCGCGGCGGGGTCGGGCGAGGCGGCGGCCGTGGGCGGGGTGGTCCGTCTCTCTGCTTGTCTCTTCCCTCACGCACTCCCGGAGACACGGCCTGCTGCATGGAGCGATCGCCTCACAGTCCGAGTGCATCTGCTGCCTCTGTGTGGCCCTGGCTGGGTCTTGGCGGTTGGCAGGCCCGGCCCCGCGGCGGCCCCGCGTGCGGCGGATCGCCCCCCAGCCCGCCATGCGCGGCCGCACCCTGGGCGAGGGCGACGAGGACGGCCATGACGAGGACGAGGAGGACGAGGAGGGGGAGGAGGAGTATGAAGACGAGGATGCGGGTGAGGAGAAAGAGGAGGACGAGGAGGAGGACGGGGAGGAGGTCGGGGAGGAGGAGAGCGAGAGCGACGAGGAGACGAAGCGGCCGCCTCGGCGCCATTGGGGCGCCGTCACCGAGGACCCCGAAGGCACGCCGCCACGCCCTGACGAGGGGGAGCCCGCTCACCGGGCGGCCCCCGGCCGCCGCTCCGCCGATTCCCGCGCCCAGCAGCAGCAGCAGCAGCAGCAGCAGCAGCAGCAGCAGCAGCAGCAGCAGCCTGCCGCCGCTCCACAGCCATCGCCTCCCGGGCGCCCCCAGCCGGCGCCGCAGCCCCAACCGCCGCCCGAGGAGCCGAGCCGGCCCGCCGAAGCGGCCTCCATGATCCTGGCTCCCTTCGGACTCTTCCCCCTGCCCGCGACGGGGCCCCTGGCGGCCCTTTACGTGCCCCACGCGGCGGCCTATCTGCAAGGTCCGGCCCCCTCGGTGCCTGGGGCTCGGCTGGCCTACCGGGCGGCCCGGCCCACGACCAGCCAGCAGACGGTACGCATCCCGCTGCTGGGGCCTGCCGAGATGCTGGCCAGGCGGCTCCGCGAGCTCAACCTGGGGCCGGACGCCCCGCCCCGGGATGCCGATGGGCCCTCGGGATATATGCGCCAGCAGATCACCACCACGGCCGTCCCCGGGGCCCACGGGGCGCTGCTTCTCTCGGCCCTGCGGTGGGCCGTGCTCGCCGCGCCCCTGTTGGCCCCGCCCGACCTCGCGGGCCACGCGGTGCCCTTCCCGCTGGGCCTGAGCGAGTCCTGGAAGCGGACCGTCCGTCGGCCGCCCTCGCCCAGCCCCCCAGCCTGCTCTGCTCTGCGGGGGCCCCAGTGTGCCCCCCCGCGCGCATTTTGCCTCAGCTCTCTTCAGCCTCCGCAGCGTACTGCTCAAGGCCAACCGTGCGTGCGTGTGTCTGTGTGTGTCTGTCTGTACGCATGTCTGGCGCAGATGCGGCTCTGGACGCTGGCGGGGTACCTGTGGTCGGTGCCCGTCTGGGGGGCCTTCAGCCGGGGCGTGGACGCCCTCAACGCCACCACCCGGGGGGCATGCCTGGCCCACAGCGCCCACCAGGTCCGCCTGGCGGCCTGCGGCCCCACCCCCGAGGAGGAGCCCACCCAGGCGCCGGGCGGCGGCCCAGAAGACGGCGAGGCCTCCGTACACGCAGGGTCTGTGATGATGATGGTGGTGGTGGCGATTGGATGATTGGGTGACTGGGTGACTGGGTGATTGGGTGATGACTGGATGATTCGGTGATGAGTGGGTGATGACTGGATGATGAGTGGGTGATGACTGGATGATGAGTGGGTGATGACTGGATGATGACTGGATGATGACTGGATGATGGTGGTGATGGTGATGCGCGCAATACATATTCTCTGCGAGGGGGGACGGCCGGCCCGTGAAGGGCGGCATGGGTGCGACATCTTCGATCGGTCTTGACGGTGTGATGACGAATGGCCGCCTGTTTCCCGTGGCGTCATCAGATACCAAGGCTGCTGCCTGGCCTCGCTGGCTACGGCGGCTGCTGCGGCTGCGACCCCGACCAACCTGGCGGCCGCCCAGCAGCGGCCCCGGAAGGGCGCACCCGAGTCGCTGCCGGCCCTGCCCCAGCTGGTGCGCCTCTACGCCCACGCCCGCCAAGAGGAGGCCGGCCGGCCGGCACCCGTGCGACTGCTGGTCGCCGAGCTGCGAACCCCGCGCCGCCCGCCCCCGCCGGCGCCCGGGGCCCCTTTGGCCGCCTCGAGATCGGCCTCTGCCCACAGGAAGGGCCCCACCCCGCAGGAGGTCGCCGCAGCAAGCGCAGCCCGGGCCGCCGAGCGGCAAGCAGGGCCCAAGGGGCCCTTGAAGTGGGTGCCCCCAGTGGCCCCAGCCCCAGCCCCAGCCCCGGCGCCCTCAGAGCCGCATGGGCAGGGGGACGAGGAGGAGGACCTGTTGGCCATGATGGGCGGCGGCACCACCCGGCTCGGCTCCGCAGGCGCGGGGGGCGGGAGCCTCTTCAGGGCGCCGTCCCCACCGCCTGCAGCGGTCAGCTCCGAGGCGGCGGAGGGGACCGCCAACGAGCGGCCAGCCGAAGATGCCGATGATGACCATGTCGAGGGCCGAGACGATGGGACTCCCGTCTACACGATGGGCGCGCGCCCGTCCCCCTCCCACCCGGCCGCCGCCCGGCCAGACGAGGACGAGGTTGAGGTCTGAGTTCCTCATCCCATCCCATCCCATCCCATCCCATCCCATCCCATCCCATCATCCCATCCCATCCCTCTCCTTGCCCCGTCCTGCACTCGACATGGGACACTCATCCGCCTGTCCCCATCCCACCACTCCGCCGCCCCCGTCCCCTCATCCCGTCCCCTCATCCCGTCCCCTCATCCCGTCCCCTCATCCCGTCCCCTCATCCCGTCCCCTCATCCCGTCCCCTCATCCCCTCATCCCGTCCCCTCATCCCGTCCTCCCCTCATCCCGTCCCCTCACCCGCACGCACGCCCCCCTGTCTGGGCGCAGGTGACTGGCTTCCTGCTCTCGGGGTCGCTGCTCGGCCCGGCCGGCGAGCCCCTCTCGGCCAGCGCCTCCTCGCCCTCGCCCGCACCGGCCTCCGCAGCGACGGGGCAGCCACCAACGACCCAGTGGCCCGCCTGGCCGGTTCCCCTGGTGGCGCTGCCCCTGGGCGCCCCGTGCCACATCGTGCCCCGGACCATGCGGGTGCTTCCCCCCGAGGGCCCTGAGGGCGGCGCCTCTGGCGATGCGGCTGCGCTGCCCCTCCGAGTCACGTGCCGTGTGCGGGGGCTGCCCTCCGTCAGCCGGACGAGCAAATCCAACCCCTGGGAGCAATGGTCCGTCGTCACACCTGGGGGCATATCACCACCCTCTCATCCCGCCGATCATGGCTCTGATTTCATCTCGATCGCCTCATCGCCGATCGTGCAGCATGACGCTGGTCTCGGAGCTCCCGGCCCTGAGTCTTTCGATGGCCGCCGAGCTGCCTGCCGCCCCGACGGTGATGGCCCGCTTCGTGACGGTCGAGTGCGTCCTGGTGCCGCCCGCCGCTCCGACCCCCGGGCGGAGCCTGGCCGATCAACTGTGCGAAGGGATGCCCCTTTGGGTTCAGTCGGGTCCGCACTGCGGCCTCCCGCGGTGGTGGGGTGGATCTCTTGAGGAAATCTCCTTCTCACCCCCCCTTCGTCTGTAGCGGTCCACCCGATGCCCGTCGAGGGAACGATCCGCGGCGCCATCCGGAACCTGGCCCCCACTTCCGCCTTGGCTAAGAATGGGTCTGCTTGGTTTGAGAAGTTCCGCTTCATTCCTCGTCTAATCCCAGGACGGCCCGCCTACTGGACATTGTCTTATCGGCACCGCTCTGTACTGAGGTTGCACAGCCCTTCGATGATTTCCTGACGAGGCAAGCCAACAGCCAGGAGACCGAGTCCCGTCGATTCGCTCGTTTGGTGCTCATGAGCGACCAGCTTCCCCTGACGAGTGGCTTGCCAAAGCCCGCCAAGGGAAGGCCAATCGGAGAGCGAGTTCCGACTCGGGCCACCGGGACAATGAGACTGCTTGGATTTGCGGTGGTGGTGAAAGCGCACCAATAACGTTCCAGTTTTTCCGCTTTCCCGATTATACAGCCATGTATTCGCTCGCCAGGCTTGAACGCTCCGGGGAGTCAACTGGAACCCCAAAGGGGCGATCGACTCCATTTGAATGCAGCCAAGTTGGGAAGAGGCATTTCCGGGGAAAGGTCGGCGTTTCGGGGGATTGACGCATCTGGTTCATTCCTCGTCTAGCCCCGGGAGATGTTTTGGACGAGTTGGCTCATCTTCGGACCGAGAACGCTGAACTGCATGAGCGGGAGGAGGCATACTTGATGAGGATCACAATGAGGGAGCAGGAGTATCACGACCTGGAGGTCTGCGACCTTTTTTCGGCGCGGGTTTGTGTCGATCGGACGCAGCTCCAGGTGGACGAACTTCGGCAGCAATCTATCAACCCCGTCCCTCGGATGGGTGGGCTACTAGACCCGGCCGTCAACAAGGAATTCATCCGTCTTCAGCAAGAGTTGGCTTCTGTTCGGCTACAGTTGAAGAAGGCACAGGTCTGGCCCCATTGACGGTTCCGTCTTCCTCATGGACAAAATCACCGCAGGAGGAGCTGGACGCTGTCCGGTTTATCCCCAGCAGCGCCTGGGGTAAACGGTTGGTGGCCAAACTCAAGATTCTCCAAGACGAGAACGAGGAGTTCGGCCGGGTCTTGAGCGAGGGTACTACCCACTGGCTCGAGGCCGAGCTGAGCAGGGAGAAGCAGACCGCGGATGCCCTCCGGCAATCCTTCCACGGTCCGTCATTTCACCATCACCACCCCTGGGCCCAGTGCTGACCCACCCCCGCGCAGAATCCCAGGAATCCGTGACGCAGCTGAACGAGGAGATCGACGGGATGCAGGACCTCATCCACCACCTCAAGCAGCAGCTGCACCGCTACGACCCGGCCGCCGCGGCCCTCCACAGCACCCCCAAGCCATGTGCGCGCACCCCTCCTACGATTCCCAGCAAACCCGTCCAGCTGCTCGACCTGCCCGGCGTGCCCGAGTCGTTCACCATGGGCGACCTGGGCCGCATCATCCAGCAGGCCCTCACCCAGGCCGCCCAGATCGCCGCCACAACGGGCAGCGCACACGGGCAGCCCCCCGCCCCCGCCCCCGCCCCTGCCACAGCTCCGGGTCCGGTGGCCATCCCCAATAATGCGCCACCGCCAGCGCAACTCAAGAAGGAGGAATCCGTGGCCCGTCCGCTCTCCCCTGCCGCAGCGGCGATTGCCGTCGAGGCCGACCAGGTCGGCCGCAAACACGGGCGTGAGGAGGGCCTCACTTCTGTGTCGGGAGCCGACCGCTCTGAAACGGCCGAGCCACCGCCCAGTCCGCCACACGCTGCCGACAATCTGGCCGGGGCCGGGAGCGGGAGCGCGTTACACGCCAGCGAGGAGGAAACAAGAGGCGGCGGCGAGGGTGGTGACGAGAGCAGTGGCGAGGGCGACGAGGGCAGTGGCGAGGGTGAGGGGCCACATGGTGGCGAAAGCGAGGGGCAGAAGGGCGACGGAGGAGCCGCTATGCCTTTGGAGCCCTCCGAGCCCTGAACCCCCCCCCCCCCCCCCTCCCCCACCCACCCACCCTCCTTGTCTTTTTCGACCCTCCTTGCTGTTATTTTAAACCACCAACCGTGGCGATTGGGGTCCTGCATAGAAATGGACCATTTCATCGGGCTGCCGAAAAAAGACGGGGGGAGGGATGGCCTCTGCAAGCGCGCTGGACCGGACGGGCAGGCACGTGTCAGAATGTGGTCTCTCTAGCCGACTCCGTCTTGGCCAGCAAAATCTGCGGAGGGCAGCGCCCGAACAAGGATGGCCCTCTTTCGCCTGTTTCGCAATACCAACCGTGGTGGCGTCGGCACAGATAAGACCCTGCCGGAGATCAAAGAATCAGACCGTCTTGAGTGCTGGATCCATTTCGGACAGACCATGTGAAAGCAGGAGAAAAGGGAGAGGAGCACGGCAAGCATGGAGGTGACAAGGAGAAAGACGAAGAGCACAGGATGCCCAGTGATTCCTCCCGAAGTAGCAGAAAAGGTTCTGAACCCGGGGGGACGCCAAATGAGAAGGCCTGAAGTTATCGCGTAGAGGATGCAGGCGGTCGCAGTTGAGAGAAGGAAGTAGAGGAACACTCCGTGATTACGAGAGCCGACGCAGTTTCCGATCACATCGCAGTGATGGTCGAATCGTTCGATGCACGCACCACAAACGTAACAGTGTTTGGTACCCTGTGGCCTCCAGATCTGGCACTCTGGACAGATCTTCCCCCCGATGATGCGCGGGCCACCTTCCGCTCCGCCCGATGCTTCCGCAAATTCGAGCGATGGCGCCGAGACGGGGAGAGGGAAGTCCCCGCTCTCCTGGGGAACCGTGCCGGGGGGCTGCCCAAGAAATGCAGTCTGGTTGTCGAGGGGAAACTGGAATCGTTTGGGGAGCATCCCCGGATCCATGCACTGCACGGAGGCCAGGAAAATGGGGACCAGTCCCCATCCCAAAATGGCGCTCGCGATCAAGAGTCCAAGGAATGGTGATCTCCCAGGACCAGACGTGGATCCAATAGGAATGAATAGGAGGAAGAGGGCAGCGACATCGACAAAGAGCACCAGGAACCAGACTGCGACGGGGGTGTGAGGGTTTGATCCAAGGAGCCATCGACCCCAACAGCATGAATAATGATTTGAAATAACTGGTGGTCTTGTTCCAGAAGGGAAGGATGCGTGCTCAAGAAGGAGAGGGAGCGACGGTGGGCAGGACAGGGTCGAATACCCGATAGAGGCAGCGCGCACATCGGAAAAACGGCCACGAGTGGCGCTATTATCACCGCACAGCGTGTGTTTGGTGCGAATGAGGTTGTGGATGCACAGGAGAGGTGGACTGGGAGCCAAACGTGTGCTCCGGCATGTTCTGGGAGCCGGGGGTTCTTTTCTCTTCTTTCAATCAAGCCGTTGCGCTCTCACCTCCTCAGCCCTGCAGAAGCCCCTCCGGCAGTCCTCAATTCTTAACTTTTTGAGGAGGTCAGATCATTCTGCCCAACCCAGTACCCCATCTGGAGCACCTCATCACGAGCCACTTCGCTATCCCCTGTGCCGGTCCCTTGACACAGCACTTCCAACGCCGCCTCCGCGTGACCCTGGACAGCCATTAGCACATCAACAGACAGCCACAGCCACTCCAGGCAGTTCTATAGGATCATCCGCGGGTCCCATTCCCCACACCCCTTCTGATCCGACGGCCCGTCCGCCTCATTCAACGAGCGAAAAGCGCCCCAGTGGCTCGCCCCCAGTCCGCGAGCACATCTCCTCGTGTTACGAGGACGTCCAGCTGCCTCACATCCCCATCCACATCTCCGTGGATGGGAACCGGATCCCTCGGTGGGACCGCCTCAGCGCGGTCCTCCTCCGGCCCATCCACTGCATCGAAGATTTCCAGGAGTCCCTCACCGTGGTCAACGCCGGCCATCCCATCGACGTCGAGGGTCTTCGCAGCTTCCTGACGGAGCATTGCTCCCCGGACGAGTGTTCGGTCATCTTCCAGAGCATCCTGCCCAAGATCGTGGAGCTTGCCCTCCGGGTGGAGTCGCTGTGCCCACTCCCCCAGTCCCCCGAGCGAGGCCCACCTGGCCCCGCCGGCATGGCAGCTCCGCCCCCTCCGGCAGCCGATCGCCCCGGGGTGACATCCACCCCATTCACTTCGCTCCCTCGGATGGTGCCCCTCGGTCCTGGTCTGGTCTCCATCCCCCCGGCGTGTTCGTCTCACCCCCCCGGCCAGGCGCACCCGCTCCCATCCGGGTCGAGTCCCGCACCTTCACCCAGCTGCAGGCGGCCTGCCTACTGGCCAACGCCTTCCTGTGCGCCTTCCCGGGCCGCAACACGACCTACCGTGGGCTGCCCTCGTTCAGCTTCAGGCGGCTCTTCGGGGCCTTGGGCTGGGAGGCGGGCGCCGTGTACCGGGGCGTCCTGCCCGCATGCACGGGGCCCCAGGCATCCAAACTGCAGGCCTTCCTGCACTACTTCCTGAGGGTCTCCAGGCGGGGTCCGCCCCCACCCCCCACACCATCCCCCAGGCTGTCATGCGGTATATGTCCCTCCCATCGAATCACCCGTGGTTGGTGCGTGTGGGTGCAGCGCCCAAGGGCAGCCTGACCATCGAGCGGCGTGCCCTGGACGTGCCGCCAGACTGGGCCCACAGCCCGGCCCCGCTGTGCCCGCTGGAGATCGCATGGACGGGCCTCATCGAGGACAGGTCCGCCCCCCTCCCCTCCCCCTCTCGGGCCACTCTCCTCCACGCCTCCCACGTGGCCCGCAACCCGCGTCGGTGCTGCTCCGCCCGATTCGCTTCCTCCGCATCACACACTCATCACCCGCTCCCGCCCTCATGCCGCCCGCCCTCATCGTCTTCTGCTTCACTCTCCACATTCCAGCCCGCCCGAGGCCCTCCGGGTGGACTTTGCCAACAAATTGGTGGGCGGCGGCGTCCTGGGCAACGTCCGTCTCCTCCCCTCCCCCTTCCCCCCTCTTGGCTGGCCCATGGACAACCCCCGCCGTCTCGCCTGTTGTCCGTCTCAAGGGGCCGCCCACGATGAGATAGATCCTCTCATCTTCACCAACAACCCGTCGCCATGCCGGGGGGTGGGTCCACCCAGGGGGCCGTCCAAGAGGAGATCCTCTTCACGATCTTCCCCGAGCTGCTCCTGACCCGGCTGCTCTGCGAGGAGCTGGACGACTGCGAGGTCCGCGCCCCTCCCTTGCTCTGCACCACCCCTGCACCCTGGGGGCAGTCCGCCCCCCGTCGCGTCACCACCACCCCGTCATGCGCGTCATTATCCCTCGGGGTGGGTGCAGACCCTGGTCATGCGGGGCGTCGAGCGGTTCTCACGCTACTCGGGCTACTCGGACACATTCGCATACACGGCCGACTTCGTCGACCAGGCCCCCATGTCCGCGTGGTTGCCCCACGCCCCGCCCCGCCCCGCCCCGCCCCGCCCCGCCCCGCCCCGCCCCGCCCCGCCCCGCCCAGCTCAGCCCAGCCCCAGCCCAGCCCCCAGCCCAGCCCGCCCAGCCCCGCCCCGCCCAGCCCCGCCCAGCCCCGCCCAGCCCCGCCCCGCCCCGCCCCGCCCCGCCCCGCCCATCGTCCTGTGGTCCGGCTGCTGACTCTCTGCCCCCCATCCCACTCGGCTTACTGACGGGATGCGCCCACCAGCGACCCTGCGACGGGCCACCGGGGAGCGCCTTCGTGGCCATGGACGCGCTGCAGTTCGGCCGGGGCCCGGCTGAGGTGCCCCGCCAGTTCGCCGCGGGCCCTCCGCCGCGAGATCAACAAGGTGCGCCACCTCCCACCTCCCCACCCTGTCCCGTCCCCCGGCCTCCCCGAGAGCACTGCCTTTTCTTGTGTGCCGATCCTGTCACGGGAGTTCACATCCCTTTCCCGGCGTGCCGCTGCTTTGCCTTTCCCCGTCCCTGCCATGCTGCAGGCCTACTGTGGTTTCTCGGCCGCCCGACCTGGCCAACCCGTCGCCACGGGCCATTGGGTCCGCCTCCCTCCCTCCCCCTCCCTTCCCCCCCCCCCCCCCCCCCCGTCCCTTTCCCTGATCGCCGACCGCTGGCCTGGTTGTGGTGGTTGTGGTGATGATGATGGGGGCGGGGGACGCGGCGCAGGGCTGCGGGGCCTTCCACGGGCAACCCGAGCTGAAAGCCATCGTGCAGCTGATGGCCCTCTCCCACCACCAGCTTGCCCAGCGCACCCCGCCCGACCCGGCCGCCCCGGCCCCTGCAGCCCCTACCCCTGGGCGGCTGCTCTACTCGGTGGTGGGGGACGCCTCGTTCGGCGAGCGGCTGGCGGGGCTCCACGAGACCCTCACCGCCCAGGCCGTCACCGTCGGTCCGGAAACAGCTGGGGGATCTCGCTGTTGGGTGCGGTGCTGTGTGGCGGGAAGGCGGGAAGGTGAGAAGGGATGGTGGGAAGGGAAGGTGGGAAGGGGAGGGAATGAGACAATGAAGATGCAGCACCCGACACACTTTGATCGTCCCGATTCCCCCTGGCCGCGCAGGCCAACTGTGGGAGGCCCTTCTCGACTACGGGACCCTCCTCGCCGACGCCCGCCGACGCCCCTGCCCCGCCGCCACCCCGCAACTGGCGGGCGCAACCGCAGAGCCCGCTGCGGCCCCTGCCCCTGCCCCTGCCCGCCCATCAGGGCTCTTTCGCTACCTGCTGGTCCGGTTCAGCCCGCCGGGGGCCGCCATCCCGCCCGAGGCGCCCGCCGACCCGGCCGCCACCCTGCCCACGGCCCTCGGGCCCCTGAACGACGAGGCCGAGGCAGCCGCCTCGGTGGAAGCCTCCCCGGCCCCCTCCTGCTCCCCGCCCTCTTCGGACGAGGCCGCCTCCACGCCCGCGCCCGCGTCGGCACCCGTGGGCGCTGTCGGTATGGTGGTTCATCCCCGTGGCCGTCCCGAGGGCCTCGCGGGCGACTGCACCGACGAGAGCCACACCTGCAAGCGCGCCCGCCGAGAGGACGAGGCAGCGCCCGCCGCGCCCGCTGAGGATCCGGCCCCCTCCTGGAGCCAGAGCTCCATCGAGGCACACCTGGCTGAGCAGGGTCCCCCGATGGGCGAACCCGAAGCTGCTGCCTGCCCACCGATCGGCACTCGGGATGATGGGCCAGCCCCCACGGCAGGCCAATGAGGCGCCCGCTTCGTCCTCGAGGGCGACGAGACCCGCTCCTTGTTCGCCTCGTCGTCTTCATTCTTCTTCTGCATCGGGCGGTCACATCCTGGGCGAGCGCTGGGCGCGCTTCGCCGTCATCTCCCTTCATCCGTCAAGCTGTTAACAGTACCGTGTTTGGTGGCTTCCATTCCTCGAAGCCGGGCGTACGGCGGTGGCCCTCGGGCGCCGGCCCCTCCACCAGCGGAGGGAACCGAAAAAAACAAAAAAGAGGCACCGGCAGTCACTGCGGTGCGGTGGTGGTGGGGGCGAAACGAAACGGAGAAAAAATGGCGGATGACCATGACGTAGCGCGTGGCGAGTCGACACCGGCCTGTGATGGCGCCAGCGCGGGGACGGGTGTCATGGAGATCGTGATATACCCGGGTAAGCGTATCTTGCTGGAGGCTCGCCATGCAGAGTCCTGACGACCTGCCTCCTCTGATTGCCGGTGGTGAGTCTGTCACCCGTGGGGGGGAATCCGCAAAGGACCTCTCGTCGAACAGATGGGGGCTGCTTTCTCGAGCATCCCTTATTTTCTCCACTGGTCCGAGTGCGGGAACCGCAAAACACGTGCCAAGCGAGCCCAATCTGTGAAGACGGCATGCCAGAAAATCTCAGAATCGATGCGCTTCCGATTCTTTATGCTTTTTGTCATCCTCCTCAACTCCATTTTGCTTGCCTTGTATAAGCCTGCACTGGCGCCATTATCAGGTAATAATTTCGTCCTCGATATGACAGAGGAGCTATTTGTGCTCTTCTTCATGCTTGAGTTTGTGGTTCGTCTCCTCGCTGAAGGTTTCAGGCCCTACTTTTCAAAGGTGTGGAACATGTCTGTATGCACATCTTCGTGTTTGCTTTATCTCTGGGCCTAGCTTCGATTTTTCAATGCTCCTCGTTGGGGTCATCGCCTGCTTCTTCCACTGGATTTCGGTGCTGCCCACCATGGTGCACGGAGGGACCCTCCCCATAGGGGTCCGCTTTTTTTCTATCGCGTCAGCGTCTCGAACACCTCCCCTTCCAGGTCGTGACCTCTCTCAGCGTCCTCCGTTTCATCCGCTGCCTGCGCCCGCTGCGCCTCCTGTTCTTCTTCAAGTGCCCCCGGGATCTGGTCAGGTCCTACGCCACCAGTCTGAAGCACGTCTCGCGGCTGCTGGTGCTTGTGGTGGCCCTGCTGTGGCTCTTCGGGCTGATCGGAATGCAGCTCTTCGGGGACGCCATGCACAACCGGTGCCTGACCCCCGTCCCGGCCAACATCACCGCCGGGGATGCAGTCGTGCTCACCTACAAGGGAGAACCCATCAAGGCACGTCCCACCCCTTCTTGCGCTTGCCTCATCTCCACCATCTTCATCATCCGCTCACCAACATCACCCTGTCATCCCCCCCCTCCCCCCCCCCCCCCCCGCAGGCTCTGGTGGACCTGGGCCATGATCGCCTGTGCGGTCATGCCTTGGTGCGGATGCCGGCCTTGGGCGAGTATCACCCCGTGGGGGACCTGTTGTCGGCCCTCCCCAGACGGTGGTCATCGAGGCAGCGTGGGGCGGTCCCGCGCCCCTGGCCAGGCGGCCATGGAGCAGGTGGGCATCATCAAGTGGGCTGCCTTCGGCGGGCATGCTTGCCCACAGGTTCGCACCACCACCACCACCACCACCACCACCACCACCACCACCACCACCACCACCACCACCACCACCACCACCACCACCACCACCCCTCCGCCAGTACCTCTAGACTCCGACTCTTCGGCTCCTGTTCATCCTCCGATCCGACGGCCCGTCCAATGCTGGTGTGTACGTGTTTGTGTGTGTGTGTGTGTGGGGGGGGAGAGAGACGATCTGTACCGAGTCGCCTTGGACACCCAACCTGAACGGAACCAGCTTCGACCACGGTCCTTCTCCTCGCCCTTCTCCCCTCGCCCTCCGATCACGCAGCACTCCGAGGATGGGTCATCCCGTTCATGGCTTCCTCTGGATCCCCCCCCCCCCCCCCCCCCCCCACACACACACACACACACACGCACACGCACACATTAAAAAAGAGGGAGGAAAGACACCGCAAGAAGTGTAGGCACAGTCCGCGAGGGAAGCGCCATAGTCAAGCAGTGTCCACCAGGCCAACAACATACACAAGCAGGCAGCAGCGTCGGTCAACGGCAAAGCGCTCGGGGAAGAGTACGTCAACATCAGAAACCGGTAATCCGGATCCACAAGGGATCCAGATCCACAAGGGATCCAGCACATGGTGTGGATGGACAGCTCACGCTCTCACCACATCGCACAGCGCCAAAGGGGTGTCGCCAAAGGGCATCAAGTGAGCATCAGCAAGTGGACGTAGGGGCAGCACGACCAGGGCAGGCTGCACGTTGCACAGCGGCACGATGAAGAACTGGACGGGACGGAAAGGGACGGGACGGAAAGGGACGGGGTGTGGTGTGTGTTTTGTGTGTGTTTGTGTGTGTGTGTGTGGAAGTAGGGACAGGAAGAAAGAAAACGGTCCATCCCCACGAGACGGGGCACGCACACGCACAATCCACACACACACGCACCACACGTCATACTCACATCACACACGCACACAGGGCTGATCGCCTTCATGACGGTCTTCCAGGCGATGACCCTGGAGGGATGGACCCAAGTCATGTACTACGTCCGCCCCCGGCCCCCGGCCTCCCCGGCCTCCCCGGCCTCCCGGCCTCCCCGGCCTCCCCGGCCCCCCGGCCTCCCCGGCCTCCCCGGCCCCCGGCCTCCCCGGCCTCCCCGGCCCCCCAGCCTCCCCGGCCTCCCCGGCCTCCCCGGCCTCCCGGCCTCCCCGGCCTCCCGGCCTCCCCGGCCTCCCCGGCCTCCCCGGCCCCCCCCACCCACCCCCACCCACCCCCCACCCACCCCCACCCACCCCACCCCACCTCCGGCCCCGGCCCTTCCACTCCCTCCCGCTCTGCTCCGCCCCGCTCTGCATGAGCCATGTCCATGCTCACCACCCCACCACCACCCCGCACACACGCACACGCACACACCAGACGATGGACGCGGTTGGGCCTGCGGCGGCGGTCTACTGGGTGCTGCTGGTGCTGATCTGCAACATGATCTTCATGAACATGCTCATGTCCCTCACCAACCAGCGCGTCTCCGAGATGGTCGGCCCCCCATCCCACCACCCTCCGTCATCCTTCTCCGTTCCCCTTCTCCGTTCCCCTTCTCCTTTCCCCTTCTCCTTTCCCCCCTCATCCACGCGTCTCCAACCCCCCCATGGGCGCTGCTTGCGGCTGCACGTCGGGCAGCTGGAGCGGTCCGAGTCCGTGAACAACGCCCTCAGCAACTTCCAGGACCTGACCCGGGGGTGGCGCCGCGCCTTCGACCAGACCGCCTTCGGCCGCTTCTGGGCCGACCAGCTCGCCTTCTCCCCGTCAGACGTCCGCCACGCACCCACACACCACCCAGCGCCGTTCTCCTCCTCCCCACACCACCCCACACCACACCACCCCACACCACCCCACACCACCCCACACCATCCCACACCATCCCACACCATCCCACACCACACCATCCCACACCATCCCACACCACACCACACCACCCCACAGGAGTATGAAAAGCGCATCCAATCGGGGGGGCAGCCGGTGCACCCGAACCCGTTGGCAGCTGGCCCCACGGTCGGCCCCGGCTGCGCCATGGCGCCGGCCCCCAACCCCAACGCGCCCCTCGCCGGCCCCCCGGCCCAGCCCTCAGCTGGCGGCACTGCTCCGCCCCAGACCCCGTCGGACGCATCGAACCCGGCCATGCTCGGGCCCATCGAGCTGAGGGGGGACGCCGAGGGCCGCTACCTGACCTTCCTGCGCGGCCGGGCCCAGCTGGAGCGGTCGGTGGTGTACAAGCGCTGGTTCCTCTTCGTGCGGCTGGCCCCAATCACCATCTTCGCGGCCGTGGCCATGGGGCACTACGCCTTCATGTCCAAGGGGTCCGAGGTGGCCCTGGACGTCATCGGCATGGTCGCCACGGTGCTCTTCACGGCCGAGGTGACCATCATGGTCCGCGCGCGCCCCTCCCGGTCCCCCTCCGGGTGGTCCAATCTGGGGGGCTGATCGAATGGGTGGCTCGATGTCCGGAAAAGGTGACGATGACTCATGAATCACGGGGGCGGACGCAGATTCTGGGCATGGGCTTTGCCCGGTACCTGCACTACTCCCTCTGGAACCTGTTCGACTTCCTGCTCCTCATCGGCTGCTACGCCGAGGTCCGCCGCTGCCGCTGCCACCGCCCCACATCACATCACACAACACTACTTCTGTGTGACACAGACTACATCCGCGTGACACCCCGATCGACTCTCACGCCACCCTCTTTTCGGTCCCCCCCCCCCCCCCCCCCCCGGATCGCCTTGGCCGCTCTGCAGATCATTGTGGGTGCCGGCAACCCGCTCGGGGCCGTGGGACTTCTGCCCCTCGGGGCGTGTTCACCTTCCGGGTGATGCACCTGTTCCGCATCTTCGGCAGGTTCCACTGGCGCTCCTTCCAGCGGCTCCTGTGGACGTTTTCCGCGTCGGCGCCCAGCTGGCCACCTGGGGGGCCACCCTGCTGGGGTCTTCTTCGTGTGCGCCCTGATGGGGCTCAACATCCTGGGCGGGGCGCCCTTCCACAGCACCGTCCGCTGCAACAGAGGCCTCCCCCCCCCCCCCCCCCCCCCCCACACACACACACTCTGGTTTTTGTTTTCCCGTTACTCCTTTCCTTCTTTACGACACACACACACCCCGCTCTCCTTCTCCTCGCGTGTCAATCATCACCCCGGTCCCGTTCGGGGCACTGCAGGTGAGTCCGCTCTCGGCTGGCATCCCCGACTGGCCGCTGCCCGAGCCGCTCAGCCCGCTGGACGCCTCGGCGGCGGCCTCGGACTAACTTCGACACGCTCATGTGGAGCTTCTACTCGGCTTTCCAGCTCTTCACCGTCCGCAATGCGCCCCCTGCCCAGCTGGACCACCCCGCCTCTGCATTGCCCCCCGCACATACGTCGTTGGCTCGCCCGATCCGACCATCCTCCTCTTCCGGCGTCTTTTCAACTTCGTTTCTTCTCGGCTGCTCGTCCCTCGGACAGGGCGAAATTGGAACGGTCCGCGCGGGTGCCGCCATCCATCGTCCTCGCCGGTGTCGTCCCTGGTCGTCTCATCCCATCCCCTCCACTCACCTTTTATTCTCGACTCCGCAACCGCCGCCCCCTTGGTAGGCCTCCTCTGGAACGCTGTCTGTCCCTCACCCGTCCTGCTGTCACACACCCCCCCCCCCGACTGTTTCCTCACCACCTTCCGCCTTCCGCCTTCCGCCCCCCATGACTGTAGTACCGGATCAGTGGGGCCTGGGTGCGCTCTTCATCATCGTGGTTCTCCTGCTGGGCAACTACCTCGGGTCTGCCCCGCCCCAGCCTTCCTCTCCCATCGGTTGCCCCGGCCAAACGCCAGTCGGCCTCACCGCCACCTCTCTCGCCACCCCGCCACCCCCTCATCCTCATCCTCATCCTCCTCTTCCATCTCTTCCTCCAGGACGGCCATGCTGATCGGACTGCTGATGGACAACTTCGGGGCGGCCACCCAGGAGGAGCGCCGGCGTCAGGCCGAGCGGGACGCCGTCAGCCGCCTCCGGGGCCGCCTCAGCCAGACCGTCCTCTCGCTCAACTACCTCCTCGTCAGGTCGCAATCACCCCCCCCCACACACACACACACACACTCCTTCTGCGCCGTGAGCCATCGTGATGCAGGGGAAGTCAGCCTCTTCATTCCCATCGCCCCCTCTGTGCCGCCGTGTCTCCGCATGTGGCTGGGCCCCCACAGCGCCAGGACCTGCTCACCCTGCGCCGGACGGCGCAGCCACCCGAGGGGCGCCGGCTTGACCACCAGCTCAGCGCACCCCTCCATGCGCGGACGGTGGGTCTGCCCGAGGTGGATTTCACCCGCCGGTACACCCGCAACGACCGAGGGGACGTCCTGCCCGACTCGGGCGTTGCCAAGCGTAACGGGCGCCTCATCCCCTGCTACAGCCAGTTCCTGCGCTCCCACCACACCCGCGCCCCAACCGGTCCCATCGCCGAGCGGCCCTGGGTGCTCGCCTACCTGCCGAGGGACGCCCGGGGGTGGCGCCCCAACCCGGCCCTGACCGAGGAGGTCCGCCTCTCGCCTGCTCCTCCGCGCAGCCGCCCCTTCGCCTCGATCTCATCGGCCTTCCCGTGTGCCTGTGGTATGGTCCCTCGGGGTGCTGGTGGTGGTGGTTGGTGGTTGGTGGGCGGCGGCGGCGGCGGCGGCGGGCGGCGGGGACAGATCGACGCGGCCCTGGCCGTGACGTACGCTCAAATTCGGCAGCACATGGTCCGGGCCTGGGCGCTGGTCAGAGAGGTCGAGAAAGCCCTCGCCAAGGCCCACGTCCGCTTTGGCAGTCGCGGCCTCCCCCACCACGCCGCAGCCACCACCGTGGCCACCACCGCGGCCACGGCCGCCCCCCCTGCCGGCGCCCCGACTATCCCTGCCGGCGCCCCGACCACCCCCACGGTTGGCGTCCCGACCACCCCCACGGTTGGCGTCCCGACCACCCCCGCCTCGTGGCTGCTTCCGCCGCTTGTGGGTGGCCCGGCCACTCCGATGGACGCCTCGCCACGGCCGCCCCTGAGCCGGCAGTCCTCGTCCTCTGGGTCGGGGCTGGTCATTCCGCCGCCCCTGGTGCCCATCCTGGATCCCGCGCCGCAGACCCGCCGCCGCGGGAGGAACCCGCTGGCCCGGGCGGAATCGACTCGGTCCGCCCTGGGGGGCGCCCCGGCAAGGTTCGCCCAGCCCGGTGGCAACCCGCCGCCAACCCCCCACTCGGCCGAGTCCCCGACCGCCGCCGGGGCCGGCATCGGTTCGGCCCACTCGTCGCCCACGGCAGCCACGGCCCCCGCCACCACAGCCCCACTGGCGAGCAGTGCCCTGCCTGCCAGCAACAGCAGCACCGGTGCGGCCCGTTCGGGGGGAGCCGCGACCTTCGCGGGCTCCCAGGCCGGGGCGAGCAGCGGGCCTCCCGAGGAGTCGGGCATCCCCGAGGTGGACCCGCAGCTGCGCCTGTTGGCCGACCTGCTCAAGGAGGTCTTCGACATGCTCTGCACCATCGACCGCCACTCGGGGGTGGCCACCTCTCCCGTCGAAGGCTCCACCGAGGACGCCGAGCGGCAGGCCCTCTGGAAAGCGTACGCCCTGCTGCAGAGCATCGTCCATGAGCGGAACTGGTGGGACCCTGCGGTCGACTGGAAGGACTGCGAGCCCCCGCTGCCTCCGGCCTGGGAGCAGCGCACCCAAGAGTCTGAGCGCGTCCTCGCCCGGGCCTGCGCCACCGCTTCCGGTCCGTCGGGCGGGGGCAGGTGGCGGGGGGCCTGTGCGGAGGATCAGGGGGAAGATGCCCGCATTCGGGCCGCTCACTCTGGGGGACGACGTCCTGGGCGGGGCCGCAGATCAGGTCCGGGCGGGCGAGGACTACCCGTCGGTCATGGACACGGCCCAGGGCGAGGCGGGCTTGCACCCGTTCGTCTTTTTCAAGCCCGACTCCGACCCGACCATCACCGACCCCGCCACCATGCTCGAACTGACGGGCGAGGTCCGCGCCCATACACTGAGGCAGATGCTGCCCCCTCCCCCCCCCCCCCCCCCCCGGCCACCCGCCCACTCCTCGCCCACTCCTCGCCCCTTCCGTCGGTTTCATGAGCGCGTTTCCTGGCCTGGCTTTCCCGCATGGGCGCTGCCGTCCCCAGAGCCCCGTCTACGAGACCACCTGCGCCGATCACTGTCCGCCCGCCCGGCCCGTGCCCTCGGTTGCTTCCGCTTCTCGTGCCGTGTCCACGCCCATCCCCGTGCCCCGGCCACCCGACCAGCCTGGGCGGATTCTGTGGTGGCCAACCCGGTGTTCACCCTCTCCTCCCGCTGCCCCCCCCCCCCCCCCCCCCCCCCCCCCCCAGCGCACGCATTCCTGTACGAGATGCTCATCAAGGGTGGGGCCTTCTTCAGCGACGAGGAGCCGGGCCTCGAGGACATCACCGTCATCCCCGCCGCCCCCGCCAGCCATGGACCGCCATCTGCCGCCTCGACCGCCCCGCCGTCAGCTGCCACATCCACCGCGGGCACGATCGCGAGTGCCCCTCCCACGGCGGCCACCACCACCACCGCCACGACCAGCACCAGCACCAGCACAGCCACTGCGGTCACCACCACCACCACCACCACCGCCGCCGCCGCCACCACCACCACCCCGGCTCCTCCTCTCAGCCCCGCGCCGACGTCGCCCGGAGGATCAGCCCCCGGGAGCCCCCCAGCCACGGACGCGGCCAGGCTGCTCTCGGGCCCGCGCCAGTCGGGTGCGATGACGCCCGCCCCCAAGGACGACAAGAAACTGGGCGGGGCCGCCCCGCTGCCGCCGCCCCCGACCCCATCGAACAGGTGCTGCTGCCACAAGTGCGGAGGGTTGGGTCGATGCTGCGCCGCCTGCGGCCGCAGGTCGTGCGGGGTGCTGGGGGCCTGCAAGTCGGCTGCCCTCTGGTTCTGCTCGGGCTGCCTGAAGGATCCCTGCTGCACCGGCCGGGCCGCCCGGCCCAACCCGCTCCAGGGGTGCTGCGGCCTGGGGGTCGACATCCCCCGCTCGGCCTCCACCGACTTGGCTGCCGCGCCCACCGACCCGGACGTGGCCTCTCCGACCGCCATGCAGCCCGCCACTCCGACCGCCAGCCTGCCGCCCCAGGGGCAGCCCAGCAATCAAAACCCCCCGGAAAACCCGGTGCGGCCCACCCAGGGCATGAAGTCTCGTTACGTGCGGCCCCGTCCGCGGTCGTGGCACGAGCTGTGCCTGGCGATCGCCTCGGGGCTGCGGTCGCCCCTGGGGCACGGCATCATGATCTGCCTGGTGGCTGCCGGCATCGTGGTCATGGCCTGCGACACCGAGCCCGAGCTGGCCCGCCACTGGCTCTCCCAGGCCGGGGTGGACCCCATCCTGGCGCCCCTGCCCCCCGACCGGGTGGCCTTCCTGGAGGCGGCCCGGAGGAGCCTCTTTGGGCTGGACGTGGCCCTGCTGGCGGTCCTCCTGGCCGAGTACTTCATCCTCCTCGGGGCCGACGGCTACAGGTCCTTCTTCATCCCCCCGAGGGGCCCTCTGAGGTGGCCTGGCTCTGTTGTCTCACTCACCCTGTCCTCCGTGGGGGGCGGGCTTCGTTCCCCGGCAGGGCCTTCCTCAAGGACGGCTGCCACGTCCTCGACTCGGTGGTGCTCTTCTTCTGGCTCGCCAACCTGTGTGCCTACAACAGCCCCACCGGCTTCACCCAGGTTCGCCGTGCCCCATCATTATCCAATGAGCATCATCCGATCATCCATCATCATCATCCGATCATCCATCATCATCATCCAATGATCACATCATCAGCCATCGCCGTCACCGTTTTCGTTATCATCATCATCGCCATCATCGACATTATCATCATCATCAACATCTTCGTTCTCATCACCATCACCATCATTGCCATTATCGTCACCAGCCGCGCCGGGTTCGCCCAGGGTCGCTGCGCCCCAGCCTCCCACATCCAGCAGCATCCACCCGCCACCGCTCGTCCACCCACAGCTCGCATGCTCCACCGCGCCGCCTGTCTCCCGAAAGAGGCGCAGGTTGTTCCCCCATCCCCTGTCCGCCCTCATTCCTTCTCTGGGCGGGTGCAGTACGTGCTGCGACCCATGCGAGCCCTGCGGCCGCTGCTCGTGGTTTCGCACTCGGTGCCCCTGCGGCGCCTGGGGCGGCGGCTGCTGGGCAGCCTGCCGGCCCTGGTCGAGCTGATCGTCGTGACGGTCCTCGTCCTCGCCGGCTTCAGCGTGGTCGCCGTCCGCCAGGTCCGTCGATGCGGCACCCCCATTCGTGCATCCCTGCCACGAGCACAATGTCGATGCGGCACCCCCATTCGTGCACCCCTGCCACGAGCACAATGTCGATGCGGCACCCCCATTCGTGCATCCCTGCCACGAGCACAATGTCGATGCGGCACCCCATTCGTGCATCCCCGCCACGAGCACAATGTCGATGCTCACACGGCCCATCCGGGGGTGGACGGGGCGGCGTAGTTCGGGACGTGGTTCACCATCCACGAGGCGACCAGCTTCCCCAACGTGGGCTTCGGCCTGCTGTCCCTCTACGAGCTCATGTCCCAGGAAGGTCCGCCCCGCTTGCTGGCTGCCCTTCGCTGCCCTTGCCTGCCCTCTGGCCGAGCCGCCATTCCCTGATTTCGTCTTCTTCCGCCCCCGCTCCGCTCCGCCCCATCCCGCCCCATCCCGCCCCATCCCGCCCCATCTCCCCTTCGATGCAGGCTGGCCCACGACGGCCTACCAGTATTTCGCCCGGTATACCCAGCTGACCGGGAACGACACGCCCGTGCTGATGCTGCTCTTCTTCGGGCTGGTCATCACGGTGGGCATCATCTTCATCGCCACCATGACCTCGTCCGACCGCACCCTCTGCCCCCATGCCCCCATGCCCCCATGCCCCCAGTTCGGCAATGCTGATGGTGCCCTGTCTTTGGGGTACGCGGGTACGTGGTGGGGGGTGGCCCAGGGTCTTCTTCGGGACCTTCTCCGAGAAGGCCGAGCACGTGACGGGGGCCGTCCGGCTGGGGGCGGACCCGCGTCGCTGGATGGGCGCCATGCGGACCATCCGTCGGGCCGCCCCGACCGTCCGGCCGCCCGCCGCGACAGCCCCGCCAGCCCCCATCCCGGGGCCCATCGCCACCTCCAAATGGTTCGTCTCCCCCTTCCTCTCTCTCCCTCCCTTGCCGTTGTCTCGACCCCCGCCCACTCACTCGCGTCTGCCGCGTGGGGAATCGGGGGCCGCCACCCACTGCCTTGGCAGGCGGCTCCGGTGGGCGCGGCTGGTGGGCTGGTGCCGCTGGCTGGCGGTGGCGCCCTGCTCGACCTGGGGCCGGCTCCTCACCCGGGGCCGATGGTTCGCCAAGGGGCCGGCCGACAGCCTGCTGCAGATGGGCACCAGCGCGGTGCTCCTGTGCAACCTGGCCGTCTTCTCGTGCGAGTGGGTCGGCCAGACAACATCCTGGGATGTCGGCCTCTTCGTCTGTGACGCACGCCCCCCTGCCCTGCCCTGCCCTGCCCTGCCCTGCCCTGCCCTGCCCTGCCCTGCCCTGCCCTGCCCTGCCCTGCCCTGCCCTGCCCTGCCCTGCCCTGCCCTGCCCTGCCCTGCCCTGCCCTGCCCTGCGCTGCCCTGCGCTGCCCTGCCCTGCCCTGCCCTGCGCTGCCCTGCCCTGTCTGTTCTCACCTCTGACGCGGGGCGGTGTGGTTGCTGTGTTGGGCATCGCCATGCAGGTGTTTGGGCTGCTCTTTGCGCTGTGGTACCTCTTCGAGGCAGCCGTCAAGATCGTTGCCTTCCGCCCCACGGCGTACTTCAGCTCCATCTGGTCAGCCTCAGCCCCCCCAACCACAACCACAACCACAACCACAACCACAACCACAACCAACCATATCCACAACCAACCATATCCGCAACTACAACACGAACCGAGTCCGGGGTGCGGCCCCTCACCGCATTCTTCTCGCATCCCCCCCACCCCCGTTAGGAATTGGTTCGACCTCGTCTGCGCCCTGCTCTTCATCATCAACGTGGGCCTCTGGTGGGCCCCAACAAGCGGCATCGTGCGCCTCCTCCGCATCGCCGTGGTCCGTCCCAGACCCCCCCCCCCCCCCCCTCCTCCTCCTCCTCCTCCTCCTCCTCCCCTCTCCCCGTGCGGCGCAGCGCGGCGCAGCGCGGCGCAGCGCGGCGCAGCACCGTGAAACCGGACGGCCGGTTTCATTCCTCCCTTCTCGGGGGTCGTGGGCTCTTCTGGGCAGATCCTGCGGTGTCTGGCGGTCTTCAAGGTGCTGCAGTCGCTGGCGGACAACATCATGCTGGCCATGCCGCTCTTCGGCAGCACGGCCCTGCTCTTCTTCCTCCTCTGCTACGCCATGGCCGGTCCGCCACCCACCCACGCCCACGCCCAGGCGCTCCCACACCCTGCCGCGGCCACAAATTACCATCCCCCCCCCCCCCCCCCCCCCCCACACACACACACACACACATCAGGGACCTACCTGTGGTTCGACGTGGCCCCCGGGTCGGTGCTCGACCACGACCAGGCATACGCCAACTTCAACAGCTTCCCCAACGCCCTGCTGATGATCATTCGCACCGTCACGGGCGAGGACTGGTCGGCCTGCCCAACCCCGGCCCAGCCCAACCCAACCCAACCCAATCCAACCCAACCCAACCCAACCCAACCCAATCCACGCACACTCGACACTGGCACGATGGCCCGCTCACACGCACGTCTCCTCTCGCTGCTGGATGGTCGTGGGGTGGCTGGCTGATGCAGGCCGTCCATCATGCGGTCCGTCGGCTGCTCCCCTCCTCTCATCACCCCCACCCTCCGCCCCCTCCCATCCATCCGTGTGCCGCCTTTGCCAATGCACCGATTCCCTTGGCGTTGGGCGCTGGACGTTGGCGTTGGGGTGCGCTGTGTGACCAGGGACTCGATGGTGCAGCCCGGCAGCTGCGCCCTGCCCCCCGCCGCCTCGATGGCCAACATGACCCTCCCCGAGTTCGCATGGGGTCTGCTCCCTGGCTCCCCTCCCCTCCCCTCCCCTCACCCAGACTGTCCGTCCAGCCGAACAGCACCATTGCCGCCTCTCTTGACTCCCGTTCTCTCGGCCCCATCATGTCATGTCACGCCCCGTAGGGACCTGCGGGAGCACGGGCTGGGGGTACGTCTACTGGTACTCCTTCCTGTTCATCTGCATCTGGATCTTCTTCCAGCTGGTCGTCACCGTCATCAGCGCAGGTCCGCAGCCTCGGCCCCCCCCCCCCCCCCCCCCCCCCCCATCCTCACGCCTGTCGGTGCCCCTGTGGAATGGGCACAGGGATGACGGGTTCGCTGGCCGAGATGGGCGTCGATCCGGACGTGATGGGGTCCATCGTCTCCGAAGACCCGCTCGACGCAGACAACGGCGCGGTCATCGTCGGCGGCACCACACCCACGGCGGCGGCGCCGGGGCGCCCCGGGAAGCCAGGGAGCCTCGGGGAAGGAGCAACCACCACAGAAGCGAAGCGATGAACCCGACACGGAGATGCTCCATCAGCGGTACGTGCGCGACTTCTGCGCGACCTGGGAGGACTTCGACCCCACGGGACGGGCTTCATCTTGCGCACGGAGCTGCTGCCCTTCCTGAACGCCCTGCCCGGGCCGCTGGGCTTCGCCGAGAATAACCTCGACGAGGCGGCCCTGGGGGTTGTCCTCCGCGACCTGGGGCTGCCCATGTCTCAGTACGGGCTGGTCCCCTTCAGGGAGACCCTCCAGGGTCTGTAGCCCCCCCCCCCCCCCCCCCCCCCACCGCCTCCTCCTCTGCCCCTGGCCAGCACACCGTGTGTTTGGATGCGAGGGCGCCCAGCGCTCCCATCCAGCGCCCAGAAGATTGCTGACTGTCTTGCCTCACCTGGGTGGCTCTGCGCAGATCTCGCCTGTCGGATGCTGTTTGCCCGGCGGCGGCAGCAGGAATGCCGATCGACGCGGGTCCTCCTCCACCGGACCATCCGCCAGATCATCGACTGCCTCGGGACCGCCTCCGCCGCCCAGCGGAACGACATCTACCTGGTCCGCCCGAAGCCCCGCCAACGCCCGCCCGCGCCCGCGCCCGCGCCCGCGCCCGCGCTCATCCCTGCGGGCATCTCTGACCCCCCAGAGCCTGGCACACCTGACGCCGCCCCTGCCCAAGTCGGGCTTCAGACGTGAGGCCCACCCGACGGTCGCTGGCCGCTTCGTGGCGCGCCGGTGCCCGACCAGTCTCGGGACGCTGGCTCGCCTCTGGCTGCGGGCCCAGTGGCGCCGGCTGACCCACGACGACTGGGCCGCCTGCGAGGCGCTCCACATGGACCTGCGGGCCGACCAGCCGACACGCCCCTCGCTGTCCACCTGGAACGTGGCCTTCCAAGGCGGGGCGGTGATGACTCCGGTCCCCAACCCCACCCTCGCCCCGAGCAGCCAGCCCAGCCCGCCCAGCCCAGCCGCGGCCAGTGCTGGTACCAGCAGACAGCCCCCGCCCAGCCCGGGGCCTGCCCCCCCGCCCTCATCGTCGGTCAGCCTGACGACCGCTGCCGAGCGCCAGACCAGCAGCAGGCCACCACGCCACCCGGCCAGCCGCCTCGCCACCAGCACGCTGGCGAACACCCCCGCTCCTCTGGAGGCGCCGCCTCAGGGTGTGTCTCCGGCTCCAGCCCCGCCGGCTCTGGCGGCTCCTGCCGCACAAACTCCCGCATCGGCCCTCGATGCGCAGACTCTGGGACCGGGGCCGGCCCCCGCACCGGCCCCCGCACCGGCCCCCGCACCGGCCCCCGCACCGGCCCCCGCACCGGCCCCCCGCACCGGCCCCCGCACCGGCCCCCGCACCGGCCCCCGCACCGGCCCCCGCACCGGCCCCCGCACCGGCCCCCGCACCGGCCCCCGCGGCACCGGAATCCCTTCCTGCTCCTGCGCCGACACCGGCTTCGGTCCCAGCATCCACACTGACACCGGCACCGTTGGCCAACACGGCCGCTGAGGCGGCGCCGCAGATGATCGTGACGGCCGACGATCTTCCTGTGGCTGCCCCGGTCAGCGCCCCTGCGGCGGCCACAGCGGCTCCTGCCCCGGCTATCGTTCCCCCATCCCCGGCCCAGACCGTCCTGGCCCCGTCCGGGGACCCCCTCGCGCCCGCCCGGGCCCCTTCGCCGAGCGAACTCCATCGCCAGCTTGGCGCCCTGGCGAGCAGCGGCGAGGAGGCCGCACCTGCGCCTCGTCCCGCCGGCCCCGCGGGCGATGGTCATGACCCAGCCGCCCTCAGCGCGCCGGTGCCCTCCGCCCCCACGGTCACCGGGGTTGCCAATGGGCCAGTGGCCCCCACTACCACCCCCACGGTCACCGAGGTGGCCGTCCCCACCCCCAACACGGCCTCCCGCACCGAGGCCCCCGGTTCCCCACCCGAGGAGGCCGCGCAGACCAAAGACCCCCGTCCCGCCCCGGCCCCGGCCCCGGCCCCGGCCCCGGCCCCGGCCCAGTCGGCAGCAGACGATGCTCTCAAGGAAGAACCACCAGTGTGAGGGTGATGGATGCGGCTGAGGCTGCTGCCTGGGTACGGGGCGCCCCAAGAAGAAGAAGAGTCACGCGCATCGCTCCTGGTGTCTGTGTGAGTACCATTTTTTTTTAAATCTTCCTGGTCGACCTACCCCTCCCTCCCCTCCCTCCCCTCCCCCCTCTCCCTTGGTTGCGGCCTTTTCGTGTTCTGGCGGCGTGTCCTTGTCCTTTTTTCATGGATTTTCTTTGGTGTCGGCGGCTGGCCCCTCGTGGGGTGTGTTGGCCTTCATCGCCCATCGGCTCGGTTGCCGGGTTCGAGGTAATTTTGCTTTTCCCTTTTCGTTGATGCGTCCATGTCTCGTCAATGGTCTTTAGAACTAGGTTTCATTGGTTTTCATCTGGTGGTTGATATATCGCGTTCGGAGTATCGGCCGCGAATTCTGGTGCTCAGGCAGTCTCAGTCTCAACTCAACGAGTTGTCCGAACGGGCGGTCGAAGCCAATCTGCTGCCACCGGCCCCATCCCCTCACGTCTTCCTCTGCTCGAAACCGGAAAACAGAGATCTCCGCGGGGCGATCTTTTTCTTGCGCCGAGACAATCAATGAATGAATCGTTCAACAACACTCCAACGCGCGAACAGAGGGGGAAGCAGAAAAAATCCGGGAGCGGGCGAGACTTCGAGGGGGGGGGGGGGGGGGGGGGGGGGAGAGGTGGAGGCACGATCGGGGGTGGAAGCCGCAGAAACCATCTGGGGTCTCACTCACCTCACGACTCTGCGGATCCGGTGGGCAGTCAAACAAGGGGAGGATCGCAGGATGGGGGGAAGAAGAATCAGAGGCAGGCAGGCAAGCAGGCAGGCAGGCAGGCGGGCGACTCGTCCGGGGCGCTCGACAGGCCGGCCGAGTCCGCTCATTGGCACACCGGTGCCGCCCACAGCGGCCCGAGCGGCTCACCGTCACCGGACAGTCGGCTCTTGGCCGCGCAGATCCTCCAACACCACATTGAGGACCCCGTTGCGCGCCAGCTGCGATGGCCAGGGGTGGAACGAACGGTGAGGGTCGGGGGGGGGGGGGGGGGGGGGGGGGGGCCAATCGGACCAGAACGCGTCTGTTTCGGTCGGCGTCTGCGAATCCCATGCGGACGAGGAGCGCGCACTTCTCCTCGAGCTCCTGCTCGGGGACCGAGGGCCCGGAGGCCGCCGCGGGTGGCGAGCCGAACACCGAGGACACCGTCTGAGGCGGGTTGGGAAGAAGGTGGCGAGTTGTGGTGAGGGGGCGGCGGCAGCGGCAGCGGCGGCAACCGGGCAGGGAGGATACACCCACATGCCAAAGGGCGGCTATCCCCCCGGACCTGCAGCAGGCCGGCCAGCGGGCTGTTGGGGTCGCCGAAGAGCTGGGCGAAGGAGGATGGCAGCTCGGGCGAGGCCCCCAGCGAGGTGCCCAGGGTGAGGCCGCCAGGGAACCCCGGGTCTGCCCCCTGGCCCAAGCCCGCGAGGGGCGCGCGGTGGAGAGCTCCTGCGGCGGGCGGCAGAGACCCAGAGTCCGGCCGCTGTTGTTGTTGCTGCTGCGAGGACAGGGGGCCAGTGGCCGGGCCGGCAGGAGGGATGGCGGAGCGCGGGGCCGGAGAGGCGGCCGAGGCGGCAGGGACGGGGATCGCGGCCGATGAGGCGGAGGACGTCGTCGACCCCGCGGAGGAGACCGTCGAGGAAGAGGCCGAGGAGGAGGAGGAAGAAGAAGAAGAAGAGGCCCCCGAGGAGGAGGAGGAGGATGCCCCCGAGGAGGGAGCGGCCCCACTGGGGGCGGGGTCGGGGGCGGCGTGGACCGGTACGGGTGACGCGTGGACACCCGAGGCGGCGGCGGCGGCCAGGGTCTCGGGGGGGAAGATGGCCCGGGCGTAGTCCAGGCAGCGGTGGAAGAGCCCGCTGAGTTCGTCGATGTTGGGCAGCTGGGTGCTCATCCCCTGCCCATCAAGGCCAGCAAACAGCCGGGGGGGGGGGGGGGGGGAAGGGAGATGGTATTCGGCGCTGAGATGAGCGGCTGTGGCATTAATGGGATGGGAGGGTGGTGGATGGGTGGAGGCGGACCATGAAGTAGTTGGTGATTCCCGCAGGCAGCAAGTTGGAGGCCCGCAGGGCGTTGAAGAGAACCAGAGGGTGCGCCTAATGCCGCGTGCCAGCCGATCGAATGGCATCATGGACCGACAGAACCCACCCAAAAAAAAAGAAGGTGTGTATGTGAGTGGAGCAAAGGGACTGATCAATCGGACAGGAAGGGTCTCAAATGCCGCAAGGTGTGTGTGTGGTGTGTGTGCGTGTGTGTGTGTGGGGGGGGGGGGGGGGGGGGGGGCAGTGCGTTGGAGGGCGGTGGCCGGGTGGGGTGGGATGAAGAAGCGCGGCTTCAGACGTGTCCCAGCAGCTGGTCGACGTAGAGCAGGTCGTCGGGGCTGCAGAGGCCCATCAGGAGCGGCACCAGCTTCTCCGCGTCGGGGTGCATGACCTTGACGAAGACGATGGCCCGCGAGAGGAGCGGGTAGGGGGCCAGCTGCTCCAGGTACGAGGGCATCCGGGTCGCATCGGGCCCCACAAAGACCGAGAGGATGGGCAGCGGGTGGGGCGGGGCCGCGGTCTGGTCGTGGAAGGTCTTGTAGCGCTCCCAGATCTGCCACAGGGCCGGGAAGCCGGCCAGGAAGAGGTTGTAGTGGGGGTCGTGCTGCAGCCCCTGGAAGATCTCCTGCGCGTTGGGCAGGGTCCCCACGCTCATCAGCAGGTTCTCGAAGGCCAGCGGGTCGCAGGGCGGCGAGGCCAGGGCCGCGCTGCTGTACCGCTGCTGGCTCGGCTCCACCGAGACGACCCGCTCGTCGGCCGCCAGGGGCTTGATGATCTTCACCAGCATATGGCGCCGGTTGTGGACGCCTTTCTTCTCGCAGGCTTGGCAAAGGTCAGTGTTGGAGCAAGAAAGGCTGAAACGCGACGGTGTTGAAGAGACACCACGGAATAGGTGAAGTCGGACCATTTAAACCGAATTCCAGAGATTGGCCGCTGACATACAGCACACACAATCCCCGAATGAATCGGACCATCGGGAAGATCGGGCTCGCGGATTTCGGACACCGGAGAGGAATGAGGGGGAGGCATTCGGCGGGTCAGACGAAGGCGGAGCAGGTGATTATTCTGATAGGCCAGATTGAATGCGTACCGCATTTCCCGTTCCGAGGCGATTGTGCACCAATCTTGGTCCTCGTCTGCGGAACGAGACAATGAAAGGATCTCTGAGGATCAGGAAAAGCCGACCTTGGAAACAAATTTGGAGGGGTTGATCGGCAGGCGTTCCATACACTTCACGGAGGGTAGCCTCAAATTCTGGCCAATCCAGAAAGCCAGGAATGATAAAGCGTCGAGTATCTCCTTCAAACTGCGCTTTTATCGTCAATATCGTTTTGGGTGTCTCAGGGGATGGATCCGGAGTCACCATTTCACCGCAACCGGCCCAAATCCGCACTCCGCTGCCCGCGGAACAAATACTGAAGCGACTGCGAAAACAACCCTGGGGTCTACTCCGCTCACGTCGGCACGTCGGCGGCCAAAACGGCCGTTCGATGCTGATTCGGAAACACCCCGAGGGATCTGAAACCGGTTTCAAACTTGCCCCTGAGAACTTTCATTTCGGGGATCACCATTGGTGACCTCTTCTCCAGGAGAAACGTTTTGGGAACTGTCTTTTTGATCGAGTCTTTACCATTGGCCCTCTTCTAACTTATAGCAAGACCAAAATCCACAGAAACCTCAATTCCGCGGTTTCCTCCTCTGCATATAGCATGGGTTTTCCTCCTCCCCTGGGATCGCGACACTGTAGCCGATGCGAGTTTCACACTGGTTGAGTCCATAGGTTTTTATTCCACTGAGTTTCATCTCCGGTCAAGTCTCCTCTCGTTTTGGACTCCATTGATTAGGGGCTTCAGCGCCGTCCACTGAGGCGAGCCGTCTCGTTCCAGCATATTTGGACACACAAAAAGATTTAGAAAAATCTGAGCCTGCAGAATTTTTCTTTCGATCCTTGTTCGCCCACAGTGTCACCCTCAAGTTTCGGAGTTTTCTTTCAGCCTCTCCTCGCGCCGTTCGCTCGCCCCGGGATCACTTGGGCCCCATTCCTGTCTGTGGTACGTCGGCACGGTGCTCCGAGGCTTCCCGGAACCCGTCACCCCCTCCCCCTCTGGAAAAATGTCTGGTGCTCCCGATGAAAAATCCGGTTCATCCACAGGCTCTCGGTCGTTTGCGTTGGGCCTGGGAAACTAGACCCCATTTAGAAAAATCTGAGCCTGCAGAATTTAAAATTAGGTCTTTTTGCGATTTTGGTGCCTCATGCGCCCCTTCGATCGTCGCGCCCCCTTCGTGACCGCAGCTTTGTGGCTCGAGGCCCAACCAAACTCAGTTTATTCCAAGAGAGAAACAGTGAGCCCCCCAGGTGTTCCTGTCCGGGTCAGGGCCAGACCCGAGCCCACCGAGCGAGGCGGTTGAATGCCGGCGGGGGTCGTTTTGCCCATAGGCGTGCCGACGTGGCACGATGACGAGTGACGGCGGGGCTCCGGAGGCCGCAGGAACCTTTTTGGATTTAATGTTTTCTGATTCTTTCCCGGAGGATCTCATTACTGTTGTGGCTACTCAGTGCCGCTCCATCAGCACGTACATTCTCCTGATTTCACTCAGTCGGAAGTTCAGGCATGCTGCTTTGGGCAAAGCTCATTTTCTCTGTTTTTCGACCGGAGAAGAAGATGAAGTGGATGACGGGCAGTTGGCGTTGACTTCTCTCCCTTCACCCGAAACTTACACGGCTCTCATTCGTCCCTGCCATTTTTTGGAGGGTCTGCCACCGTTTGTAAATTCAGGATATTGACGTGTCTCTCGGGAAAGAGGTGGAATTTTCTCGGCTGGGGGTTCTCCGAAATCCCTCCCCGGAGGAGGCCGGTTGGGTCGACAAGGCCTTCCGGCACCACGACTACCTGCATTCGCTGGTTATTCCCTGCCTGAAAGGCATCGACCTACATCAAATTTGTCGCATTTTTGTCCACTGTTCGCGCCTGGAGATTGTCCGTATCTCCTCGGCGGACAAGGTCGACCTGGTCCCCACGGACCTCTTCGTGGCCCTGGGTGGCCTGGCCGGCCTACGCGAGTTCGTCTGGGACCTCAACACGGGCACCAAGACGGTGTCCTTTGATCCCCTGGCGGCTGCCTGCCCGACTCTGCAACGGGTGAGCCTGAAGGGCAACTCCTGCGAGGGCGTCATCGAGCAGCTGCCCTTCCTGGAATCCTTCGCCAGCGACGGTTTTGTGGACATCGCCCCGGAAAGCCTGGCGCCCTGCTCTTCCAATCTGAGGACCTTTGAGATGCCCTTGTGCACCCCGCGGCGTTTCCTGGTCCAGGCGGCCCTCTACCCCCGGCTGGCCACCCTCACCCTGGACATGGGCAGCATCCGCTTCTCCGACTTCGCCCTCATCGGGGCCCTGTCCCAGCTCCGCCGCCTCACCATGAACAACGTCCGGGACTGCTATGTGCACCCGCTGGGGCAAATGGTGGCCGGGATGTCCCAGCTGCGGGCCCTGACCCTCGCCACCACCTCGCTGGTGCCCTGGGAGGGCCTCGAGCGGCTCCTGCCGCTGGTCGAGGGCCTCGAGGAGGTCGAGCTGCTGGGCTTCTGGCACACGCCCCTGATCTCGCTGGCCATCCGGGGGCCCAGGATGCGTCTGCTGCGGCTGCAATGCGGCAGGACGAGCGTGTGTCGCGTGGCGGGGCCCTGCCTGCGCCTCCTGGAGCTGGGCCCGGACGTCTTCGAGGCCGTCCTCGACTGCCCGGCCCTCGAGGTCTGGAGTCCGGGCTTCCACACCATCATCGCCGGGCGGTGCTTTCGCCGGCCCCAGCGTCCCGCGCCTGCTCCCCAGTGGCGCGTGTGCGGCCTCATTCACTCGTTCCTTCTTCGTCCCCCCCCCCCCCCCCCCCCCCCCACCCGCAGACCCTCATCGGCTTGCCCCTCCGCGATCTCGAGGTCTCCAGTGCCCTGCCGCACTTTGTATGCTGCCATCCGGCGCGGGGCCCCCTGAGCAATCCGGGCGTCGCCCGCGATCGTCCCTTGGCCGCCCTGCTGGCGGCGGCGGGGCCCAACCTGCGCGAGGTCGCGGGCCTGACCCTGTTCGAGTGGCCCCTTCTCGAGCGCCTGTGCGCCTGCCCGGAACTCGTGGCCCTCCGTGCCCTGCGCGTCGTGACGGACGCCTTGGGCCCCAGCTTGAGCCTGCGGCTGGGCCCCCGGGTGGAGCGGGCCGAGGTGGACCTCTCCACGGACGAGTTCGACCGGCTGGAGCTGGCGGGCCCCGCGGTCCGCTCCGTCCGGCTGCGTGTCCTCGACCCGGCCCGGATCGACCTCGGCTCGTGCCCCTGGCTGGCCCACCTGCGCGTCCACCGGCGGGTGGGCGGGGCGGGCCGACTGGAGGAGCTCGTCCTGCACCCTGAGGCCGCCATGCGCACCCTGTCGGTGGCCAACTGCCCCCGCCTCCGCCTGGGGCCCCTGCTCGGGCCGACCCTGCGCGCGCTCCACGTGGAGGCCGCCCCGACGGAGCCCTTCGACGTCACGCCCATTGGCCCGCTGCTGGCCGATGGCCTGGCGCTGCCCTGCCTGCGGGTCCTGGACCTGGTCGGGTTCGTGGGGGACGCCCTCACCATCCGGCTGAGGCGGCTGGGCTCCCTGCGCCTGGCCACCCGCAACCTGGGCCAGCTCGAGCTCTGGGCGCCCCCCCTGTGGCGGCTCTCGCTGATGGACTGCCCAGCCCTCAAGGACATCGTCGTCCCGGGGGACTTTGGCCAGTGCCTGACCGAGAACGAGTCCCCCTACAACCTCCGGCGGAAGCTCAACAAGGCCCGGAGGACCGTCGCGAGGACGTACGGACAGTGACAAACCAACCGTCATGGTCCCCGCGGCAATCCGATGGAGGAACGTCAAGGAAAAAAACCGGGCTTGTTCGGGTGACAAGCAAAAAAGAAAATGTATAGGAGCGGCCAAAGTCATTACATGATGGTACAACAAGAGAGTCGGGGCAGAGGAGGATATTTAGTGCTGCTGCTTGGCGGCCTGCTCGGCGGCGATGAGGGTCAGGGCCGAGCCGGCGTTGATCCAGGCGATCTGGGTGGCGTTGAGGGTGTGCCGGACGGGGATCTCGTCGACGGTGCCGTTGGCGTGGGTGCACACGAGGACGATCTGGGTCTCGGGGGTGAGGTGCTCCACCCCGCGGAGGGTCACCTTGTCGTCGGCCTGGAGCCGGTCGTAGTCGGCCGGGTTGGCGAAGGTCAGCGGCAGGACGCCCTGCTTCTTGAGGTTGCCCTCGTGGATGCGGGCGAAGCTGCGCACCACCACGGCCACGCAGCCCAGCAGGCGGGGCTCGAGGGCTGCGCACGGGGGGGGGGGGGGGGGGGGGGGAGTGGAGAGGAGTGGATGGAGAGGGGTGGGGTGGAGAGAGTGCGTGTGAGCGATTGATGATGATGATGAGCAGGAGTGCCAGCCAGCAGGGGGACGCAGGGGGACGCAGGGGACGGGATGGGCGCTGATGACGGACCGGCGTGCTCGCGGGAGGAGCCCTCGCCGTAGTTCTCGTCGCCGACGACCACCCAGCCGCGGTGGGCCTCCTGGTAGGCCTTGGCGACCTGCCAGACCTCCTGGAACTGGCCCGTCAGGTGGTTCTTGAGCAGGTTGACCTTGGTCTTGGTCAGGGCGTTCTGGGTGGCGCCCACCTGGACGTCGACGCCCTTGGCGGCCGACAGCATGTTCTGGGCAATGTTGTTCAGGTGGCCGCGGTAGGTCAGCCAGGGGCCGGCGGGCGAGATGTGGTCCGTGGTGCACTTGCCCTGGGCCTTGATCAGCACCAGCGCCTCCCGGTAGGCCTCCTGGGGGTAGGGCTGGAAGGGCACCAGCAGCTGCAGCCGGGCCGAGGCCGGGTTGATGTTGAACTGCACGGCGGCCCGCTCGGCGGTCGGGATGGGGCCCTGGTAGAGGCTCGTGTCGCCCAGCTCAAAGGTGGCCGGCAGCTCCTGGCCCTGGGGGCAGGCCAGCTGGAAGGGCGCGTGGGTGTGGGCGTCCTCGAGCGTGTCCGTGGTGGGGTCGAAGGTCACCTGGCCGGCAATGGCCATGGCCGTGACCATCTCGGGCGAGGCCACAAAGGCCAGCGTGTTGGGGCAGCCGTCGTTGCGCTTCTCAAAGTTCCGGTTGAACGAGGTCACGATGCAGTTGAGCTGCTTCATCTCCTCCACGTCCTGGCGCTTCCACTGGCCAATGCAGGGCCCGCAGGCGTTGGCCAGCACCACCCCGCCGAACTCGGTGAACTCGCGCAGCAGCCCGTCCCGCTCAATGGTGGCCCGGATGCGCTCCGAGCCGGGCGAGATGTAGAAGTGCGCCTTGGCCTGGGTGATGCCGTGCGCCCGCGCCTGCCGGATGACCGACACGGCCCGGGTCAGGTCCTCGTAGCTGCTGTTGGTGCAGCTGCCAATCAGGCCCACCGACAGCTTGGTCGGCCAGTTGTTGGCCGCGCAGGCCGCCTTCATGGTGGCCACCGCGTTGCCGCGGTCGGGCGAGTGGGGCCCGTTCAGGTAGGCCGGCACCGTGGCCAGGTCCAGCTCAATGACCTTGGCGTAGTGGGCGTTGGCGTCGGCCCGCAGCAGCTGGTCGGCCACCTGGTCGGCCGCGGCCGCAATCGACGAGCGCCCCGTGGCCGCCAGGTAGCGGCGCATCGAGGCCGTGTAGGGGAACAGCGAGCAGGTGGCGCCCACCTCGGCGCCCATGTTGCAGATGGTGGCCATCCCGGTGGCCGAGAGGGTCTCCACGCCCTCGCCGTAGTACTCCAGCACGTAGCCCGTGCCGCCCTTGACCGTCAGCAGCTTGGCCAGGTGCAGGATCAGGTCCTTGGGCGAGGCCCAGCCCTGCAGGCGGCCCGTCAGGTGCACACCGCAGATCTTGGGCAGCGGCAGCTCCCACTCGAAGCCCGCCAGCACGTCGACCGCGTCGGCACCGCCAACACCCACGGCAATCATGCCTGCGTGGTGGTGCGTCAAGGGGGGGGGGGGGGGGTGCAGGGTACACAAGGGCGGTGTGAGCTTCCCAGTGGTGGTGGTGGTGGTGGTGCGGAGGAGGAAGATACAACACACAGCGTGGTTGGCGGTGGTTGGCGGCGGTTGGCGGCGGTCAGAGAAGACAAATCGACAGATGGCGCCGGTGGGAAAACACCGGGCCTCCGAAGTCGGCAAATTAATTAATGAGCATGCTCATCATTCCAGCAGCCAATGACGGTGACGGTGACGGTGACGGTGACGGTGACGGTCGTGCGTGGTGGAAACTGGTGCTGGTGCGCGTGTCGTGTGGGGGCGCGACGATGTCATTGATGATCGACGACACGACCAGAAGGTGAGTGGACGAACGGGAACAGACCAAGACCGCCAGCGTTGGGGGTGTGCGAGTCAGTGCCAATGATCATGCCACCGGGGAAGGCGTAGTTCTCGAGGACGATCTGGTGGATGATGCCCGAGCCGGGGCCCCAGAAGCCCATGCCGTACTTGCGGGCAGCGGTCGACAGGAAGTCGTACACCTGTAGTAGTGGAAGAAAAGAAGGCAGGCATGAGTTTTGGGGTTGCATGTGCGGTGTGTGCGTGTGCAAAGAGAATGTGCAATGTCACACCAACCGACCTCGGCGTTGGTGCGCTTGGCAGCCTCCATATCGGGCTGGGCGCCGCACTTGGCGTCAATCAGATGGTCGCCTGGGGGTGGGGAAGGGAAAAACGAGATGAGATGGTGTTTGGTTGTCACATCAGCGATACGCCCCCAGACCCGACCCGCTTTGCTCCCCCCAGCCTTTTTTGCCCCCACCGGGAAGCCCCCGGAGTGGTTGCCCCAAACCAAACAAACAGACAGTGGACGGTGGCCGGGACGGCGGTCTGGGGCAGGCCCGAGTTGATGAACTGCAGCACGGCCATCTGGGCGGTGGCATCCTGCATGGCAACGCGGTCCGGGAAGAGCTGCAGGTAGGTGCCGGGCGCCGTCGAGAGGGCCTCCACATCGGCAACGTGGGTGAAGAGAACCTTCTCGGCCAGCGTCAGGTCCTGCCGGCCCAGCTTGGCCCGCACCTGGGCCAGCTTGGCCAGCTGGCGCTCGTAGGGCAGCGGGGTCTGGTCGTACAGCGACAGCGGAGTCTGCAGCAGCGGGGTGGACATTTCGGTTTTCGGATGCGTCTCGCGCGTCTAGTACGTGCGGGGTTGAGACTCCTCCGCTTGGTCACTTTTCTGTCGCTGTTGTTGTGCCCACGCCATGGACACGCCCACCATCACATATACTACACCGTCCAACGAGCTCTGACAAACACACTCTTTTATTTTCGGGACTCGACCAGGTTCACCAGCATTACATCCGGCATCTCTGCTCATCATCGTACCATTTTCGAGGAGTTATCTTAGTGAACAAGTCTACTGTGAATAGAACAGTATTTTGCAGCCAAAATCTTGCTTTGCTGCTCCGCCGTGCAATCTTCGGCGTTGGAATGGTAGAAGGGTGATTAACAGCGGCCTCCAAGCGGCTTGACAGTTGATAGATGGCAAAGGAGAAGTGGGGGATCGGACCAGTGACCAAGTTGGAATTGTGATGACCTCTCCTCATCGAATTCGTTTGCTGTGGATTACAGACTTTGTCTCCTCCTTTGAACACTGCATGAGAGATATTTGATGTCTGGGGGGGGGCTTATTTGGCCTTATTTCTCCGGCGTGCGTCATCCCGCTCCAACCACTACTGATGCCTTCCCTGTGCTCCTGCATCTGGCGTCCCCCTGACTCCGCCCTCGCCAAGACCATCGCCCGCACGACGTACCCCAACCTTCCCCCACACGAGGTCGGGTGTTGGTGGCCGCGCCGCCATTCTGCAACATGTTTCTGCCTTCAGGATTTCTCCGAATAATCAAATGGTTCATCCCCTGAGCTCAGACAAAATAGCCCCAATAACCGTTCCGGGGCAAAAAGGGTTCGAGTCCCGCTGAAGTCTGAGCTAGGTGGCATTCCCCGAAAGGCTTTTTCCTCTAATCCACGTGTCTTTGAGTCAGTTGGGGAGATGGATAAGCGCTGGAACGTGAATAATCCCGCTATCAAACGCATCCTTCAAGAAGCCCGAGAATTGGCAAAAGACGATTCAAATACCATGTGGGCCGCTCCACTGGAAGATGACATTTTTGAGTGGCATTTTACCATCCGTGGACCGCCTGATAGCGAGTTCTCCGACGGACTCTACCACGGGAGAATTTTGTTGCCCTCTCAATATCCATTTGCTCCACCCGATCTCATCTTTCTGACGCCAAACGGTCGCTTTGAAGTGGGCAAAAAAATCTGTCTCAGTCTTACAGCCTTTCACCCGGAATCGTGGCGACCTGGCTGGGGAATTCGCTCAATCCTTTGCGCGCTCATCAGCTTTTTGCCCACTCCGGGCGAGGGAGCCGTGGGCGCCATTGATTTTCCTGCCGATGTTCGCCGGCGCCTCGCCTTGGAGAGTCAGGCGTACACGTGCCCAGTCTGCAACGTGGACCATCACACTTACGGCCCTCCTCCCCCCCCTCCATCTTCATCCGCTACAACCACCACCACCACCACCACAGCAACACCAGCAGCAGCAACCACAACTTGTATCGTCGCTCCGACTCCCACAACCACCACTGCCACGACCGCGGTGCCCCCTGTCCTTTCCACCACTGTGCCTGTGGCAACAGCCACCGAAGCCACACCACCCGCTGCCTCCGCTTCTCCATCTGGACATTCATCTCCATCAGCCGCCGCTCTGTCCCCACCCGGCGGAGCCTCCTCCCCGGCTTCATCCACGGTCCGTTTCCCCTTCCTTTCCTTCGAAGAGTGGCCTTGCTTTTTCGTCCCGTAGGCTCGGTCTCCCCTCGAAGAGCCTCTCGTACCCCAGCCGCCAACCCCGGAACCTGCGACAGACAGCCTTGGCGCTCCTCCCGCACCCGCACCCGCACCCGGTCCTTCCTCCCCCCCAGAAGCTGTCCTGACTCGCCGCGCCGGCGCCCCAACACAAGCTCTACCGCCACCGGCCGTTGTCCCTGGCGGGGCCGCGGCAGCCCGCGACGAGCCCGTCATCCCGGCGGGCGTCCTTTTCGCCGTCCCCGTTGCGTGCTCTGTCCTTTTTCTCATCCTGCTGGTGTCGTGGGTCTACTTGCGTCTCTATTAAACCGGATGCGGCCTTCTCCCTTTGGCGGAGGGTGGGGCCGGGGTGTTCAGCACGGGGGGCTTGTGACCGTTGGTGCCTCGAGTTGGCCCAGGGCCACCCGGATGGCGTTCCGAAGGATTTCTTGACGCGAAGTCCGGTTGGCCGTCAGGAAGGCATGCGGGGCATTGGGATTGCAGCCCGATCGAGCGGCCAGGACCCTTCCGCAATGGGTCTGGTTGACCCCAACTCGGATCACCTCCTGCACCACTGAGGCGGGAATCTGGACCCCCTGGGAGCAGGTCATGGTGGTTCGCCCCAAGGAAATAGCCTCCACGATCACCCAGCCCACATCAAAATAGTCCCCATCCACTTCCATGATGCCGTTTTCGATGCCCACGTAGAAGTCTGCCCCCGGGGCGAGCCGTTTGGCATCATCCAGACGATTTCGGGCACCACGAATGGTTTCGCTTGGCCCCATTGGCTGTTCCGAAACATGTGATGCCGATGGAACACCTGTTGGAGGGGAAAAGAACATTGCAATCGGCGATCACGATCGCCGACCTTCAATAACTGGGCCAGGGTTCCGATCGTTCGTGAACGCTTCGCGAACAGCGTTTATTTTCTCGGGGCTCTTGGAGCCGACCACAACCCGAGGCATGAAACCGGTGGGGGTAGCGTGTCAGGTCCCTGGTTCTTCCTGCATGCGTTGCCGGGCTACCTGAGCGCCTATGACTGATCCTTATCGTGCCCTCAAACAGAACGACCTCGGGGCCCTCGATTCCTGGCTGAAGACGGAAGGCAATCTGGTTGATTCCACCGACGATGAGCATGAGCAAACTATGCTTTTCTGTGCTGCCCGGACAGGACGACTCCAGGTTGCGACCTTCCTCCTCGACCACGGAGCCAACCCCAACTGGGTGGATGAATCTACGGGTGGCACGGCGCTCCACGCCGCCAGCTGGGGAGGCCATCTCGATTGCGCTCGGCTTCTGGTTTCTCGAGGCGCGGACCCCCGTTTTCGCAATGGGCTTGGGGCCCGCCCAATTGATGAAGCTCGGGCGGCCCACCACGATCTCATTGTGGAGTATTTTCTGGGTGAGGTTCGGATGGCTGCTGATCCGGAGGAAAAGGCCCTGGCTGCGGCCGAGGAGGCCAAACGAGCGCCCAAGCCGGCCCCCCTTCCCGTCATCAAGCACTCGCTCCCGGTACCGCCAGGTCTCATGCCCCCCAAGGATCTCGACACCCGCAGCACGTCCGTCGACGAGATCTCGAGGGGCAGGCTGCGTTCGCTCGTGACCACGGTGCCCCCCCTGGGCCCCTTCCAGGTCCCCATCGTCTGCGACCCGCCCATGCGGCCGCCCCAGCCCCTGCCTCTGAACCCGCTGGGGATCTTGCCCATGGACAAGGTGCGCCTGATGATGCTCCCCACCGGGCGTCGGCCCGATGGGCGATTCGGGTACCTTGAGCAATACACCAAGCCGCTCCCCGTCGGGGTCATCCGCCTCGTCTGCATGGCGGGGTTGAACTGCCGGGCGGGCGCTTTGACGGCACTCCCGGTCCCCGATGGGGATCTTCTGGTCGTTGCCGGTCGGTTTTATTCGGCATCCTCCTCGATCGCTCACACCCATCCACCGCAGGCGGCCTCACCGCGTCCGGGACCGACGAAGACCTCGCGGAGGCGGTGCGCTTCCTGAAGGGGCTTCCGCATTACCGGAAGTTGGTCATCCCGGGGGCTGCGGATCGCTGCCTCTGCGGATCCCAGGCGGAGAGCCCAGTCCGCGCCCAGCTCAGCGCCTGCTGCACGGTGCTGAGCGACGGCTGTGTCACCGTGGCCGGGATGAAGTTCTTTGGGTCCCCGTGGGTCTCTGCTCCCATGGGCGGCACTTTTTGCCGGCCGGATGACCAGCTGGGGCGCCTCTGGGCTGCCGTGCCCGAGGACGTGGACGTCATGATCACCCACGCCCCGCCGCTGAACTGCTTCGACCTCGCCTGGGAAAGTCCGCCTTCGCCCCCCCCCCCCCCCCCCCCCCCCCGATTTCACGATGGATGGCTCATCATGCTGCACACAGGGAGCTCCCAGACGGACGAGGTAGGCTGCCTGGCGTGCGGCGAAGAGCACCCCCAATTCCAGCACTGGGGGTCGGCCTCGCTCCGAGGGCGCATCATGGCCGCCCCACCCAAGGTCCGCCGCCTTCGGACCCGGAGCGCCCTCACACCCTTCGCACACGCAGCTCCACATTTTCGGGCACGTCCAAGACGGGACCCCCGCAGTGGGGCGGCTTGCCGAGTGCCCCACGGTCTTCGTCAACGCCTCGCTGGGCGCCCACCCGCGGCCCGTGGTGATCGACTGTCTGGTGCCCCGCCAGGCCCTCGAGGGCGCGCAAGGGGGTTGAGCCCTGCGCGCATTCTCGGCCACCCGATCGGTGTCTCGTTTCCCAAAATTTTGTGTCACAGCAGCTTGCGGCGGCGTGTTTGGCGGCGTGGAAGAGGGGAGGGAGGGGAGGGAGGGAGGGAGGAGGAGGACCCTGCTCCTATGGACCCTGATCGCAGGGTCCGAGGGAACGGGCGGTCAGATCCAGCTTTACGCCGGCCGAGGGCAAGGGGATGAAAAGGGAGGAAGGACAAGGACAAGGAAGAAACGAACGAACGTTCGCCAGAGAGAAAAACGGTCCGCACCCCCGGTGGGGCCAGCAGCCGGCCGGTCGGGTGGCAGGCGACCCGCCAGGGAGACCGAAAGCAGGCCGGGCGCGATCAGCCCACGGGGAGCTGGGCCAGCTTCTCGGCCGTGAAGCCGCGCGGCAGCAGCTGCTCCCGCTGGGCGTAGATCTCCTTGTAGGTGGCGTGGAGGGTGCTCTCGGCGATGCCGGCCGTGTCGGCGATGTCCTTGGCCGACCGGATGGTGGGCCCGCCGTGTAGGTGCACCACAATGTACAGCGAGGCCGCGCAGATGGCTGTGGGCAGGCGGCCCCCGAGCAGCCCCAGCTCGCAGATCTTCTGGGCCACTTCCTGGACGCTCTGCCGGACGGACTCGGGCAGGCGGAGGGCCGAGCAGAACCGAGGCAGGTACTGCTCGGGGCCCGCCGTCTGGGAGGACAGGCCCAGGGTACGTATGACGTGCTTGTAGGCGTGGGTGACGTCCTTCCGGGGGACCCCGCTCATGGAACATACCTGCGCAGGAACCACGAGCCCGGGAGAGACAGAGGGTCATCATCATCGGCGGTGGCGCCAACGACAATGACAGCAACACATCTTCAACACCAACATCAGTACCCAACCACAAGAACGCGCCACGTCAGGTCGGACCTCCTTAAAGGTTCGTGAGACGTGGGCCTGTCGGCAGGCGGCGAAAACTGTGGCCACAACCATGGCCTTGATGTTGCGTCCTGGGGGATGAGCGGAAATTGGATCGTGTGAGGAGGTGGGAGTGGTGGCGTGCCATGGACGAATCGGAGCCGCCGTGGTCGGACCTCGCATGGTCGACTTGGACTCCATCTCCTTGTAGCACTGCTTGGCGATGTTCTTGGTGGCATCAGAGAGGCCCATCCTGGGTGGTGGGTGGACCCAAACGGACAAGGCAACGAACAGAAGAGCACCCAACAAAGAAAAAAGGTGGAGAGCGATGATGACGATGACGACGCTGAGGAGATGAGCGGGGAATGACGCGGACTTTGCCCCCATGGCATCGATTTCGCGAATGGCATTCATAATATTCCTGTCGGAGGCCGACGTGGTCCCACCCTGGAATTTGCTCATCTGTTGGAAGCCTTGGGCCGCGTGTCCGGCTGCATCAGTCCGCGCCATTGTGGTGCTCAGGGTGGAGTCTGAAATCCAGGGATTTTGAGGCCCACCCACACGGTTCGGATCATTGCCTTCATCGTGGCTATCTGAGAAGGTACGCCACTCGCTGCGCGTGTCGATCAACTGGGTCTTCACCACCAGCCCGCATCGCTCGCAGACATATTTCCCGTTTCGGTAATCCTCATTGCAGAAATTATGACACCGAGGACAGAGCGTTTCGGGGGCATCGGTTGAGGTAAATTCGGACGGTGTTCCCGGCGACTCTGGCGCGTCCATTTGGGTTGAGAACCTCGAGAGGATGGACAGACACCCGGCTGACTCAGGTGTTTGTTCGGGCGAGTGAGCCTCACCTCACCTCCCTTGTTTGATTTTCCAAGGTGAATCGTATTCTGGAAACTCAAGACAAAGATGAGCTCATCGTGCCTTCCAGAGATGATTGGATATATTTACACATTCCTGACGTTGACCTTGAGGGCGGTTTGGCGCGCTACTGCGCCGCACTGTGCGGTGATGTGTCCACGTCCCTTGGCGGACGGTTGTCCTTGTCGTCGGCCGGGGCGGGTCGGTCGCAGGTGTAGAGGTCCCAGCGGCGCTGGGACAGGACGGGGATGGCCTGACGGGCCTGGTGGACCTGGGCCATGTCGATGGTCGCCCGCACCAGCGATGGCCCCGCCTCACAGGTGGCGACCACCGTCCCCCAGGGCGACACAATCATACTGTGCCCAAACGCCTGTCGAGTGGGGAATCATGCGGGAGATGTGTGTTCGCGTCAGTACAGAGAAGGGTTAGGAGAAGGAAGAGCAGAAAGTGTGTTTGCGGGAGGAAAGGGGCACCCCTAAGACCTGGTACGTGGCCCCAGGCACCCGGGAAGGCGAGCAGGCCATCACCCAGCAGCCAAAATCCACTGCCCGACTGCGCAGCAGCAACTCCCTGCTCCCCGCCACCGCCAAAGAAGGTGAATGACGGCCCGATTTGAGGGCATGATACAGGACGGGGAGAGGCTGGCACTGGCAAGGGGGCTGGGCGACAGGGTGGCTGGGGGTGGCGTGTGGACCAGTGGAGGGGCCCCGTGGTCGTGTTGAAAGCGGCCGGGTAGATGAGCAGCCGGGCTCCGTCTCGCTCGACCATGATCGAGGCCAAGTGCGGGAACCTGCAGACGTGCCGGCGACGAGAGGTGGTACGTCAGGGTTGGCGGGAAACAGGGCGTGCCCGGGATGGGCGCGCGGAGGGAGAGCCCGTGGGCGATCGAGGGCACGGACCGCACGTCGTAGCAGATGCCGAGACCGGCCGTTCCCCAGGGCTAAATCGAGCCAGAGAAGTAGGTGGTTGTCAGTCGGGTCGAAGGGTGGGCAGACCGTCGGAAAGGTGGTCACCTGGTCGCCTGGACTGAGGGTCTCGCTCTCCACGAAGCGGATACCCCCCGGGACGCTGGACCCCACCAAGTCAGCGACACCGCATGGAAGATGAGTATGGCTGCTCAGGGGGAGCGGGCCGGGAGATGGACGGACTCGACGTCAAAGAGATGGGCCTTGCGGTGGGTGGCGACGAGGGCTCCTGTCCTGTCGAAGACCAGGGCCGTGTTGTGGAGGCGTCCCTCGGGGGTCCGCTCGGGGATGCTGCCCCCGACGAGCACCGGGATGGCAAGCTCACGGGCCAGGGCGCTCAGGCGGGCCGTGGTCGGGCCGCCCGGGATGGGCTCGGCGTAGGGGCCGAAGTAGGACGCCCCGTAGGGGCAATTAAAGCACTGCGGCCGGTCCACGCCAGCCAGAAAAAGGTCGGTCGAAATCCCAGGACGAACAAAGGAGAGGAAAGGAGTGTGCAAACCTCGGGGAGTATCACAAGGTCGGCGCCCCCACCGGTGGTGACGGCCTCACGTATGGCCGCCTCGGCTGTCGCCAAGTTCTGCGCCTTGTCGTTGGTAATGGGGAGCTGGAGCAGCGCAACCCGGAGCAGCTGGCTGGGCGGCGGCTGGGGCCAGAGCGAGGCCGGCGCAGCAACATCGGCGGGTGAAGCAGAGGCGTTCATCTGAATTCAGAAGAGAGAAAAATAGAAGAAAGATCGTCTACCGACTGGAGATGGATGATGTGATGGGCCCTGGAACACCAGAGGTGCTGCCGAATCTGAATCACCAGAGCACAGAGTCGAACATCATCAAGGGTCCATCCACCCCGTGCAAGAAAAAGAAGACGGAAGCGAGCGCGGACCAGAAAAGAATTATTGCGGGGATTTTTCGGAACGGTACTGCGGCGTCGACAGAAAAGTGACCAAGCGGAGGAGTCTCAACCCCGCACGTACTAGACGCGCGAGACGCATCCGAAAACCGAAATGTCCACCCCGCTGCTGCAGACTCCGCTGTCGCTGTACGACCAGACCCCGCTGCCCTACGAGCGCCAGCTGGCCAAGCTGGCCCAGGTGCGGGCCAAGCTGGGCCGGCAGGACCTGACGCTGGCCGAGAAGGTTCTCTTCACCCACGTTGCCGATGTGGAGGCCCTCTCGACGGCGCCCGGCACCTACCTGCAGCTCTTCCCGGACCGCGTTGCCATGCAGGATGCCACCGCCCAGATGGCCGTGCTGCAGTTCATCAACTCGGGCCTGCCCCAGACCGCCGTCCCGGCCACCGTCCACTGTCTGTTTGTTTGGTTTGGGGCAACCACTCCGGGGGCTTCCCGGTGGGGGCAAAAAAGGCTGGGGGGAGCAAAGCGGGTCGGGTCTGGGGCGTATCGCTGATGTGACAACCAAACACCATCTCATCTCGTTTTTCCCTTCCCCACCCCCAGGCGACCATCTGATTGACGCCAAGTGCGGCGCCCAGCCCGATATGGAGGCTGCCAAGCGCACCAACGCCGAGGTCGGTTGGTGTGACATATTCTCTTTGCACACGCACACACCGCACATGCAACCCCAAAACTCATGCCTGCCTTCTTTTCTTCCACTACTACAGGTGTACGACTTCCTGTCGACCGCTGCCCGCAAGTACGGCATGGGCTTCTGGGGCCCCGGCTCGGGCATCATCCACCAGATCGTCCTCGAGAACTACGCCTTCCCCGGTGGCATGATCATTGGCACTGACTCGCACACCCCAACGCTGGCGGTCTTGGTCTGTTCCCGTTCGTCCACTCACCTTCTGGTCGTGTCGTCGATCATCAATGACATCGTCGCGCCCCCACACGACACGCGCACCAGCACCAGTTTCCACCACGCACGACCGTCACCGTCACCGTCACCGTCACCGTCACCGTCATTGGCTGCTGGAATGATGAGCATGCTCATTAATTAATTTGCCGACTTCGGAGGCCCGGTGTTTTCCCACCGGCGCCATCTGTCGATTTGTCTTCTCTGACCGCCGCCAACCGCCGCCAACCACCGCCAACCACGCTGTGTGTTGTATCTTCCTCCTCCGCACCACCACCACCACCACCACTGGGAAGCTCACACCGCCCTTGTGTACCCTGCACCCCCCCCCCCCCCCTTGACGCACCACCACGCAGGCATGATTGCCGTGGGTGTTGGCGGTGCCGACGCGGTCGACGTGCTGGCGGGCTTCGAGTGGGAGCTGCCGCTGCCCAAGATCTGCGGTGTGCACCTGACGGGCCGCCTGCAGGGCTGGGCCTCGCCCAAGGACCTGATCCTGCACCTGGCCAAGCTGCTGACGGTCAAGGGCGGCACGGGCTACGTGCTGGAGTACTACGGCGAGGGCGTGGAGACCCTCTCGGCCACCGGGATGGCCACCATCTGCAACATGGGCGCCGAGGTGGGCGCCACCTGCTCGCTGTTCCCCTACACGGCCTCGATGCGCCGCTACCTGGCGGCCACGGGGCGCTCGTCGATTGCGGCCGCGGCCGACCAGGTGGCCGACCAGCTGCTGCGGGCCGACGCCAACGCCCACTACGCCAAGGTCATTGAGCTGGACCTGGCCACGGTGCCGGCCTACCTGAACGGGCCCCACTCGCCCGACCGCGGCAACGCGGTGGCCACCATGAAGGCGGCCTGCGCGGCCAACAACTGGCCGACCAAGCTGTCGGTGGGCCTGATTGGCAGCTGCACCAACAGCAGCTACGAGGACCTGACCCGGGCCGTGTCGGTCATCCGGCAGGCGCGGGCGCACGGCATCACCCAGGCCAAGGCGCACTTCTACATCTCGCCCGGCTCGGAGCGCATCCGGGCCACCATTGAGCGGGACGGGCTGCTGCGCGAGTTCACCGAGTTCGGCGGGGTGGTGCTGGCCAACGCCTGCGGGCCCTGCATTGGCCAGTGGAAGCGCCAGGACGTGGAGGAGATGAAGCAGCTCAACTGCATCGTGACCTCGTTCAACCGGAACTTTGAGAAGCGCAACGACGGCTGCCCCAACACGCTGGCCTTTGTGGCCTCGCCCGAGATGGTCACGGCCATGGCCATTGCCGGCCAGGTGACCTTCGACCCCACCACGGACACGCTCGAGGACGCCCACACCCACGCGCCCTTCCAGCTGGCCTGCCCCCAGGGCCAGGAGCTGCCGGCCACCTTTGAGCTGGGCGACACGAGCCTCTACCAGGGCCCCATCCCGACCGCCGAGCGGGCCGCCGTGCAGTTCAACATCAACCCGGCCTCGGCCCGGCTGCAGCTGCTGGTGCCCTTCCAGCCCTACCCCCAGGAGGCCTACCGGGAGGCGCTGGTGCTGATCAAGGCCCAGGGCAAGTGCACCACGGACCACATCTCGCCCGCCGGCCCCTGGCTGACCTACCGCGGCCACCTGAACAACATTGCCCAGAACATGCTGTCGGCCGCCAAGGGCGTCGACGTCCAGGTGGGCGCCACCCAGAACGCCCTGACCAAGACCAAGGTCAACCTGCTCAAGAACCACCTGACGGGCCAGTTCCAGGAGGTCTGGCAGGTCGCCAAGGCCTACCAGGAGGCCCACCGCGGCTGGGTGGTCGTCGGCGACGAGAACTACGGCGAGGGCTCCTCCCGCGAGCACGCCGGTCCGTCATCAGCGCCCATCCCGTCCCCTGCGTCCCCCTGCGTCCCCCTGCTGGCTGGCACTCCTGCTCATCATCATCATCAATCGCTCACACGCACTCTCCACCCCACCCCTCTCCATCCACTCCTCTCCCCCCCGTGCGCAGCCCTCGAGCCCCGCCTGCTGGGCTGCGTGGCCGTGGTGGTGCGCAGCTTCGCCCGCATCCACGAGGGCAACCTCAAGAAGCAGGGCGTCCTGCCGCTGACCTTCGCCAACCCGGCCGACTACGACCGGCTCCAGGCCGACGACAAGGTGACCCTCCGCGGGGTGGAGCACCTCACCCCCGAGACCCAGATCGTCCTCGTGTGCACCCACGCCAACGGCACCGTCGACGAGATCCCCGTCCGGCACACCCTCAACGCCACCCAGATCGCCTGGATCAACGCCGGCTCGGCCCTGACCCTCATCGCCGCCGAGCAGGCCGCCAAGCAGCAGCACTAAAGGGGCCCCATGCGATGATGCTCGAGAGGCGGCCAAACCCTCAACCCTTTTGGCCCTCCCTTTCCGGACGTCATCCCCGGTTTTTCTGTTGTACCACCATGTGAATTGCCGCACAGGATTTTTTCTTCTCTTTAAATTTTCTTTTTTTGAGCAACATGACCCGCCATCTGCCCGGTTTCCTTCCCTTGACTTTCGGCACGGTCAGAGACGCCCGCCATCCTCAGACGGTCCTCTATCTCTTGGCCTCAAAAGAGTCAGAAACAAGACAAACTCGAACCAAAACTCGCAAACAAGGCGTCGACCGACCACGACAAAACATATCAATGTCCAGTGGTTCACTGGCATTTCCTCCCAGCATTAGTCCCGCCCCCGTCGGCGGCAGCAGCAGCAGCCGCAGCAGCACGTCGTCTCCTCCTCCTCCCTGGGGCCACGGCCGCCCATGAGGGGGGCCTCATCCAGCCGGCGCTCCTCCAACTGCAGCCGCCCCCGGCCGCCCCGACCCCGGGCTGCCGGCCGCATGCTGGTGGCGGCCGCGGCCGCGGCGTAACGGGCGATGGCCTGCATGGCCCTGGAGATGTTCTGGTCCTCCAGGGCCGAGGTGGCGTACCTGGGCGTGACACAACGGAGGGTGGGGGGTGATGGGGTGGTGGTGGGCCCTTCAGACAGGGTGGGTGGAGTGGGTGGGGTGGGGTGGGGTCAAGGAAAATCGGTGGATCTCGGACCAGTCTGCGAAACCGTGGTCTTTGGCCTCGCGAGACCAGTCCACGTAGTGTGGATCGCGATCCGTCTGCCGCACACCCACCCAGAGGAAGCCACATTTGTGTGCCCAATCGGTTGCATTCCGCCAAGCCCAGACTGCAGACCTTGTTGCACAAGAGAATGACAGGGACTGGTTGTCCACTCGGAAGGAGCGCCTGGGGAAAGAACGTTGTGGGCTCGGGTTTTCGGAAATCTGAAGGAAGTGTGGCCGTCAGTGCTGGCAGACTCTTTTGCTCAGGAGTTCCTTCCACTGAAGAGCATTCTCACGGGATGTTGGGTTGAGGGTCTCATAGACCACAAGAGCACCCACCGCATCCGCAAAATATTTATGTCCCTTGAACAGGTCCGGTCAGGAGCGGAATATGGCGGTAGCAGACTGAAGATTCTTGTAGAATATCGGCTTCCGATATATCCCATAATTCCAAAGTGCCGCATTCAAGCCCTTTCCGAGAGATCTGAAAGCCGTTTGTGGTCCTGTATTCGTGTTGGAAGCTGTTGAGCACATAACGTCCAATTATTGAGGATTTCCCCGTGCCGCGATCTCCGACAACCAGAACCTTGAGAGTCTGTTCGTTGCCTTGACGCAGTTTGCTAAAACTAGTTTTACTATCCCCAGGAGCGCTCCGCAAGTCCTTTGCGCGAGAACCAAACACTTTGGTAATGGATAAGGTCGCGCGATTCGGCATCATAATGATTTTGGAATATATCGCACTTCTATAGATTATTGACGCCATCACCAACTTGAGCACCGATCCCAAGAACTGGGACCAACTTCTCAACTCCCTGAAGAGTGTTGAGGTTTGGGTGATTGAAAAATCTTTCACTGGGTATACTCAAATTCATCTGAATAGGAGCACCTGGTGAAAAACCCTGCTGCCATTGACCATGGGCTGGTCGTCCTCAACCCGACTCACCACTCCTTGGGCATGTGCTTCCTTCTGTCTGTTTTGGCATGTTTCTATCTTGTTTTATTTGAGCCTTCTGAACAGTAACTGCAAAGCCCTCGCGAATGTCACCACTCCCGGATTTCTTGACCAGGTTGCCCTTTTCATTCATCAGGCCGACTGGAGGCAAATTCGTCGCGCTGGCTCCCGTTGTCTGTTTATTATTTTTTCGCCAGACAAAGGGCTCACCTTGGGCGCGGTGTTTATTATAGTCGCCAATCTTTGCCGGCACTACTCGGAGGTGTTGATTTCCCAGCGGAGTGTTACAGTTGCAGTTCGTGACTTGAAAGCTGCCCTGATCCTTCTGCGGCCTTCCGTCAACCACGTCACTCCCCTCCACACTCAGTATCTGAAGGTCTGCATCTCACGGCCAACCCCGCATTGCTCTGTGTCCCACTTCCACCACGCAGGTGTGCATTTTGGCCAAGATGTACCACCAGACCACTGTCGCTGTTGATGGCGACGTTACCGAGATCATGCCCGGCACCAGCGCCCGTGATCTTGTCCTGTATTTCTACTATGCTGGGATTGCCCTCATTGGCCTGAAGCGTTTCAAGCGCGCCCAAATGTTCCTGCAGATGGGTCTCTCCGTCCCCACCACCTGCACCCACGCCATGCTCGCCGAGTCGTACAAGAAGTACATCCTGGTCTCGCTCATCGTCGACGGACGGGTTCCCTCCCTCAGCAGGGTCCTGAACTCCATGATCACGCGCCAGCTGCAGGTCTGCTGCGTGCGGGCGGTCATGGTGGGAAGAAATCGTCCCCCCGGTGGCGAAACTCGGCCCCTCACTCGCTTTCTGTTTGTGTTCCGGGGGGGCAGGTGATCTGCAAGCCCTACCTGGACTTTGCACAGGCCTTCAACACGTACGATCCCGACCAGGCCCATGCCGTGGCTGCGGCCCACGGGGAGCTCTTCGTGGCTGACAAGAACATGGGGCTCGTCAAGCAGTGCATCCAGGCCCTGTACCGGCGCATCATCATGCGCATCACCACCGTCCGTCACCACCCCCCATCGCCCTCGCCCGCCTGCCTTTCCATTAATGGACCTCATTCACCCCCCCCCCCCCCCCCCCCCCCCCTCCCTCCCTGCAGACCTTCCTGACCCTCTCCCTGGCGGACATTGCCACTAAGGCGAAGCTGCCCACGCCCCGGGACGCTGAGCGGCTCGTGGTGCGGATGGTGGAGGCGGGCGAGATCCAGGCCTCGATCGACCAGCCCAAGGGATGGTCTCCTTCCGCGAGGCCCCCGAGAACTTCGCCAACGCCGACGCCACCGTCATGGTTGACCGCAAGATCAGGAGGTCTGCATGCCCCGGCTCCTCCTCCTCCTCCTCCCTCCCTCCTCCTCCTCCTCCTCCATCCACCAAGACCCAGCGCTGAGCCGCTCACTGTGTCCGGTCCTGTCTGTTCCGTGCTGTGTGTTGTTGGTGCATCGACGCAGCTTCATCGAAACGGTGCGCCGCATCCGCCGGGCCGACGAAGACGTGCAGCTCTCCCCCACATGCGGGTCCGCCCCCCCCCCCCCTCCTCCTCCTCCGACTCGTTTTCTGCATCTCCCCCCCATGGTGACTCCCTCCCCCAGACGATGGAGTCTGTCCGCGGGCGGCGGGTTCCGGGACGATGACGCGATGAAGATGCCCTTCGCATAAGCCGTAACCCTTCCCCCACCCCCTCCCCCTCCCCCCACTTCCCCTCCCATCCTCTTGCTGTGTGATTTTCCCTCCGCTCTCACTCTCCTCCCAGTTTGAACAGGGCTATGCACCCCATGCCATGCCATTGGGTGGCATCCTCGAGATGGGGGGGAAATGGGGGTCCCCTGGTGGGGGCGCCTTCGAGAGCGCTCCGCAAACGCGCGCAGACCGGGCGTGCCGGAGATGGGGGTGGGTGGATGGAGTGGGTGGGCGGAAACAGGGAGCACCGAAGGCCCGCTTCCCAACGGAAGCCAGACGAGGGCGGCACGGGCTCGGATTGGGCGTTGGGGGGCGAGGGCGTTGGGGATGTGTCTGCCTTACCTGGGAACGAAGCCCGTGAAGAGGGAGAGCCGCTGGGGGGACCGCTTCTGGCCGCTGGCTGATCGCTCGGGGCTGGTGCTCGTCGCATTGGGGCGTCCGGGGGCCGCCGGGGGCGCCGCCGCGGGAGGTGGCGGCTGGGCAGCCTGCTGCTGGGCGCCGCGCCCCTTGTGGCGCTTGCGCCTGGAGGGCGAGCCCGCAGCCGGGGCTGAGGCCGGGGCCGGGGCCGGGACGGCCGAGGAGGAGGAGGGCGGGGGCGACAAGGGGGACGGGGGGGCCGCTTCGGCGGCTGTGCTGCTGGTGGGTGGGGCCTCGTCCGCTGTTGGAGCGCTGTCGCCGGCGGGGGCAGCGGTGACCGACGGGACAGCAGGGGCGGGGGCGGGGGCGACTGCTGGGGTTGGGGCGGCACGGCGGGTGTGGGCGTGGGTGTGGCCGAGGCGGCCGGGGGCACGTCGGCTGCTGCTGCTGGGCCTGCGCCCATGTTGTCGGTCGGCGGGTCGTCAGGTGCGGGGAGGGCCGAGGCAGCCGAGGCGGCGCGCCACTCGGGGGGCAGGATGGCGCGGCCCTCCGCCCCGGTCCGCACGACCACCGTCCGGGGGGAGGAGGGCACTGATGCGGGCGGGTGGGCGGGTAGTGGGCGGGTGGACAGATGAGTTTGGAGCCGGGAGGGGGGATGGCGGGTGTCCCTCACAGGGCGGCAGGTTGCGAACGGACCGAGGGCCGATGGCGAGCCCGGGGGCGCTGAGGGCGGCCGCAGGAAGCCCGTCGGGGGCGAGGATGGGGCAGCAGCCCTCGGGGCCGCCGCCTCGGGGCCCGGGGCGGGTGGCTCGGCCGGGGCGGCGCCCTCCGGGGCTGCCTCCGAGGACGCCGCCGGCGCGGTGGCCGCAGGCCCGGCAGGGGCAGGAACGGGGCCCTGCGGTTCCGTCGCCGGGGCGGGGGCTGTTGCTGTTGTTGTTGTTGTTGCTGCTGCTGCTGCAGGCGCTTCGGCAGTTTGGGGGGTCGAGGGCGCTGCAGGCGGGGTGGTTTGGGTGGGCCGAGCGGGGATGTCGCCGCTGGGGGCGAGGGGCCCGGGGGCCGGGGACTGCCGCTCCTTGGCCGGGTTCGGCCGGGGCGCCTGCTCATTGGCAGCGTCCAGGGGGGGCTGAGCAACGCCCACGTCTTGCGGCGGCTTTTCATTGCCAGGGCGGCGCGGGGCATCGGTCGTTGAGGCCCCGGCGGGGGCTGCCGCCCGGGCGCGGGCGGCGGACGCACGGACGTGATGGCCGCGGTAGGCGGCTTGAATCCGGGTGGCGGCCGCGTCGGGGTTGGGGCCGGCCGCGTCGCGGGCAGCGGGCAGGGCGGCGACACCCTCTGCCGCCACGGGGGCATCGGCCTCGGCCAGTGGCGGCTGATTGCGCACCACCACGCGGTCGGTAGGGGCGGGTGCGGGTGCGGGTGCGGGTGCGGGTGCGGGTGCGGGTGCGGGTGCGGGTGCGGGTGCGGGTGCGGGTGCGGGTGCAGGTGCAGGTGCAGGTGCGGGCTGCTCCTGGGCGGGGGTGTCGGCGCCGGCGGGGGAGGCCCGGGGCCGGCCGAGAGCGAGGCGGGTCTGGTGGCCGCGCACCCGGGCCTGGATCAGGGTGGCCGCCTCTCGCTCGCGCTCACCGGGGGAGGTGCTGCAGGCCTCGCCCGCCGCCGCCTGGCTGTTGATGTTCGTGCCGACGGTGGCTGCCGCCACGGGCCTGGGGGCGTCGGCCTGCTGCTCGCTGATGAAAGCCAGGGCGGACGCGTGCCCGGGCTGCTCCTCCGGGGGGCGGGGCGGCACGGTGGACAGGCGCCGGCTGTGCCGCAGGGGCGGGCTCAGGGCGTGGGCTGGGGACGGCCGGGGGGCCCGAAGGTGGGCAGCAGGGCGGCCGAGGCCCGCAGGGGCACGTCCTGGGCGCGGGGTGGCTCGTCGCTCAGGTTCCACGTCGGCGAGGCGCGGGCACGGGGCGTCGGGGGGGCCGCTGGGCATGGGGGGGGGGGGGGGGGGGGGGGGGGGGGATGCGGGCGGAGGGTGATGAACAGTGGGAAGGGAGTGGCAAGGGTGGGTGGGAGGTGGGTGGGGTGGATCGCGAACAGTGGGGCGGCAGCGCTCTCGGCCTCGTCGGCCTCCCGCTGGGTTCTCGAATCACCGCAGGACCAGGGGCGACGGCGGGCGAGGGCTGCGACCGACGGAGACGAAGACAGCATGAGGACGGGACGGTGCGGTGGGATGGGATGGGGATGGGACGGGGATGAGACGGAGAGACGGGGGATGAGACGGGGGATGGGACGGGGATGGGACGGGGGATGGGACGGGGGATGGGACGGGGGATGGGACGGGGGATGGGACGGGACGGTGCCGTGGGATGGGATGGACGACGGCCGGGGCAGGGCGCGGAAGGGCGGACGTGGGGAGCGGGGCGAGGGGGCCGGGCCGCTAATGGGCGATCGAGGCGAGGCTGCCGCGAAGGAGGCCTGCTCCGGGGCTGGGGCCTGTGGCTGTGCCTGTGGCTGTGCCTGTGCTTGGGCCTGGGGCTGTGCTGGGGCTGAGACCGGGGCCGGGGCTGAGACCGGGGCTGAGACCGGGGCCGGTGCCGGGGCAGCCAGTGCCTGTTGGGGGGCCGGGGCTGGGGTCGATCGAGGGGCCAGCGCTGGTTGGACGGCCAGGGCCGGTGCCTCGGCAAGGGCGGGATGCTCCTCCGGGGCCAGAGCAGGGGCCGTAGCCACAGGAGAAGAGGGCATGACAGCGGGTGCAGGCGCAGGTGCAGGCGCAAGGGGGGCAGCGGGGACAGTGTCGTGGGCGGGTGGGGCATCAACTTTCTCGTTGGCCTTCTCATCGCTTCCGGCCGGCTGCTGCAGCTGGGGCAGGTCCGATGTCTGCTCCGGGCGGGGCAGCCGGTGGCGCCCGAGGGCTGTCCGGGCGTGGTGGCTGCGGAAGGCGGCCTGGATCCGAGCGGCCGCCTGGTCCTCGGAAACCCCCGGGGCGGGCCCACCGGGGCAGCAGCCGCCACTGGCTCCGCTCGTTGGTGGGCAGCATCCGGTGCCGGGGGGGCAGCCACATAACGGGGAAGAGCATCCGATGCCGGGGGGGCAGCCACATAACGGGGAAGAGCATCCGATGCCGGGGGGGCAGCCACATAACGGGGAAGAGCATCCGATGCCGGGGGGGCAGCCACATCGACCAGTGCCGCTTGCCGGTGAGCAGCATCAGGTGGCGGGGCCGAATGGGGGGCAGCATCAGCAGATGCCGAGGCCGCCAGGGGGGCAGTGGCAGCGGCCAGCTGGGGCTGGGGGACGAGGTCCGGTGCGGCCGGGGCGGCAACGGCAGCGCTGCCGCCGCAGGCCGGGGGAGGCAGCCGGGCGGGCAGGGCAGGGAGGGGCGTGGCCTCAGATCGGGGGACTGTGCCCACCGCCAGGGCGGCGTCAGGCTCCAGGAACGACTGAGGCTGTCCGGGCGCAGGGCTCACTGGGGCCTCGGGGGAGGCAGGCGCGCCGGCCGATGGCTGCGCGACAAGGGCGAGGGGCCAAGCGGGCGGGAGGGCGAGTGCCGCCGGCACGGGGCCGCCGGTGGGCATCGACAGAGCGGCCTGGCCGGCAAGAGCCGGAGCTGCCCCTGCTGCTGCTGCGGCTTCGTCTCCTTTGGGGGCCGGAGCGGCCTCCTGCTGATCGGCCGGGACGGGCGGCGGGGAGGTGGCTGGCGGGGGGGGCGGAGGGGGAGGCGGGCTGAACGGGGCCAGGGGTGTCTGCTCAACCTCGGGGGGTGACTCCGGGCTTGCGACCCGAGGCGCCGGCAGGACGGGCGAGAAGGGCTGCAGCGGCTCCGGGGACGGGGACGGGGCGGGGACAGGGCCAACAAGGAATGGGCCATCGAGGGCTGCAGTCAGGGGCGCGGAAGGCAGCTCGGGGCAGAGCAGCGCCGCTGCGTCCGGGGCCGGGAGCGGGCGGGGGCGGGGCGTCTCGAGAGGCTCCTCGGGACCCGGCCCGCTGCGGCGGGGCGTGGGCGGGGGCGCATCCAGAGCGGCGGCATCGTCGGGCTCGTCGGGCCAGCAGCCGGGCGGGGGCGGGGGCGGGGGCGTCGTCGGCAGGGGAGGAGGGCAGGTGGCGCCGGGGCGGAGATTTCCGGGGGCATGGCGGAGGGACCTGACAGGGCGGGAGGTGGAGGGTGAAGGTTAAAACGATAGAGGCTGGCGATTGGGCGGAGCGGCTTTGGGTGTGCCTGTGTGGCATATACGTGCGTATGGGCGGTGGCGGTGGCGGTGGCGGTGGCGGGTGCGGGTGCGGACCGATCTGGGCGCGGAGCTGGCGGTCGATGAGCGAGACGACCCCGTCCAGGCCGGCCCTGCGGACGAGTTCGCTGAACAGCCGCTGGACCTCGTCGGACCCCGCAGGGCCGCCCGGTGGCTGCTGCTGCTGCTGCTGCGGCCCCGCGGGGGCGGGAGTGGGGGCGGGGGCGGCCCGGGCGGAGAGGGAGGCATACCGCGGGGAGATGGAGATGGGTGCGGCAGTTGATGTCGTCACGAGCGCTCGCGGGGAACCCGAGGAGGAGGAGGGGGAGGCCAGCGGTGAGACCGACGTGCGGTTGTGGGGCGATGTCGACGCGCGCGTGTGGGGCGATGTCGACATGATGGGGTGGGGTGGCGATGTCGACATGGGATACGCGCGGGGCGAGGTCGACGGGCGGTACCCCGAGTGCTGCAAAGGAGCAGAGGAGGCGCCCGCCAGGGTCGCCGTGGGGACCCGCGCCCCGCTCCATGAGGCCGATGGCGGAGCCGCCGACGCGAGGGGCGACCGGCGGGCGGACGGGGCCGATGAGCCGGCGGGACGGGGCGCGGACGAGGGCGTGACGGGGGGCGACCGTGCGGGCGAGGTGGCCGAGGGGCGTGCGGGGGTCGCGAAGGTGATTCCTGAGGAGCGGGGCGAGACGTGAGGCGGCGAGAGTCCTGCCGCGCGGGGCGGGGAGCCCCTGGCGATGGTGGCCTTCGGAGCACCGCCTGGCTGGCGGACGGCCGGCGGGGGGGTGCTGGTGGCGCCCGATGGGGAGGGCGATGTCCGACGGGGCGATGTCCGCCGCAGGTCGGCAGTCGGCGGGGGCCCGATGTAGTGCGGCGAGGACGTGACCGTGGCGGCCTGGGCAGGCCCCGGGGGCGGCGGGGAGCGGGACGGGCTGGAGGACCGGGCGCGGCTGGGCAGGGGCAGCCCCAGGCGGGTCGTGATGTGCCGGGCGACGTCGTTTCGGTGGCCCAACCAGGAGAGGTAGTCGTTGGCCTGGGGGGTGAGGATGGCGAGGGGATGAGGGTGGTGAGGACGGTGAGAGGCGGCGTGAATGAAGGGCAGGCACGGCGGGGCACGCAGAGAGTCCCTGCGATCCCACCGGCCCCTGTCCACCCGTGCATCGGGGGGGGGGCGCACCTGGCGGCCAGCATGTCCATCAGGAGGGCCGTCTGGGCCTGGGTGCGACCCACCAGCGGGAAGCGCAGCATCGGGGCCTTGAAGGGCTTCAGCGAGGCCGCTGGGGGCTCCCACGGGGCCGGGATGCCCGGGATGGGGCACCGCCCCGAGGGGGATGACCGCACGGTGGGGGTGGTGCTGTATGGGGGCAGGGTGACCGAGATCGACGAGGCGGGCGAGGGTGGAACCCGGGGGCTGCATGATGTCGCCGGTTTGCGAGTGTTGGTGGGCTTCGGGGTTGGGGAATAGAGGCTGGTCCGGGGGGTGATCGGCGTTGAGGTCGTGTACGGGGATGCGAACGTGAGTTGCGGCTGTGTCGTCAGTGGACTGTACCGGGGGGAGACCGTGGGGACGCCACGGGGCGTTTGCGGGGTCGAAAGTTGGGGAAACGAGGACAATGGGCGGGGAAAGAACGTCGACGCGGGAGGGGGCGGCGGTTGAGGGGGAGGGCTCATATCAATCGGACGAGTCGAGCCCGTGATTTCATCGTATAAATCAAGAAGCTCAACGTATCGAACATCAACTTCCTTTTCCAAAGCACGATAGTATTCTGTAATTGCGTGAGCAAAAATCAGGATGGGGGAAAACTAAAAAAAACGACGGGCCTGTGATTTCAAGTACAGGTTGCTGTGAGCGAGGCGAAGTCTGCGGGCGTGTCGGCGTAGACATGCTGCTCACAGAGCTGACTTGCCCTCAAACTCGAGGAATTGCCAATGTTCCCCCCTCGCGTCTGTTTTGACAACCTGCGACAGAAAAAAACGGCGCTGGGCATAATCGGATTGTTTAGAACGAGAACAAGAACAGCGAGCCATTATCGCAACCACAGCCGATCAACCCAGCATGTGCTTTCTTCGATGGCGCCGAGCGCTCCTCGAAGCAGCAGCAATGCACCTTGTTGGGCACCAACGCGACGCACTTTTGGCTGTTGGTGGGCATCCCTGTGATGGTGGTCTCCCCGACCTCGGGCACACCCTCCACCGCGGGGCTGAGGGTGGGCGGGACCAGCGGGAAGCGGTGTTGTTGCATGGGCTTCCGGGCGCGGATATCCCACAGGCAAACCAGGCCCTCGGTGCCCACCGTGCTGAAGTGGTATGGCGAGCGGGGCGACCAGGCCACGCCGGTCACCATGCCCGTGTGTTCGCGGAAAGGCCTTGAAACAGCCCCGTCTGGAAACACCACCGAGATGAGTATGTCTCCGGGGGACGTGACCGCGGCAGACCTTGGGTGCGGGGGTCCCAGAGGCGGGCAGCCCCGTCGACGTGGCCCGTCAAAAGGAGGGCCGCGTTTCCGGGAGCGGGGGCGGTGGCAGAGCCGGGCGCTGACGTGGTGGTGGCGGCCATGCAGAGAGCGCTGCAGGGGGCAGTCTGGGGAAGGCAGGCAAACGAAAGGACAAGAGTGAGGACGGGCGCCGTATCGACTGCTGCTGCTGCACGGCTCTTCGACGCCCCAACCCCACGGAAGGGAAGGAGGGTCGGCCGGACCAGCTCGGCGGTGTGGATCTGGGCCTGCAGGTCCCAGCGAAGGAGGGTGTGGTCCCAGCTGGCGCTCCAGAGGGTCTCCCCCGGCACGACGGGCGCCTCGCCCCGGAGCCCCGCCCCGGCCGAGGCCCCCTCCCAGTGCAGCCCGGTCACGGCGCCCCGGTGGTGGCGCAGCTGAACGAGCGGATGCTGTCGGCCAGAAGGAAAACAAGGCGCGCGGTACGATGCTTGTGAATACGGATGAGAGTGGTGGGGTGGTATGGGAGGAGGAGGAGGAGGACGGCAGCCCCATCAGACCAGCATCTTGCCCTGGCCCTCGCGTCTCCTCTTAACGCCGGCCTCATCGACCTCCGCGTCCCGCGGCCGCACCCGCCCGACGCCGCTCTCGGCCGTGTCCTCCTCCGCCTCGGCCTTCGACGCGGGGGACGGGGCCTCGACCGTCGGGCCCTGCAGGGCCCAGAGCATCACCGCGTTGTCCCAGCCACCACTGGCCAGCTGCAGATCATAGCCCACGCAGAGGATAACGCGCGAGTGGTGAGGAGGGCTTAGGTGCGGGGGGAGGGGGACGCGGGCTTAGGTGCGGGCCGGGGCGGACCCGCTGTTGATCAGGGGACAGTGCGCAGCACTGCACCGAGTCTGTATGGCCCATCAGGGTGGCCTGTTTAGTGAAGGCCTTGGTCCCGCGGGAAAGCTGCCGGGGTCGGACGGGTCGGACGGGTCGGACGGAGGGGGGGGGGCAAAAGGGAAGAGCTGAGCGCGTGCCAGCGGAGGATACTCGCCCAAGGGGCAGGTTGACATTCCGTGGGGTGGGCAGACCTGCCAGAGGGCGAGGGTGTGGTCCTTGGAGGCGGTGACGACGGTCCGGGTGGGGCCACCTGAGGGAGGGTCAGCCGGGAGCTCAGGAGAATGAGGGGATACAGACCGGTGGTAGCCACGACATCTGTGATGGGCATGGGGTGTGCCTGGAAACGAAGAGCATGAACGTGCGGAATGAATCCCGGAGGAATGAGGTGCGGACCTGGGTGGAGAAGGCGAGGGCGCCCTGTTCCGACCAGAGGTGCAGCGATCCATCGAACGAGGCGGTCACGAAGCTTCGAGGAGATCGAACCATGAAAAATCCGGTGCCCGGAAGGACAGACCCAAACTGGGGGCAGAAGGACACCCCAGTGACGGCATCGCGGTGGGGACATTCGCAGATCTGTTCCAGGGGAGCGAGGTCTGATTCAATGTACTCGATCTCGACAAGAGCCTAGATGCCGAGAATGAAGCCAACCCAAAAACGAGGCGCAGAGGCACAGACCTCTTCGGAGATCTTCTTCCGCTGAAGAATCTTGGTGAGCGAGACTCCGGGGCGGATAATCTCATTTGCGATAATAAAATCGAAAGTGGCGTCGGATTCTGGACAACGTGCAGATGGAAGGCGTGGTGGAGAATAGGGCAGACCGGTCAGACTGCGCAGGACATCCCTCAGATTGTCCCGTGTCGTGGAAAGTGGGATTGCCATTGTCCCTTCTGGGGGAGGCACCGATGACGTCTTAGTGACGAACTTAACATTGACTGTAGGCTCGGTAGAGGGCAGGTCCTGCATGGCTTCCACTTGGGGGCTTTGTCCGCGTCACGAGCAGGCTATCCCATCTGCGGCCGGCTTTTTCACTCCTGCCTGAGTCGTATGAAAGGCTCCCACGAGGACAGTGTCCCAGTTGTCCGTATCCATTTTCATGTTTAACCTATTTTTTGCGAATTGACGCAGCCCGATCCTCATTCCCTCCCCGATTGGCCGGTCGAGCTCCTTTCCCTGCTCATCGAAGCCTCAATGTTTCCGCTCCAAGCGTATTGCCAAATGATTGCTATTTCACACAAAGCACGGCACGCTCTCAGAGGGACCCCACGTCGACTGTCATTCCAACCCAGAGTTGTTGAAGGAGACGAACCAGACCCTGTCCCAACGCCATCCGCCGAAGAACTGGCAGCTATTCTTGAACCCTGTCGGAACTTGGCGGAATTGTCTCTCCCGGACCAGGGGATTACCGGGTGTGGACGAACCGCGGCCACCTATCACCTGTGGGTCGAGCGGGCATTCAACGGGCACCGACCGCTTCAGAAGCTCTCGATTCCATCGACGAACGGTTTCACCTCAGGTGCTGTGCGCCAACTTCTCTCTCGGTGCGTCCCGCTGAGAGACATTACCATCCTCGGCGTCCCCGTGGGTTCTGTCGATCGGCTGTTCGCGCCCCTTGTTGGCCCTTGGCTCCGCCGAGTCTCTCTGGGAATCACCGGGGTGGGCCCGACCGCCGAAACGGTGAGACTCCTGGCCCGCTGCCCGCTGCTCGAGTCCCTCTCGATGAACGTCTGCCTGCCGAGCCTGCTGCTCGCCCGCCTGTCCCGGTTGACGGAACTGCGGATGCTCCCCAATCAAGGTGTGACCCGACATTATCGCTTGCCGCCGCACAACCCCAACCTCACGACTTTGGCTCTCGAGGCCTGCTCACCCGGGACTGCCCTTGAACTGGCCACAGCCTCCTTCGGCCGCTTGAGAGAGCTGACCCTGCAGCACCTCCCCGAGCCAGCGGCCCTCCGCGCTCTGCTCACCGAGAACGCAGCCACCCTGGCGAAGGTCCACTTGGGCTTTGGCGAGAGAGACGTCATCGCCGACGTGGCGACCTTTGAGTGTCTCGGCCGATTGGAGGGACTCACCGACCTGGAACTGTGTGCCAACAGCCCCACCGCCATCCCGCAGCCTTTGATGGACCGCCTCTCCCACCTGGTTTTCCGGGCCCCTCCCGTATGCCCTGAGGACCACATTCGCATTTGCGGCTCCGACCTTCGGTCCCTCTCGCTCTACACCACGACCCACGTCAGCCTGTTTGACCTGGAGTGTCCCCTCCTGGAGGAGCTGAGACTCCCCCCGTCAGACCCTGCGGCTTCTGTGGTGGTCCGTCTGCGGTGCCCCCACTTGCGGGGCCTGTTCGACCTTGCCTCCCACGCCCAAGTCGAGCTTCCTTCTCCCCCCCATCCCCATCCCGATGGCCCCCTAGCCCACTTGGAAGTACTCCAGTTCGGTCAGCCCTGTCCCGGTCCGGCGCGTCCTCGCCCCCATGTGTCCCGCAACTCTACCTTCTCCCGCTTTTTCTCTAGCGCCAATGCCCGCCCTGTCCTTGCTCTTCGAAGGCCATTTCCCGGCCCTGCGGATCCTGAGGAACGTGCGCACGGACGTGTTCGACGTCCTGGAGCGCCTTTGTGGATGCGCTGCCACCCCGCGCCTCTCGACGCTCTCGGTCGAGTACAACGGAGAGCCGCCGAGCTTCGGGATGTTGCAGGTGGGCCCCACCTTGCGCTCGCTGGACCTCTCCATGCGCCGAGACCCCCAGTGTGACGACCTCGGAGCAGCGGCCAACCCCGACGCCGAGCTCGCCCTGGAGGGGACCGGGCTCTGCACGCTGCACCTGAATGCCCCCGAGTGCACCAGGCTGACCCTGTGCGTGCCCCAGCTGGCCGCCTTGTGGCTGCATTTCTTGGTGTCTCTCAAGGAACCCATTCAGTGGAGCAGCGCTCCCCCGGGTCGCCTCCGCTCCCTGACGATGCTGAACTGCCCGCACCTCGACCAGGCCGCCATGGCGGCTCGGTTCTCGGAGACCCTGCGCCAGCTGACCCTCTCCCGCATGCCCGTCTGCCGCTGGGCGCCACCCCCGGGGGTGCGGGACCTTTGCCTGGTGCAGCTGGCAGACTCGTGCCTGGTCATCGACTGCTCGGCCGGACTGCGAGTCCTGGCCATCACAGGCTGCAGGCACCTCACTGAGGTGGCCCTGACGGGCTGCGTGGGGCTGGAGGAGCTCACCGCCATACCGGGCGGGTGCATCAGGCAGCTCAGGCTGCCCGAGGAGGGGCTGATGCCCATGCTGCGCGTGGTGGACGGCTTCCCGCCGGGTGCGATCGGCTGGTGGAAGGACCCCGGCTGAGGGAGCGCAAGGGCTGTTTCGGGGCCACCAAGACGATGAAGATGCAGCCAAATCCGCATCTGTCCAACGATGAAGGGCGCAGCGCACAACAAGCGGCAGCACAAGCGAGAGCCAACGGCCCTTTCGCATTCGCCGCGCGCACACACAAAGCGTCCTCAGAGAAACACGCAACTCTCGCCCTTGCCACCTCACCCCTCATCCCCTCAATAATGCGCCGCCACCGCCCCGGCCTACGCGTCGGGCTGGGCATCGTGGGTGCGGTGGCTGTGGGCGGGCATCTTGGCCCATCGGGCGAGCATCTCGGCCAGCATGGCGGCCGTCTGGCGGCCCGCGGCCTGGGGGGCCAGGCAGGTGGCCGCGATGCCCGAGATGCATGCCGTGTGCTGGTGGTCCACCCGGCCCGGGCGGGCCCAGAGCCAGCACGGAACCCCCGTCAGGTACACTGCGACGGGTGGAAAGTGGGCGTGAGAGGACGCGCCGGCATGAGAGGTTGAGAGGGGCGGGGGGCGGGGGGCGGGGGTGGCTTGGGGGGATGTCCCGACAGACCGGAGAAGGCATTGTGGCCCTGAAGCGTCGGTAGCCCGCGCGGTGAGGGGGCGTTGAAGTGTGGTGGTGAGGGTGTGAGAGTGAGGCGAGAATGGGCGGGGGGATGCGCGGTGCACGGTGCCCAGTCAGCGGAGGTACATCGTCGAGGGGGGCAGGGGGATGGCAATGGGGGCGGACCGTGCCGGGCCGCTCGCCGATGACGTGGACGACGCAGCGGCACGAGTCGGGATGCACCTCGGCGTCCGGGCCGAAGAGCTGCTCCCCGATCCGGTACCCGACCCGCACTCGGCCTGCCCCGGCGGCCCACAAGTGGAGGGAAGCGCAGGTGCGAGTGTGAGAGGTGCATGAAGGCAGCGGCGAACCCCCCTGGGCGCCCCCGGACAGGCACCCCGCAGCCTCAAACGTGCCCTCCAGCAGCGGGGGGGGGGGGGGGGGGCGGCGGGGATGGGCTTGGAGGGACCTTCGCGGCAGACGAGGACCTCGGGGCGCAGCGCAGGTAGATGGCGGCCAGGGCCTCGCGCAGGGCGGTCAGGTAGGGCCCCAGGTGGTCGGGCGCCATGATGGCCAGGGCGTTCAGGCCGTCCGAGACGATGATCTGCGGGCAGCAGGCAATCGACGAAGGGTGAAGCATCCTGGGGCCGGCAACGCCCCCCTCCCCTCCCCCCCCCCCCCTCCCCCTCCCCCCCCCTCCCGTCCGCCCATCCCTCCGCATCCCTCCACCCTCCCCGGGCGCAGGGAGTGACCTGAACGTCATACGGCGCCGCCAGCCGGGCTGCCCCGCCGTCGCCCCCCTCCGGCCGGCCGCCCCCCGGCAGGCTGACGGCCAGCTCAGTGGCCATGGCGCCCATCTCCTCGGCGCGGCGCTTCTCGATCCAGCCGGCCCGCAGGGCAGCCACGGCCAGGGCGGACTCCTCGGCCAGCACCTCGCCCAGCGGGGGCCGGTCCAGGTAGCGGGCGCGGGTGCCGGCCTGGGTGCGCACCAGCAGCGGGCACGGGACGCGCTCGGCCACGAAGGACGGGGTCAGCTGGGGAGGCCGAGCGAGCCGTGAGTGGGCAGCTCGCCCCAACCCGTCACACCCCAGCCCAGCCCCCATTTCAGATGATGGGTGATGACGGACCTCCGACCAGATGGCCTGCTTGGCCTGGTGGAAGAGGTCGTGGATGCGCCGATTGACCTCGGGGTCGAGGTCCCACGGCTGGGGCCCGTGGCCCGTGGGGACGGGCACCCCACGTTCGCGCACCTGGGCCGCCTTGGCCGCGCCCTCGGCCAGCAATACCCCGTCGGGCCGCGTGTCGCCCTGCCGAATGCCCCCCCGGCAGTTCCGATTGGGAAAGGCCAGCCAGCGGGTGGCAGCGGGTGGCGCAGGACATCAGCCGGGACCCGCAGTTCGGACAGGCAGCGGGTGGCAGCGGGTGGCAGAGGGACGGGACACGACCCGGGGGCAGAGGGACGGACCCGTGCCCGCATGTAGCAGCGGTAGACCCAGCTGACATCGCCGAAGTGCTCACCCGGGTGGCCCGCCCGGTCGACCACCCGCAGCACATCCGCGTAGAAGGCCGCCATCCGGTCGTCGATCTTGTAGCCAAACCGCTCCCTGCACCCACCCCCCGACCGGCATGCGGAGAAGGAGCGGGTCGGGCAAGGTGAGCTGGCTGTCGTGGGTCCGTGATCGGGCTGTGCTGCGAGGTGTTTAGCCCCCCCGCTGATGCAAGACGGCACGAACGGGGCACGGCTTCCCATTTGGGCGAGCGCACGCTGGGCGTGAGCGATGATGGATGGGCCGACTCGACTCTGGTCCGAACGTCCGGCCTTTGGCACGTGGTCTGAGGCCCCCCCAATGAACGAGACGAGCCGCCCCGCCCCCTCGGTGGCCCAACGAGATTCGCACGCGCACCACAAGCCACCCGGGTTGTCTGGCGGGGGGTGAGCATGGCCAGCGGGGCGGACCGGATGCGGACGTGGTCCTGGAAGGCGGTGGTCATGTAGGAGAGCATGGGGTCGTTCTTGGTGGGCAGGGCCATGATGTAGGCCGGGTTGGCGGGCATGATGTGGTCCATGCACCTGCCCCCAACCACCAGCCCCCACAACCCGAATGCGAGACATGATGATGACGTGGTCCATGCACCTGTCGGCGATTGGGGTGGAACCACCCCGGGGTTGGGGCGGGGGCATGCGTGCGGTGGCGGGTGGGGGATACTCCCGGGGGTGGGAGGTGGACACTACCGGGGGTGGGAGGTGGACACTACCGGGGGTGGGAGGCGCGGACCGGCAGGGGCACGTGGATGGTGGCGGGGGGCGGTGGCTGCCAGGGGGGGATAGCCGCAGACCAGTCGAGGTCCTCGAGGGTCAGTGACATGTGCATGGTGGCGCAGATGTCCAGCCCGTGGCAGAGGCCCATCAGCTTCCCCATGGCGATGTCCTCCAGGCAGCACCGCACCAGTTGCTCCCGGCTCTTGAAGGCCTCCGGCCTGGAGGCGGGGCGGCGCGGGCGGACAAGGCGAAATCATGAACAGCGGCAACAGGACGAGGCAGGCGGATGGGCCCGTTTGCAGGCGAAGCAAGGCGGGCACAGGAGGGGAGATGGGAGTGGGGGAGGGAGAGAGAGATGAGGAGGGAGGGGCGTGGAAGGTGACGCGGACCCGATGAAGCCGGCGACGTCGTTGATGTGGACCCACGGCTCCAGCTCCACCGCGGGGGTCCCTGCGCCGCCGCGCCAACCAGACAGACAGGCAGGCAGGCGGCGGGGCGGGGCGGGGATGGAGCGAAAAAACCGGATCAGCGCAGATCCCCTTGGTGGCGTGAGTTTGGGGCCGTGTTTATGATGACAGATGGTGGTGGCGACATGTGGTTGGGGACGTGTTTATGATGACAGATGGTGGTGGCGTGTTGGCGGCGGCGGCGCTCAGCAGATGAGCAGTGGAGGCTGCAGGCGGGACCTGGGGGGATGGGATCCTTGGCGCGGGCGGCCGCGACGTCTCGGATGAGGCCCCGGCAGAGGGCGTAGTCGCGGCACTCGTGGATGACCATGTCGAAGTGGTGTCCCTGCCCCCCCACCCCCACCCACCCCCACCCCCACCCACCCAGCAGCAGCCCATGGCCAGCCAGAGATGGTGAGCCACCACTCCCGTCCAACGCACAAAGGCAGGGGGTGGGCAGCACGCCGAAGCTGCCGGGCCGCGGTGCGTCTGGCCGACTGACTGCTGACCTGCCCGTTGGTGGCGTCGGCCCCCTGGCCCGTCTCGAAGTAGAGTCCGAAGCGGCCCCGCTCCCGGGTGCGCGACTGGGCGTGGGCACGCAGCTTGGCCACGGACAGGTCGCCGAAGATCTTCAGGGCCGTGTCGCACCCGGCCAGGCTCTGGAAGTGGATGGCCGTGCTGCCGGGGGCCTTCTTCTCGAGCTGTCCGGTGGACGCGGGTGGGGTGGGTGGGCGTGGCCAAAAAATACGGTGAGCCTGAGCGGCGCGCTGAGTTGCGGGGATGGGGACATTTGTGCTGCCACGTGCTGTGTGCCGTGCCGTGCCGTGAACGTCCCGCACCCTGTGCGATGGCGGTCCAGCGATGATCACCCACAACCCCGCCTGATGTGTGCCACCACCCTCCCCCTCGGGGGCCGGAACCTGAAGGAGGCCGGCTGGTGAGGGAACAGGGGGGCGGGTGGGCGGGTGGGCGGGGACGGACGTCGGCCTGGATGTCGATGTGGGCCAGGACGCACCAGGGCAGGTCCAGATGGAAGGCCTCGACCACCTCGCGCAGGGTCCGCTCGACCGACAGCACATCATCGGGCTGAGACGAGACCGGGTTCGAGCCCAGGATCAGGTCGCCCACCCCGTAGGAGAAGGCGCACAGGGTCTGGGAGGGGGGGCGGGGGGGGGACCAGCATCAGAGAAGCCGCGATGATGTGTGTGGAGGCGTCTGTGTTTGTGCTTGAGCGCGCGTGCGAGCGCATGGAGGGGTGAAGTCGAGACCTGCATCAAAATATCGTCGGCGTTGCTGGTCGGCGAGTTTGGTTGCACGCGGGCGCTCATGTACCCCTTGGCGCCGATGTGGGACCCCGGGAGGGGGTTGAAGACCTGACCAACGGTATGAGTCGCGAGATGGACGGGGGGAAAAACAGACCGTTTGGCCAACATGGATCAGTTCCTCGTCACTCATTAGTTTGACAAGACATCCGACCACATCCGAATCGAGGGCGGGCATGATTTGTTTGATGTCATCCTCGGGGTGAGTCAGAACGAACCGCTTCAAGTCGGCGAGTGTCATGTCTTTGATTGTATCCCAGGCAGGCCCGGCAGTGTCGGTCGTGTCCCAGATGAATTTTTGGACTTCATCTCGGATTCCAACGGGGTTCTCATGAATTTGTGAAATCCTGGTGTTCGAGAGCAGGACACGGGCATTGGAGCGTCGAACAGCATCATCGCGAGGAAGTCCGACGCCCTCGGAGAGGTCACCCTCCTTGAACTCGTTCGCAAAACCAACAAGCATCTGATAGATGGCTTGGTCGAAGCCACCACATTTCCGTTCGACGTACGAAAAAACCGAATCGTCCGCTCTGATATCGGTCAGAATGGAGGGGTCTTGCATGAAAACGGTTCGGGCGGAGTGGAGTGCCCAAATAAAAAGATAGTGTTTCCCGCGGCGGGGATGATCAACTGAGTCGTGTCAAACGTCAAAGCAAAAATCGACAACGGCAAACTAGGAACAATGACCGAATTTAACTTAGAGCAAGTGTAAATCGCTTCAGAATGACGACACGGCATCCATGTTGGAGGGCAGCTTTTTTCAGAGCCGCGACGGCGCCATGCTCCTCCAAGGCGGGGAGGCAGAGCACCTCCAGGGGGGTGGGACCGGCCGGGTCTGTGACCCGGGGGAGATACCGGCGCTTGACGTAATCGACCATCTGGATGAAGGACTTTTTGTCGACAGCCAGGGCCAGCTCCCGGAGACGGGTGCAGGGGATCAACAGGGGCTGGGGGTGAACGGCTGAGTCGATGTCACCGGAAGGGGGTTGAGACCTTGATCGCTTCCGGGGGCGTGTTGGTGGCCAACAGGAACAACTCGCGGAGCTTGGGCAGGGTCTCCATCCAGCGCGACAGCTGGGCCACGGGCATGCAGCGGCCGCCCAGCCCCAGGTGGACCAGGTTGGGAAGAACCATCTCTGGGCGGGCGGCGAGCAGATCGGGCGGTGATGACCCTGAGTGCACCACCCGGGGGATAGCGGCAGACCCTGGAAGGTGGTGGTCCTGCCGAAGGAGATTCGCAAGTGGCTGAGCCGGCGGCAGCTCTCGATGGTGGCGCCCGCCTGGGGCTCGGTGAAGAACATGTTGTTCACAGCAAGCCGCTGCAGCGTATCCAGGCAGAGGGGCGTCGGTGCGAACGCGGCCACGCTAATCTCGCGCAGGGTGCTGCATTGGTTGGGGGAGGGCAAGGGGGGGGGGGGGGGAAGAGGCAAAGGTGTGAGCCTGCTGTGCGCCTTGTACCCGTGGGTGCGCGTGCTGATGGGGATTCCCCCTCGATTGGGCGCGAAGGTCATCTTGGATATCAGCACGGCAGCGCCAGACCCGCGTGGTGAGTCCAATGGGGCTTGGGGTGTGAGGCGAGGATGGGCACGAACATTGGGGCCCGGTACGGACTGGATGTCAAGGACCCGCAGGTTGACGCACTGGTGGAGCAGCTCCCGGAGCATGTCGTCATTCATGGCGACATCGTGCAGGGCCAGCACCTCCAGCGCGGGGCCCCACCAGGCCGACCCGGCGATGATGGTGCCGTGGTACAAGGACAGGCAGCTGCGCGGCTCACGGATGCTGGCCGGCCCCAGGGAGAGGATGCTGGGCTGCGACCAGGAGGGGAGCGGGGTGGAGCACTCCGTCATGAGGGCGTGGGCTGGCCGGTAGGGCGTGTCGACGGCAAGCCGAGCCAGCCGGGGGAAGCGGGCCGTCAGGACATCCAACTCCTCCAGCCGCCTGGGTGTGACGGGGAGCCATGACCAAGGTCGGAGCAGCGTGAGGGGGAGATCGGGAGCAAATGTGGAAAGAACCCCCGTCTGCTGCCCCCCCCCCCCCCCCCCCTCCCCGGGAGACAGACTGGACATCAATTCGGATGTGGAGCGTGTGCAGGCACTCGGACGACCGCGCGAGGGCCGTGAGGAGCGACTGGATTGAGTACACAGCCCCGATCAGGTCGATGCGGCACTCCTCGACCGTCCGGCGCTCCTCAATGGCTGCAAAGAGTGGTTTCAGGGAGTCCTGGGTGGCTGTCGACTGCAGAGTAATGGAGCGCAGATGGTCCAACCGCCGGATCAGAAGGCACACATCCTCGTTCGTGTAACTTTGAGGATGCTGTCACTGGGTGGAGACCGGAGGCGAGGCAGACCGGGTATGGGAGAGATCAAGATCGATGACACTGGTCGGAATCGCCTCCGAATCCTCTCTCTCGAACAGGGCGTGACAACCGTGAAGGGAAAGCTGTTTCAGGTTTGGCGTCCGAGCCATCAGGGCCCGGAAATTCAAGCCAGTCATCTCGTTGCACCACGGCGCCCACGAACAGTCCACGGCGAAACTCGAAGGTTGTGGGTTTCAAAATGGGAATGGTTGAATCGCAGACCAACGGGCCGAAATATTCTGTTGCCAAGGCTTGCTCACCCGAATGATTCGATAGAAATCCATGGGAGTGATCAGTGGCCGCATCGCCGTGACGCAAAGTGAAAAAAGGTCCGGTGGTAACAAATCGAATGACATCCTTACAGAAGAGAGACCAGAAACGGAAGGTCGCTACGGGGTATCTGCCCCCTGGTTCTTGGCCGTGCTGCGTGGAGCCATATGCAGCAATTCCTGTCATCTTTTGTTCGTTCTGCTGGGTCGGCGTTTCATACACATGGGCGTTTTTTTTTTGCGGCTGGGCAACCCACGCAAACGGCGGCCAAAAACCAAACTAACCATTTGGGACGGGTGGCTCGAGTGTCGGAGGGTCTGCAAGAGACCGCTCCGGGGCCGGAGCGACGGGCCCAGGAAGAGCCTCCACTTCGGGGGCTCGGGGTCCAAGGCTCAGGGGGCCCTCTGGTGGTGGGGGTTGTGCGCTGGCCGTGGTGGATATCTCCGGAGGGGCGACCCGCTCGAGGGGCGGTGGCCGCACGGTGGGATGCCAGAGCAGAGTGAGAGCATCCCCCGGGTAGAGGAGCGAGGCCGCGGGGACGTAGCGAGCCCAGGGCAGCCCCGTGATTGTGGTCTGGCAGGCCCCGTTGACGAAGAAGGACACCGCAGGCGCAGCGGCGGCCGGGATGGGGCTGGACGACGACGGGGAGGACAGGGGGGGCGGGGAGACCGAGGGGAGGGGTATGGCGAGCGGAGGAGGGGACTGTGGAGGGCGAGTGTCGGATGGAGCTGCGGGCGGGAAGCGGAGCAACACCCCGACTGTGTCCCCTCGGCTGAAGCGCAGCCCCACGGGGAAGGACTGCACGGCAAAGAGGAATGGGGTCAGCTGTGCTGCTCATCCGACCATCTCGTCATTTTCCGTCCATGCCCCCCCCCCCCCCCCACGCGAACGCGCACTTTCTCTTTTACTCCCCACCGGACGGACCGCGCCCTCAAGTAGATCCGTCCGCTTTGGTTGTAGCACACGGCTCCCGGGCAGTCGGCGAGCCATGTGGTCGTAGTCAGAACCCCGTCGGGGCAGATCCCAACAAAGACGTCCGTAGAGTGGAGCGCGTCCACACGTACCTGATGGTGCGCGATCCGGTGCGTGTGTGCGTGGTGGTGGTGGGGGGGGGGGGGGGGGGGTGTTGACAGACCTCCCAGTAGTGTGTGCCGCGGTGGTACCCGCGACTGCACTGAAAAGAGTGATTGGATGATCCAATTTTGCGCACGGCGAGCTGCGCCGGGCAGAGCGCAGTTTCCTGTTGGAGGAAACATGCCGGATCCCAGGGGTCTGGACAAAAAAAGGTGAGTCAGTTCACCGCGGGATGACAAACTCTGAATTATCCGGAAAAAATCTTTCCAGCTGACTTCGGAAAGCCAAGTACTCCGATAGTGCTGCACGCCGGGCAGTATTCGTAGACAGATGGCCTGCCAGACTGTGTCGCAGTGTCCGAGTCTGGAAAACTCGTGGTTCACCAAAAGCATTTGGGCAATGTCGGGCGGGTTGCTATTGGATCAGACACGAGCGGGGTAGTTGGATATAATAAAATGATGGGGAGACGAACAGATATGAGAGAATGCAGCACTTCAACTCTGATGGTAATATTGAGAGAGCTTCACACATTAAATCCATAAGGAGAGCGCGATGAGTTCTTCTGAGTGGGAAGACCGCGCTCCTCTGTCGTGAGAAAAATAGCCTGATGTAACGGGGGAGTCGAGGCCTCTTCGCGCTCTTCCAAAACCGCAATGGCCCGTCTTTTTTTGAAACCTTATCAGCTCACTGTTTCCCTCGATTGCTCGTCCCTTGGTGACCCGGATTTTATATCACTTTTCCGCCCTTTAGACTAAGGGTACCCAGTCCTTCGGTCTCCGCCACACCAAGACCCACATCATTTGCCCCCGCTGCGGCCACCGCGCCTTCCACTGCCAGGATAAGATCTGCGCCTCCTGCGCTTATCCTCAGGCTCGTCTCCGCAAGTGTCTGTTCTGATAGTTCTTGTAATCACCATCTAATCTATCACTCCGCTCTCAGTCGGCTGGTCCGTGAAGGCCAACCGTCGGCGCACCACTGGCACTGGTCGCATGCGCCACCTCAAGCTTGTGCAGCGTCGCTTCAAGAACCAGTTCACTGAGGGTCTGCCCTTCACGCCTCTCGTGGATTTTTAAAGAGTCTCCTTCTCTCTTAGGCCACGTTGCTCACCCTAAGGTTGTCAAGGCCGCCCCCAAGCAGCAGTAAGCTCGATCATTTGGGTCACCCTAAACAGAACAGCTGCGGTCAATTTAGCTCTTCCTTGTGAGAGTGGTCGATTTTTTACACACAAAGCTCCCTATGCATCATGAAGGTGAAAATCAAATTCCCGCAATTTTGATTCACTCTATTTGACGCTCACCTTGTTGAAAAAACGGTCTCTTCGTGTTATTTCCTCCGGCCTCGTTGTTGTACAAGGGATTCGATGACCTGGTGAAACTGTGGTGTGGGGCTGGAGAGAAATGGCAGCAGCAGACCTCCGGCTGCAACCTGACGGGATCTTGGCAGCGTTCCGCGGCTGCGACAAGGACAGCATCGAGCACGCTCTCGATTGATCTGTCAAATGCCATCACAACATCACCAACATCGCGGGTCAATATTCATCCAGTCCGTCCCGGGTTCCAGCCCAGGTTGAAAGGAAGACGGACCTGTCCCTGCCGCAAGTCTCGCGCAGGTGGACCATGAGGTAGTGTGTGTCGAGTTGCACTTGGTGGTAGCCGAAGCGGGTCAGGGTCACCCGGCGCATGCACTCGACCCAGGTCTTCAGTGCCCGCTTGACGATCCCCGTCAGGATGGTCGGGGCCGTGAACTCGATCGGGTTGAAGATCTCCATGCGCTAGGCACGAGAGGTCGGGGGGGGAGGGGAGGGGGGGTGAGTGTTGGCACAAACTGGTGGTGGTGGTGGGGGGGGGGGGGGGGGGGGGGGGGGGGGGGGCCGCAGTTTGCCGACTTTCTGGAACATGCGCTCAATGTCCCGCTCGAGCACGGTCGAGGCGCGCGCCTGGCCGGCCTCTGGAGAGGGGAGGGGAAGGAAAAAGTTGGAGGGGAAGAGCGGTGCCTCTTGCGGCTCTCGCGGCGAGGATGTGGGGGTCCGGGACGGACCTGCCGGGGCGGGGCTAGCCGAGGGGCCGAGGGGCCCCATGCCGCCAACCGTCGGTGCCGCGGCGGGCAGGAGCTCGCGGACCTCCTCGGCCATGTCCTCGACCTCATCCAGTGCCGCCTCCACAAACTGCACCCCGGATACATCCACCCGCACCCGTCAGACAGAACAGAACAGATGGGAGGATGGCCCAATGGGGGACGCTGGGGGGCGCTGGGGTAAGGTCGGCGCCACGGACGTCGCGCACGCCTGTGGGTTGGGGATACTCCAGCCAGGACGGGGTGAGGGTGGCCTCCTCGAGGATCTCCGAGAGCCGCTGCGTCCGCAGCCGCACGTACCGCAGCAGCAGCAGCTGTGGATGCGGCGGGAGAGGAGGAGGCGGGCCGTGAGAAGCCGGATGGATGAGAAACGAAGGGGCGGAGTTGCGATGGGCGTCGTCATGCGCCCCAGATCAGGGTGGCACCTCTGGGCGTGCGTGTCTGTGTCTGGGGCCGGCGGGATGGGGGGGGGGGGGGGGGGGGGGGGGGGAGGGGGGGGACGGACGTTGGACGCCTCGGTGGCCCCGGTGGCGAGTTGGGCCGCGGAGAAGAGCGAAGGCTGCCAGCCCAGCGATCGAGGCCGAGGCCCAACAGCGAGGGAATGAACAACGAACAACAGTGAGAATGTGAGGGAATGAAGCGAACGCGAACGGGTGCTGGGGAATTGGCAGGGCAGGGCAGGGCAGGGCAGGGCAGGGCAGGGCAGGGCAGGGCAGGGCAGGGCAGGGCAGGGCAGGGCAGGGCAGGGCATGACCAACCGGCTCACCGCTCTTCGGGCCGGCCGTGGAGAAGGCCGCCTGGAGGATGTCCTCGATGGTGGACATCGCCTGGGGCAGCCCCCGCATGGCCTACACGGCGGTGGGTGGCGCAATGGACACACAAGGATGAGTCGCGACTCGGTTTTATGTCGGTTTTATGTCGGTTGTATGTCGGTTGTATGTCGGTTTTATGTCGGTTGTATGTCGGTTGAATGTCGGTTGTATGTCGGTTTGTGTCGGGATGGGCAGGTGCGGTGCGGGGGTCTCTGTGTGGCCCTAAGGCCAGACCAGGGCGAAGAGGAGTATGCCACCCGGGGTGACACTCACCCCTGGGGGCAGCCGGTTGAACGGCTCCGGCAGCTGCTCGCTGGGCTTGGCGCCCTTGGCGCGGGCGGCCCCGGGCAGGGCACCCCGGCGGCCGTCGGGTGCGCCCCCTTGTTGTGGGGGGGCCAGAGCCCCGCTGGAGGCCGTGTGGTGGTGGCTGCCGCGGGAGTAGTGCAGCGGCACCGGGCGGGCGGGCGTCGTGGCCGCCGAGGGGGACTGGGCGTCGGGCTGCAGGGCGCGTGGTTCGGGGGGGGGGGGGGGGGGGGGGGGGGGGGGAACAGCAGGGATGAAGAGGGGGCGATTCAATTGCCGGGAGCCGGCCCAACATGCATCATCATCATCATAATCATCGCGGTGGAAACGGGCATCGCGGATGGCGCCGACCCGCCCACCCCGCGCGTCCCACTCCCCTGCACACGGCCTGGGACTCGCGAGGGGGCGCGGACCTCGGAGGCAGGGCCGGCCTCCTGGGAGAGGGCCGAGATGGAGGAGGCCGTCGAGGGGGTGCGATGATGGCGGGTCAGACGCCCCGTGGAGCCGGCGCTGGCGCTGGCGCTGGCAGACTCCGACGGGCGGTCCTCGTCCTCGTCCCCCGAGGGCCCATCCTCCCCCGCCACGGAGTCCTGGGAAGAAGGGGGAAAAAGAGAAGGGCGGAAATGAAGAGGCACTGGATCATAAAAAATCTCTCCCGCCGGAGTCGAACCAGCGACCTCAAGATTTCTGTATTACTACAGTCTCGCGCTCTAAACCATCTGAGCTAGGGAGAGCGATAGAAATGCAAAGGCTGGCGGTGCACCCAAGGTCATACCTCCCACCGCACCCTTCCCCCACACAGACCTCGCCTTCGCGCCGGGAGTCTTTGGCGGTGCTGCTGGTGGTGGGGGTGGCCGCCGGGGGGGCGGGGCCCTCGGCGGGGAGCCTGGGGTCGGTGTAGTCGGTCTGGAGGAGGGCCAGCTGGGTCAGGGCGTCGAAGAGGTCGAGCAGGCGGGTCTCCAGCACCCGGGTGAAGAGCAGCGGCTGGTCCCCGATGACCTTCATGTCCGACATGACCAGCGGGCACAGGTCACGCAGCGTTTGGGCAACCTGGACATGGTGGTGGTGGCACATGGGTGCGTATTGAAAATGAGTGAGATGACCATGGAGGGAGAGGCGCCGTTGGGCGTTGCCGGACCCATGTCTGGGTGAGGGTGGCCACTTGGTGGACCCTGCCCAGCCGGCCGCCCTCGACCTCCTCGGCCTCAGCCATCATGGGGCTGCCGGCCGCCGTCTGGAAGCTCCGCGGGCCCACCGCGGGCGTCCCCCCGAAGACCTGGGCGGCGGTGGGGGCCGCCGGGGTGGTGGCGGCGGGAGTAGTCGGCTGCGAGTCGAACGGGTTGCCGGACGCGGCGGCGGCGGCGGGGGCCGGGGCAGCGGGGGGCGGCATGCGGGGCGAGATGGGCGAGGGCAGCAGGGCGTGCAGTGAGCAGTAAAGCTGGAAGAGGCGCAGCTTGAGCCGGTGGAACTCGCCTGTGATGTGGCGCCGCTCGACGTACTCCAGCGTCTCGGCCACCCTGCACAGTGAGCCGAAGCCGGATGACGGTGGGCGATGAATGGATGGTGATGAATAGATGGTGATGAATGGAAGGCGCAACAGTTCATGACGGGCGGACGGGGCGTGGGGCCGACCCCGTGACGAGCGGGACGGGATGGCACATACGAGGGCCGGCACGGCAGTGGCGGTGGAGGGCGCGGGGGGTGGCGGACCTGTCGGTGAACTTGCCGGCGGGGACCTCCTGGTGCACCACCCGGATGTCCTCGCAGAAGAAGTTCAGCCCGCAGAGGACCTCCTTGGTGCTGCACGGCCGCCGGGCCGCGGTGGCGGACCCCTCGGCCCCGGGCCCCTCGCGGAGCAGCTGCCGCCGGACCAGGGTCACGTACTGGTGGAAGGCGGGCCGCACTCGGGTGGGCAGGTCCTTCTTCTGGGCCGGGAAGAGCTCCAGGTAGGCCCGCGAGGTGCGCACGAGGGCCGCCAGGAAGCTCCTGTTGAGGGAGACCCCGGCCGGGGTCGGGACGGGCGCCCGGATGGCCACCGGGGCCGCCGCGGGGGCCGGGGCCAGCGACTGGGGCGTCACCGGGGCGGCCGGGCGCTTTTTGGGGGCCCCGCCGAAGAGGTCCGCCTTGGCCGCGGCCAGGGCCGGGTCCTCGGGCTCACCAGCAGGGGCGGCGGGGGCAGGGGCAGGGGCAGCCGAAGGAGCGGGAGGAGGCAGGGGGAGTTGGAGGGCGGCTGGGGGTGGGCTGGGGGCGTCCGAGTAGTGCAGCATATCCAGTAGCCAGTCGTGGCCCTGCAGGTTGCGCACAATGGCCAGCAGGTGGCCTTGCTGGCTGGAGGGGGGGCGATGTCGGCGGTGAAGATCCAGCCAGCGCAGCGGGTGGGTGGCGGGGTGAATGCGATTTGTCGCGAGGCGGGAGGTGAGGGATCTGTGTGTGTGTGTGTGTGTGTGTGTGTGTGTGTGTGTGTGTGTGTGTGTGTGGGGGGTCTGCAGAAGAAGAGCTTGATCAGCTCGGCCTCGGAGAGCCCCAGGTCGCGCAGCAGCCCCAGGTACTCGGTCACCGAGTCCACGGGCAGGTTGGGGTCCTGGGACAGCTGTCGCAGCACACCCAGAACCACCGGGTGTGAAGAGGCGCAACGGGGGATTTGCTGCCCCTGCGAAGGGAATCCATCCCCCCGCCGACGCCGGCGCCGACGAGATCGGGAGTGGCGTGCGTTTGGGGGATGGGGATGGGAGGCTGGGGGATGGGAGGCTGGGGGATGGGAGGCTGGGGATGGGGGATGGGGAGGAGGTTTGAGGGCCGACGGACGGACCCGGAGGAGGGTCACCTTGAGCTGGTCGATGATGGCCTTGCTCTCCTCGAGGATGCTGTTGAAGCTTGGGATGTGTCGGTAGTGCTGGGGGGAGGATGATATGAGAGCATGAGGGGCGGGGGCGGGGAGGCGGGAGGGACTGACCTCGAGGACCTCGCTCGTCTGGTGGTAGTACCGGACCGTCTGCGCGTAAGCCTCCAGCTCAATCGAGCGACGCAGCTTGGCGGGCAGCTCGAAGAGAAATTGCAGCTGGGCGGGGCGGGGCGGGCGGGGCGGGGGGGCGGGGCGGGGGGGGGCGGGGGAGGGCTGCCGACAGGACAGGGCAGACCTTCTGGAGGAGGGTGTTGATGTGGGTCAGCTGGTCGATCTTGGCCCGCCGCCCGTCCAGGCTCGAGTTGATGCTGTCGCTGTACTTGGAGATGCCCTCCACATTGGCCGAGAGGTGGGCCATCTCCTCCTCCATCTTGCCGACGTGACCCTTCATCTATGGGGACGGAGAGGGAGGGGGGAGGTCGGCGCCATGAAAGTCGCGCCAGACCGTTCGGATAGTCTCATTGGCATCCAGGAATTTGCTGTAGTTTTCATAGACCAGTGTCTGAAGGCGCGAGTTGAGGCGCTTGATATCTGCAGGAGTGGTGAGCAAGAAGTGAGATTCAGTTGGCGACAGACCCTTTTCCATTTGTGCAGTCTTAGTTTGCATTGTCTCTAGTGGGACGTCCTGGAGCATCTCTCGGAAGACCAGGTCCGGTTCGAAACCCGCCGCGTCAATGTCGTGGGGGTCTAACTGGATGGGTTGCCCCTCTTTGGAACCAACCCCATAAAATGAGGCCATGAGGTTCTTGAACCGGCTCCGCCGACTCGGGTCGCTCATAATGACTGTGCAGGTTCGACTTTTGATAGATTAGCCTTGTTCACCCTGTTTTACTCGGCTGAGCCAACTTCAAAGCGGCACAAAAGCCCTTTCGGCCTTCGAGAAAGAGCCCCCGAGTCCTGATGTCATTGTTCCTTCGAAAACTGGTCAGTCGCAAGAAGCGAAGATTTGTTGAGCCAGATTTGAAGTTAAACCTGGACCTCGCCTGTCTGTGCCGTTTCCACTTTCACCTGTTCTGTACCCATTCTCCTTCCGCGACTTTGAATGCTCAGATATCACCCCGCGAATGATTGCCATGGGTTTCCCCGCGACAAAATTAGAGGCATGCTATCGGAATAGCATGGCAGATACCCGCGCCTTTCTGGACCACAGACATAAGGATCACTACAAAGTGTATAATCTGTCCGACCTTACCGTCCCCATTTCCCAGGGCTGACCAATTTTCCCGCAGGTGTTCGGAACCGGACCGTCAGTACGACTCGGACGAATTCTACGGGCGCGGTCTGCCCTACCGCCCAGTATCCCGGCCGGTTGCACTCCCCATCCCCCCCGTAGTTGAGTGCTTCCCCTTCGCCGATCACAATGCGCCCCCTTTCCCGATGGTCCTCGAGTTTTGCCGAAATGCTGTCTGTATCCCCCCGGGAGGTCGTTTCTTCCTCACCGTGTCGCTCCCGCAGCATGTTTGGCTGAACGCCCACCCCGACAATGTCATTGCGGTTCACTGCAAGGCGGGTAAGGTCTGCATCTTGCCCCATCCTATCGATCATCGGCTGAGATCCCCCATCTCCCTCCCTCCCCCTCCCTCCCCCTCCCCCTCCCCTCCCCACCACCAGGGACGGACCGGGCTGATGCTGTGCTGTCTGCTGCTCTACCGGGGTGAGTTCCCCACGGCCGATGCGTCCGTCGCGGGGTATGGACGTGCCCGATGCCTCGATGCCAAGGTCTGCTCCTCCCCTCCCTCTCCCTCCCCCTCCACGCACCCCTCAGCACCGTCCACCCATCTCACCTCAAAACCCCCGGGGGACTGGATGGGGGGCGCCAGGGGCTGACCATCCCGAGCCAGGTGCGCTGGGTGTACTACTTCGAGCAGTACCTGCGCACCCCCGACCGGGCCCTGGTCCTGGAGAACTCGCCCCCGGTCGCCCTGACCCTGGCCCGCCTCCACGGGGTCCCCACCATCGACGGGGGCGCCTGCGGGCCCTCACGAGGCTCGGGTCCGTCCCTCGGGTGGGTGAGTGAGTGGAGGCCGGGGGGCGTGGCCGAGGGCGGTGGCCGAGCGGGAGGGCTGTGTGTCCGCTCATCGGTCGGCTTCTCCGGCGGGTTTTGGCTGGTGGCTGGTGGCTGGTGGCTGGTGGCTGGTGGCTGGTGGCTGGTGGCTGGTGGCTGGTGGCTGGTGGCTGGTGGCTGGTGGCTGGTGGCTGGTGGCTGGTGGCTGGTGGCTGGTGGCTGGTGGCTGGTGGCTGGTGGCTGGTGGCTGGTGGCTGGTGGCTGGTGGCTGGTGGCTGGTGGCTGGTGGCTGGTGGCGGGCAGCGCCGTCGTTTAAGCTCTTCGTGGACGGGAAAGTCATCTACAATTCAGCGGTCTGTCGCCGCCCCCGCTACCGCTGCCACACCTCCACACGGACACCGACAGGCACAGGCACAGGCACAGATCGGAATTCCTCATTGCCCCATCCCCGCCGCCCCACCACCCCGCCGTCGCATCCCAACCCCGCCAGGAGGCCGAGCCGCCGCAGCGCTACACGACGGCCACCTCGATCATCGAGATGCCCCTACGCGAGCCACACCCCGTGGTGCGGAGCGAGGCCATGATCCAGTTCTACAACCAGCACAAGAAGGTCTGTGCCCCCCCCCCCCCCCCCCCCCCCCAGCTGCTTTCATGGCTCCTCATCGCCGCCAGAAGCGCCCTCCGGCCACCAGTGACTCCACCATCACACCACCCGTTCCGTCACGGCCTCACCCTCACCGCTCACCGTCGTCCCGCCCCGCCCCGCCCCGCCCCGCCCGGCAGCTGTTCTCGTTCTGGTTCCACCCGGCCTTCATCCCGGGCTACCACGTGATCCTCCGCAAGCACCAGCTGGACAAGGCCGTCGGCGACCGGAAGCACCAGCGCTTCCCGGCGGGCTTCGCGGTGGAGCTCTTCTTCAAGGCCACCGTCCCGGCCACCCCCGACCCGGCCATCTTCGAGGCCGTCCACGCGCGGCACGCCTGGCAGCGCAACCTGGCCACCACCGCGGCCCGAAACCCCAGCCAGCTGCAGGCCCTGCTCAGCGGGCCCACCGCCCTGCCCCACCCGGCCCAGATCGCCGTGCCCATGTTCTTCCTGCCGGGCGGCGCGCCCCCCGTGCCCGCCCCCAAGGGCAAGGGCAAGAAGCGCCACGCGGCCAAGGGCCCCTGCGAGCTGCCCGAGACCCCGGCCCGGGGGGAGCCCTTCGTGGCGCCGCCCAGCAAGGAGGCCATCCCGCTGCCCTTCTTCCCCGACCATCCCCCCACCGTCCGCTTCCCCGAGATCGAGGCCCAGGCCCGCGCCTGCGTGCCGCCCACGGCCGTGCCGGGGCCCCAATGGCCCTACCACCTGGTGGCTGTCCCCCAGGCGCATCTGTGTCTACCCGAGGAGTGGATCCGGGTCCCGTGGCGCCCCGCAGCTGGCCCCCAGCAGGGACCGCCCACGGCCACCTCGCCCGCCATCAGCCCGGCCCTGAGCCCCATTTCGGTGGCCTCGCCCCCTCCCCCCGCAGCCACCGCCACCGCCACCGATACGGCCTCGCCTGCCCCTCCCTACTCCCCCAAGCGCTCCGCCTCCGACTCGCCGGCCCGCTTGCCGCCCACCCCCCCGGCGCCCTCGCTGCGCCCCCTCGACGAGCCCCTGCCCGCGTCCCCCCTGGCCGCGTCCTCACCCGTCGTCCTGCCGGCTCCGTCACCCACAACCGCCACAAGTCCCGCCCCCGAGGCCGCCGCTCCCCCGGCCGGCCCCAGCCCGGCACACGAGGCGGCGCGGGATGTTCAGGCCCCCGCTGCGGCAGCAGCAGCTGTTGCCCCCGCTCCGACCGAGACGACCGCCCCCGCAGCCCCCGCCCCCGCCCCAGTTGGCGAAGCGCCTGCCCCGGTTGCGGATTTCCCTGCCCCAATGCCGACATGCGTCGCCCCGGAGCCCGCTGTCGAGCCCGAGGTTTCGCTCGTGCCTCAAGAGGAGGCCCAGACGCGCGCCCTGCCGCCAGCACCCGAGGCGACCCCCGCTGCTCCTGCTGAAACGGCCCCCGCGGTCGAGGCTGCTCCAGCGGCCCCCGCGGTCGAGGCTGCTCCAGCGGCCCCCGCGGTCGAGGCCGCTCCAGCTGCCCCCGCGGTCGAGGCGGCCCCCGCGGTCGAGGCCGCTCCAGCTGCCCCCATGGTCGAGGCGGCCCCTGTTGCTGTCGAGGCGGCCCCTGTTGCTGTCGAGGCGGCCCCTGTTGCTGTCGAGGCGGCCCCTGCTGCTGTCGAGGCACCCGCTGTCATCGAGGCAGCCCCCGATGCTGCTCCTGCTATTGCCGAGGCAGCCCCTGCTGCTACCGAGGCACCCGCGGTCGATGCGGCTCCTGCGGCTCCTGCTGCCGATGCGGCCCCCGCCGCCGATGCGGCCCCCGCCGCCGATGCGGCCCCCGCCGCCGATGCGGCCCCGCCGCCGATGCGGCCCCCGCCGCCGATGCGGCCCCCGCCGCCGATGCGGCCCCGCCGCCGATGCGGCCCCGCCGCCGATGCGGCCCCGCCGCCGATGCGGCCCCGCCGCCGATGCGGCCCCGCCGCCGATGCGGCCCCCGCCGCCGATGCGGCCCCCGCCGCCGATGCGGCCCCCGCCGCCGATGCGGCCCCTCCCCCCGCGACCCCCTCGCCAGCGGTGGCCCAGGAGCTGCTCATCCCAGGGCCACCCGCCCCCGACGCGGCAGCCTCGCCCATGACGGCGCCAGACTCGATCCTGGCGATGGCCCAGAGCCAGAGCCAGGGCCAGGGCCAGATCCCTGCTTGACCGGTGGTTGATCACACCCGGCGGCCGTTTCTTGGCTCGACTTTCTCCATAATGCCCGTTATGCGTTGTTGTTTTCTTCCCCACCCATCCTACCTCACCACCACCCATCCGACTGTATACCCATCCTCTTTTTCGGGTGTTGTCGTCGCGCTGCATGAGTGCATATCGTTGTATCGGTGTCTTGTGGCTGGACGCGGCATTCTTGGTCGGCCAAAAAATCGTGCTGCCCCCCCTTTTATTATTGGTTCTTCTTCTCGGGATTGGGAGCGCCAGGGGCAGGGGCAGGGGCACCCGTCGGTTGGCCGGAGGAAGCGGTGAGCGCATTGTTGATAGCGTGATGGAGAATGGTGAGCAATCCGAAAAACCCTGCGGCAATGAGCAGGAACACGGGCTTGACTCGTCGAACGAACAAGACAAAGAGAGTCACACCATATCCCAAGAGTGGAGATTCTGCTCTACGATATGACTGAATTGTGGTCACCAGGAAGGTGAGCGCTGCACATGCAAAGTAGACATCGAAAGGCAGCTTGAATGCGAAGACTTCAGGGGGTTGCATCGATCGAATTTAGGGAGTGCTTAGCAGTTAGGTCCCGTGTTCACTCCTCTATTCGCCGATTTTACGCAGCGATGGGCTGCGCAAGCTCGAAACCGGCCTCAAGGAAATCGCACGCTGCTTGTATCCGAATTGCGGATAACTACAACAGCTTCCCAGAATTGCAGGCTGGTTTGAGGGCTGCTGGACTCGAGGCATCCCAGCTGATTTTCGCGGTTGATTTCACTGGCTCCAATGAGCATAGTGGTGACAGGACTTTTGGGAAACCAATGCATAAGCTCGAGACTGCGTCTGGAAATCCGTACGAGCAAGTGATCCGGTTGATGGGGCAGGCGCTGGAACCTTTCGACGATGACCACCTGATTCCGAGCTTCGGCTTTGGTGATCAAACTACAGGTGACCGAAGCGTCTTCTCGTTCCTTCCTGGAAATCGCCCCTGTAACGGTTTCGATGGGGTGCTTGAAGCCTACCGTCGGCTGGTCCCGTATGTCGTGCTCTCCGGGCCCACTTCTTTCGCTCCCGCCATTAACGCAGCAAGTCTGTGGCCCATTGTGACGCAAGCTCATTCATCGTCGTTTCAGTCGATATCGTCATCCGGACTGCGCAGTATCACATATTAGTCATCCTGACCGATGGACAGGTCTCTGATCAGCGAAAGGATGCTGCGGCCATTGTGGAGGCCTCGAAGTATCCGCTGTCCATCATTGTTGTCGGCGTGGGTGACGGTCTGATTTCTTCACAGAATATGCCCGCTGCAACATCTCTCCCCCCCAGGTCCATGGGAGGTCATGAACCAGTTTGACGACGAGCTTCCCGAGCGCAACTTCGACAACTTCCAGTTCGTGCAGTTCTCGGCCATCGGTGAGGCTCGTGTGGAGCGGCAGGACCTGCACTTCGCCACCCAGGCCCTGATGGAGGTGCCTGGTCTGCCCCTGGTGGCTATTCCGTGGGCTGAGTTGACATTCGTCTGTCCGCAGAGCAATACCGGTTCATCAAGAAGAACGCCATGCTGGCCAAGGTGCAGATCGACCACGACGCCATCATGAACCGGCCCGCCCCGCCCATCATCGACCCGCCCATCATCCCCGGTCTGTTGCACAGTCCCCCCATGCATCGGTCTCATGGTCATCATCCCCCCCCCCCCCCCCCCCCCCACACACACACACACACACACATCATGATTGTAGGCCCTGTGGATACTTCGCTCGCCGTGGCTGCGGCGCCCCTCTGAGGGCACTCCTGTTCCTCCCTTCTCCTCCCCTTTGGCTGTTATTTCGCACCTTTTCTCCCACTTTCATCGAGTTTTTCCCTGGCGGCTCTGCATTTCCTTCTTCTTCCTCCTTCTGTTGTTCTCTGTTCTCTGACCTTCTTCGGTTGGCTGATTGATCTTTTCGCTTTCTCGTCGGTTTTGCGGAGGCTGTCAGCATGCCGCGGATGGCAAAGACAGTCTTGCATTGCTCGTCAGGCCTCCCCATGTGAAGCCCAGACACGCGTGGTGGGAGCGGGGACGGCGGCTCTTACCGGGCTCGCAGATCAAAATATGCGGGGGGAAGGAGAGGGGGGAGGGGGGAGGGAGGAGGAGGATGCGGATATACACGCGGGCGCCACCTCAGGCGTCGCGCATGAGGGTCCCCAGGTCAACGTGGTCCATGACGGGGCCCTCGGAGCTCGCCCCGAAGCGGCCCCCGCCGAAGCCGCCCATGAAGCCGACCCGAGTCTGGCCCTGGCGGCGGCGGGGCCGCCACTCGTCGGGCTCGTCGGAGGATGAGCGCGAGCTGGTCACCGAGGATGGCGTGCCGCTGCTGCTGCTGCCCGGGGTGAAGGAGGCCGACCGGGAGGAGGGCGTGCCACCCACCGAGGAGGCGGAGGATGGCGTCCCCAGGGAGGAGGAGGCCGTCGTGGAGTACGACGAGACGGACGAGGGTGTCGGCTGGGGCTGGCGTGATGCCGAGGGGGTCGCCTGGGGCGTGGAGGGCGGCGGGGCACTCGATATGTGGCCGTGCTGCTGCTGCTGCGGGGCCTGGGCGATGCCATGAGATGCTGCGGATGCGGGGGCGCGGCGACCGGGCGAAGCGGCGTGGCCCGTGCGGCCATCCGAGTGGCGGGATGATCCCCCAGGGGCTGCTGGCTGTACCCGCGGCCCGGCAGGAGCTGCAGCTGCCGCACGGGAGGCGGGAGGCGACCCGACGCGATGGGTGGGGGCAGCCGGGGCGGGGGCAGCAGCAGCAGGCTCGGGGCTGGCGCGACGGGGGGCGGGGAGGAGCTCGGCCGCACCGGAGAGCGGGCGGGGCTGGCCGAGGCGGGGGCCGAGGCGGGGGGTGGGCGTGACGTCCTGCTCGCGTGGGGTGATGGCGGCGGGGCTGGGGGTGAGACTGGGGGTGGCCGCGGCGGGCGGGGACCCGGAGTGCGCGGCGGCAGGTGCGGGGAGGGGTTCCGCCGCCGGGGTGAGGCCCGTCGCGGATGCGGCGGGGGCGGGGGCAGAGGTAAAGGTGGCGCCCGCGGGCGCCCCCGTAGCGGCCGTGGCGGGCGGGCAGCGGGGCCGACACGGGCCCGGCCGGGGGGGCCACGGGGAGTCGGCAGCCGCCCCAGCGGCCGTGGCGGGGCGCTGCGCCGCTGGAGGAGGTCGTCGGCAGCAGGCTGGTGTCGCGGGGGCGCTGCGCTCGCGCAGCCGTCCTCATCGCTGGACACGCTGAAGTCGTCGTCGCAGGTCAGCCCCGCGGCCGCGGCGGCCGGGCTGAGGGGCACGGAGGGGCGGGGGGAGACCTTGGCGACGGGCGGGGCTGCGGCGGCGGCGGGGACGAGGGGCGCCGGGGCGGGCGGGGCGCTAAGGCCGCTGGCCTGGGCGGCGGCATGGAGAAGGCTGGCCAGCGGGCGCCCGGCCGGGACGGTGAGCAGGGGTGCCGGGGCCCCGGCCCGCCTAAAGGTGCCGCTGTCGCTGCCGAGGGCGGTGGGGGCGGGGCCGGAGGAGACGGAGGAGGAGGAGGAGGCCGGCGGCTGGTCGAACGAGTCACGGTGCAGCAGCATGGGCGAGGTGGAGCGGGCCCGGGACTCGCTGCGAGCCGCCCCCGGGGCCGAGGAGGACATGGACACGGGGGACTCGGGCGAGGGGGGCGACGGGATGGGGATGGTCAGGGCCGGGGCCGAGTCGGCGCTGGCGCCCAGAAACTCCTCGTAGCTCTTGTCGCCACTGTGGGCCAGCGGGGTCGGGCCGCCCGGGGCCGAGACGGAGGGCGAGTCCGGCTGCGGGGGGCACGAGTGGCGTCGCATATGCCGGATGCCGGGCATCGAGGGGACGGAGAGACCACGGGTCGCTGGCCCCCGGGGGAATACCGCCGCCGCCGGGGTGGGGCTGACGCTGCCGGCTGGGGGCAGCAGGGGGTCCGGCCGGGCCGCGCTGGCGGCGATCATCCCCGGGGAGCCGGCCGCCAGGCCCGCAACGTGGGGAGCCGCGGAGGGGCCGCCAAGGGTGCTGTGGGCCCGCAGGACGGTCAGGTCATCGGCCTCGCTGATGCTGCTGACGACGCTGCCCGGCGCGGGTGATGTGGCGCGCGGGGCGGCGGCGGCGGCGGCTGGCTGACGAGGGGGCGGCGGGGCGGTGGAGAGGACCGGTGGGGTGGCGGTCGTCAGGACGACGGCCTCGTCATCTTCGTCCTCCTCGGCGAGGGGCGGCAGGAACCCCGGCGATGCAAGCGGGGGCGCGGGGGGCGCGGGGGGTGGGGTGGCCGGGGTCGGGGTCGGGGCCGCGGTCGGGGTCGGGGCGCCCAGGAGCGGGAAGGGCGAGGGCGACATGGAGAGGGAGCCCGAGCTGAGGTCGAGGGGCGTCAGGGGCGAGGGCGGCGCCAGCGAGCCGACACTCAGGTTGTGGGCCGGACGGGTGGGCGTCTGATGCTCCGAGGGGTGCTGCTGCCATGATTGTGCCGCCTGATGGTGGGGCGCGGGTTGGACGGGCTGGGGCTGTTGGGGGGCACCGCCGCTCTCCTCCGGGCGCGGCATGGGAGGCTGCTGGCGGGTCGGCTGTCCGGCCTGGATGGAGGCCAGGCCAAGGGGCGGAGGGACGGACGGGACTGCGGCAGGGGCAGCACCCCCTTGGACCGGAGTCGGGGATGGGGAGGGGGTGGCCACCAGGGGGACCACAGGCTGCAGGGAGATGGACGGGAAGGGTGGGGGCTGGGGGCCCACTGCCGCTGCCCCGCGGGGATGCCCCGGGGGTGACGAAAGCGGGGTCCGCAGGGGTTCCATGACCGGGGCCGGCATGGGCCGCGGGGCGCTGGGTGGGTCAGGGGTCGCGGTGGGCTGGGCAGGGGCAGGGGCAGGGGCAGGGACGGGGAGGGGGACGGGGACGGGGACGGGCGATGGCCCCAGGTCGGCGGGGACGAGGAGGCCCCCCTGAGGCACCATCCCGTAGCCCAACGGCTGCTGCTGTGGCTGCTGCTGGGCGGGGGCAGGAAGCGGGGTGATGGCCGCCATTCCGAGGGCCGTGGCGGGTGTCCCCGGGGAGCGGGCCCCGCTGCCGGGGGGCAGGGCGGACAGGGTGGGCGTGAGCAGCCCCGGGGCGAAGAGCGACCACATGGCCATCCCGGGCTGCGGCTGCGGATGCTGCCCGGGGGTCGGCGGGGCCAGGGGCAGAGGCAGGGGCAGCTGCAGGGGCGGGGCCGTGCTGAGCTGGGACATGGACAGGGCGGCCAGGGCGGCGGCCGGGGGCACGATGAAGGGGAGCTGCCCCAGGGGCACCAGAGAGGGGCCCTCTGAGCGGATGGAGGACGGGGTTGAGGTGGCGGATCCGCCCGGGGTGCCGCTGCCGGACCCCGAGGGGGTTGCCATGCTGGCCGGGGTGGATGTGGGGCTGGTGGTGGATGCGGTCGAGGGGCCCGGGGTTCCAGCCGCAAAGGAGGGGGCGGACCCCCCGCCGCCACCACTGCTGGTGCTGCGGAAGGAGCCGGGGGTGCTCAGGGAGTACGACGAGTAGGCCTCGCTGACCAGCTGGCTCACCGAACTGGCCGAGATGGGCAGCTGGCGTGCGGCATGGGGGGGGGGGAGGGGGGAGGGGGAGGGGGGAGGAGGAGGATATAGGAATGAACGAATGGACTGACCCCATGACCCCAACTCCATGACCACGGCCAACCCTGTGAAGCGGGGGGGGGGGGGGGGGGGGGGGGTGGGGGTGGGCGGGCAGGCGGGCAGACCGGCAGTGCGTCCATGTCGGCCCTGAGCCGCGCCTGCTGCTCCCCGGTGAGAGCCCCCAGGGGCGTGTGGGGCACGGTCCCGTACCGGTCCCGGGCCGAGCGGGGCGCCCGCATGGCGAACGAGGACAGCCCCTGGTCGGCCAGCCCCACCGCGGGCAGGAGCGGCATGGCGGGGGTCGAGGGGGCGGCGGCTGCGGGCGGGCTGACGGATCGCTGGCGGCGTGGGAAGAGGGCGGCCGGGGCAGCGGCGGCCATGGGGCGCTCGGGGGAGGGAGAGGGGGTGGTGCTGGTGGTCGTGGTGGATGCGCTGGTGGTGGATGAGGACGCCGAGACGCTCCGGTGGCGGGGCGGCTGACTTGCCCCATGGGCGGAGTGGCTCCGACGGTGGTGGTGATGGCGGTGCCGGTGGCGGCTCTCCCCCCGGCGGTGGCGATGTGCCGACCGATGCCGGCGGGCTGGTGGCTCCTCTGGGGCAGCAGCGGCGGGGGTCGGAACGGCCTCGTCCGCCCCGCTTTGGGGTTCGTCTCCCCGGGCGTACCTTCCCCCGGGCGAGGAGCCGTGCCGCCGGGGGTGCAGGGCCACCGGGATGGGGGTCGTCTCCATCACCGCCATCTCCCCGGGTGATGCCGACCGGCGCCCTCCCCGGGCCGTCCCCGCCCGCCCCAAGGGGTTGCTGCCGATGCCGGCTGGGGTACCGGCGACCGTGGCAGGGGTGATAGCGGCCGTGGGTGCCGCTGGCTCCGGGGGGGATGATGTCGACATGGCCGACAGGGGCCGAGGAGGGGGTGGCGGGGGCTCCTGCTGCTGCTGCTGCTGCTGCTGCGGGATGGGCGGGGCGCCTGCTGGGCTGAGGATGAACGAGGGCCGCAGCAGGGAGACCCCCCCCGACGCCGAGCCGGACGAGGCTGACAGGGCCGGCAGGGCCGAGAGGGCCGAGAGGGACCCGGCCGTGGTCCCGTCCAGGTGGGGCAGGGCCCGCAGCTCGGGCAGGGGTTCGGTCAGGTCGGGGCCCCCCTCGGGCGAGGTCGACGGGGAGCTGGGGACCCCGGGCAGCTCGGGCGAGCGGGTCGTGTCGAGGGCGGGCCGCTGCAGGGTGGCGCTGAGGCCGGCCAGGGTCCGCGAGAAGTCCTCCACCCGGAGCGAGCTGTCCGCCGCCAGGCCGGAGGCCCCTGGGGCCGGCGGGAGAGATGGCGGCGTGCCCCCACCGGTGGATGACGACGGTGATGTCACGTCCGTGCCACCAGGGCTGCCGCTGGTGGTGGTGGTGGTGGGTGCGGGGCTGGGCTGGGTGCTGACCGCCCCGGGGCTGTGTGACGACCGGGGCAGCGACGGGGGCGGCTCGGGGCCCTCGAGGGACCGGGGCGTGGGGGTGGCCGGCGGGCCGGCGGGCGTGGGCGGCGAGGCAGCCGAGGCAGCCGAAGGGGTTGCGGGGCCGGGGGCGGGGCCCGTTTCCGCAAGACCGCCACCGACCACCGTGGGCGACGAGACGGCAGAGCCCGGGGAGGGAGCGGCGCCCGCCGCCGGTGACTCGGCCGGACCGCCGAATGGCGAGAGGCCATCGCCGTGGGGCGGCGTTGCCTGCAGGCTGCCGGCCGCTGGGCCGGGCGGTGCCTCTGGGCCTGCTGGCTGCTCGGATGGCGGCGGGGGGATGCTGGCGGCAGCAGCCGGCTGGGCCGGGGGGCTCGGATGGTGGCGGGCCGACGGGTGATGGCGGCGGCCCGTGGGCGGCTTAGCCGATCGGCCTGCACGGGGCCGGGGGGGCAGCATCAGCCCCGCCTCGCCGTCCTCGCTGCCGCTGCCCCCGCTGCTGCCCCCGCTGCCGCTGCTCGTGGTGGTGGCGGCGGCGGCTGCGGCCTCGGCCGGGGTCGGGGGCGGGACTTTGAGCGGCTCCTCGGGAGGGGCCGTCGCCTGCCGAACCGACTCGGGCGGCGAGAGGGGCGGCTCATCGCGGGCCCGGCGGACCGTCTCCAGCAGCCGGGCCAACATCTCGGCCGAGGGCAGCGGCTTCCGCTCCGCCCAATCGGCCGCCGCCGCCGCCGCCGCCGCCTCGGTGGACACTGGCCGTTCGGGGGGCTGCTCAGGGGGTGACTTCTGGGGCCCCATGGGGACAGTGTCGACAGTGCCTGGGGGACCAGCCACCGCGGCAGGGGCGGCGGCGGGCTCTGGCGCCCGTAAAGTGTCGGGGCTTCGCATGCGGGTTGTGACGATGGCCGGGCCCTCGGACCAAGCAGCCTGCTTCTTGGGGGGCAGCAGCGGCCCGCCGCGGGGCGACGAGCGACAGAGCGGCAGCAGGGTCGTCGGCAGGGGGACGGTGCGTGGGGACGCTCCCTCTCTCAGAGCCGCCAGCAGCGTAGCAGAAGAGCTGGCGGACCCCGGGCCCCGCGGGCCCGGTTTAAGAGAGGGAGCTACCCCGAAAAAAGACCGCGAAACCGGGGCGGCGTTGGTGCTGGTGCCGGGGGGATAGCCGCCGGGGGCAGGGCAGCGAGGAAGGCGGGTCGGGCCCAGGGAGAGGAGGGGGGTTGGAGGAAGTCGGGAGGCAGGAAGGCAAGGGTGGTCGCGCAGGAGGAGGAGGGGGGGGGAGGGGCGGTTGGAATGGAATGGCATGACGATGATATGGCGTGGGGCGCGCGCGCGGACGGGGGGAGGTCGGGGGACGGGTGCGCAGCAGCAGCGGAGGGGGCGGGCGGGGCAGGGCGGACCATCCTGCGCTGCTGGTCGAGCTCCAACCTGAGGCTGGCCAGCACCTGCGCGCTGGCGGCCGGACCGCCCATGTTGAGGCCGCTCTCGTCGCTGCTGCTGCTCAGGTCGGGACTGCCGCGCCCTTTGCCGTGGTGTCCGCTGGGCGGCTGGCCGCAGCGCTTCCGGGGCCCGGCCGAGGCGGCCCGCTTGCGTGGGGGGGAGCGATCTTCGGGGGATGCGGCTCCGTGGCGGTGGTCGTGGTCGTGGCCGTGGTGGTGGTGGTGGGACGGGGTGGGAGAAGCGCTGTGGCTCGTGGTGGTGGTCGTGGTGGGGGTGGCGTCGAAGTTGGGGCCGCCCGGGGTTCTATCGGCCGTCATTTTGAATTTTGAATTCGAATGACAGGAGAGGAACAACGACAACAATTAGCCAGGGCAACGGGATGGTCCCGACAGGGAGAGGCTGGGTGCTGTTCGCAGACCCGAGGGGCCCGGCGGGGGCGGGGGAGGCGGGCCCATGGGCACCCAGCATGCCGGCCCGGGTGCGGGTCGCCTGGGCGGTGATGAGCTCGCGGCGCTCCTGTGCGATCTCGAGCCGCTCCCGCTCGAACTTGGACCGGGTGGCCTGCAGCGAGGCCTGCTGCTCACTCAGCTGGGGGGGGGGGGGGGGGGGGGGGGGCAGGACGGATGAGGAAGGGCGGATGAAGAAGGAAGGACGGGGGCGGGGAAGAAGGCACAGGGAGTCAGGCGGTGCGTGGCGTGAGGCAAGCAGTGAGGGGGGGTGGGGGACGTGGGAAGGGGGGGGAGCTCGACAAGAAGCAGCACAATGGCGCTATCACCGGGGAATGTCGACCGAGTGGATCGCAAGGTGGGATGTGGAGGCATCCGGTGAGAGGGCAGGGCAGGGCAGGGCAGGGCAGGGCATGCTGCGGAAAGGCGGGGGCGAACCTTGGCCAGGTCGGCGTCGATGGCGGCCCGCTTCTGCTCGAGCTCCCCGCTCAGTCCGTCGATGGCCTTGGCCCGCTTGGCCAGCTCGGCGCCCCGCGCGGCCGCCTCCACCGAGCGCCGCTCCAGCTAAGGACCAGGTCGGCATGACGTGAGCGGGGGTGGGGCATGCGGGCAGATGAAGGCGGGGCTGGTGGGAGGTTGTCGCGGCGGCACGGACCTCGGCGCCCAGCTGGGCGAGGCGGACGGTGTCCTGGTCGAAGGTCTCGCGCTCCCTGGCCATGGCCTCGGCCTGCTCGGCCTGCCGCTGCTGCTGCTCCGCCAGGGCGGCCCGGTCCCGGTCCAGGGCACGCCGCTCTGAACATGCCGAGTGATGGTGGTGATGATGAGTGGTGGTGGTGATGGTTGGGTGACGACGATGGTGGCGGTGATGATTGGCGGACGATTGGATGATGTTCGGGGAGGAACACATCGGCTGCCCAAGAGTGTGCGGGCAGTGTCCGGGGGCCCGAGGAGCAGAGGGGGCAGGAGCGGGAGGGCGGACGGACCGGTCTGCAGCATGGCCGCCCGCTCGCGGGTCTGCCGCTCGAGGGCCTCGAGGCTGCCCCTCAGGGCGCTGTCCTTGGCCTCGGCCTCGGCCCGCTCCCTGGCCAGGGCCTCCTGGTCCTGCACAGCCACCGGCCCCGCCAAGGCACACCCAAGCGATCATCAGCACACGGGCAGTCCGACCATTCGGCCAGAGAAAGACTGCCCGCTGACCCCCTGGAGGGAGGGGAAGGCGACCTTCTGGATGCCGGCCCGGGCCTCGGCCACCCTGGCCCGCTCGGCCTCGCCGTACTCGCGGGTCTTCTGGCGCTCGGCCTCGTTGAGGTCGCGCAGTCGGGTCCGCTCGGCCTCGAGCTGGTCGCGGCTCTTCTGCCGCTCGGCCTCGAGCTGGTCGCGCAGCCGGGCCCGCTCGGCCTCCAGGTCCTGCTGCTGGCTGTCCAGCTTGCGCCGCTCCTGGGCGAGGGCCTCCCGGTCCTGCCCAAACCACCACCACCACCACCACCGCCACCCAAAGGGCGTGTGGACGAGGGGAGGATAGAGGGATACACCTCACACGAGCATCCATCACCGCCATCCATCACCACCATCCATCACCGCCATCCCGCACGGGCACTTGGACCAGCATCACCACTGCTCGTACGGGGAGAGGGGGGGGGGGGCAATAGCCGCACGAACCCGCTCGTACGCGTCGCCGAAGTGGGTCTCCTCGCCGAGCCGCTTGATCATCTGCTGCAGCTGGTGCTGGGTCTCGACCGACTTCAGGCCCGCCGCCCCGGCCCCGGCCCCGGCGGGCGGAGGGAGCTGAGGCCCGGGGTGGCTGCTGCGAGGGATGGCGTCGTCTCGTCAGCGGGCCGCTGGGCGAGCTGCAGCAGGGTCTCCATCAGGGCCTGGATGCGGCCGAACCGATCGGCCATGGCGCTCGGGTCGCGCCGCTTCGACAGGGACTCAATCTGGGGAGGGGGGAGGGGGGAGGGGGGGATGCGCGCGTGCAGACGGTGGCGCGTGTGGTGGTGGGTCAAGATGCGATGAAGGCGGGAGCTGGGATGGGGGGCATGACGGGATGGGGGACGGGGGGGGGACCTCTCCCGGTGGCGCCTCTCGGCCCTGTCGATGTCCTCCTTCATGGCGCTGCTGTGGGCGAGCTCCCGCCTGAGCCGATCGTCGGCCTGCGAGAAGACGACAGACGGCGCGGGCAGTGGGGGAAGGGGTTGGAGGCGTGAGCCATGGCGAGAGGGCGGGGGGAGGAACGGAGAGGATGATGGCGGGGGAATGGACTAGGGGGGAGGGGCGACACGGCCGCCGGGTGAGGTGCCGACCTCAGCCCTAGCCTGTGCGATGGCGCCCTCGAGGGAGCGGATCCTGGCCTCGGCCTCGGCCTTGGCACGCCCCAGGTCGGCCTGCAGGCCCCGGATCCTGGCCTCGGCCTCGGCCTCCCGGCGACTGGCCTGCTCGCTGAGCAGATGGCCCTCGACCGCGTTGGCCCGCAGGGCGGCCTCGTGTTCGGTGCGCAGCTGCTGGTGGGCCGCCCGCAGGGCCGCGTGCTCCGAGTAGAGCTGCTGGTAGGCCCGGAGCAGGTCGGCGGGCCCGGGGGTTGCCCCGGGCGGCGGGTAGGGCTGGGTGGAGGCGAGCGCGGGGAGGACGGACAGGCTGGTGGCGGGCAGGAGGGGTGTGCTGCCGGGCATCCCCGTGGCGGGCAGGACGGGGGCCGCGGAGGGGGGCTGGGAGAGCATCATCACAGCTGCCTGAGGAGGCGACTGGGCCGCCCCGGGGAGGAAGGCCAGGGGGGACCCCACCACGGGTGTCGGGAACGGCGAGGCGGGGACTGGCTGGGGCGGGGGTTGAGGAGGCTGGGGTTGGAGCGGCGCCCCCAGATGGGAGGAGGCGGCGGCCTGGGGGAACGGGCCCGCGGGTGGCTGAAGGGAGGGAGCCGGGGTGCTGGTGGGAGCCGCCGGGGCCGCAGCGGAGGCGGCCGCCGTGAGGGCAGGCAGGGCTGCGGTAGGGGCGGCACCCACGGGCCGAGATGTCACCTCGGAGATGGCAGGGCCCGGCCCGATCGCCCCAGCCGGGGCTGAGTGAGCGGGGGCGAGTGGGGTCAGAGGCTGGCCGGGGGATGGGGACAGCGAGTAGGATGGTGACAGGACAGAGGTGGGGATGGGGGCAGGGGCGGCGGGGGCTGGGGATGGGGCGGGGGCTGGTGTCAGGGCCGGGGTGGGGGAGGGAGAGAGCATGTAGGACGGCGACGGTGCGGGGGCGGGGGAGGGTATTGGCACCGGGGGCGCCAGCAGGGCGGGCGGCACGTAGGGGCGGGAGACCGCCTGCACTGGGGTACTGGAGACCGCTGCTGCCGCTGCTGCCTGGGGTGCAGCAGGCGGGGGGATGCCGGCGCGGGGGGACGTGGGGGGCGATGCCTGCTGCTGCTGGGCGGGCACGCTGGGCCGGGTGGCCAGGGGCGAGTGCAGCCGGGGCGTGTGGGCTTCGCGGGGCGAGGCGGCCAGGAAGGACGTGCCCCGATGCCGCCCAGAGACGGCTCCAGGCTGGCCTGGGACCGGGAGGGCGACGGGCCCCGGGGTGGTACCCCGCTGCTGGAGGGGGGGGGGGGGATGTCGACATGGCCCCGGCGGCGGGTGGTGGGGAGGGGTTGGAGCGGCAGTGGGCTTGAGGGTGGGCTTCAGCTGACCGAGGGTCGATGCGACGCCCCCCGCCGCGGAGCTGCTGCCGCTGCCGCCGAAAGGGCCGGCCAGTGGGCTCCGGCGACGGGCTACAGGAGAGCAGTCGCGGTGAGCGATGAGATCGGGGGGGGGGGGGCCATCCATCCCTGCCCCAGCATCGCGATTCCCCACGGAGCCGGAGCCGGAACAGACCCGAGAGTGGGCCCGCCTCAGTGGTCAGGGTCATGGTCAGCGGGGGCGGGGCGGCCAGGCCCGGGCTGAGGTCGAGGGGCGGCTTCTCGTCGCTCGCGGCGCCCGAGGGGCAGTACCCCATGGGGGATCCCTCCGGGGAGTGGGCCGGGGACAGCGGCCCGGCAGGCGGGGGGGTGCCCGCCGATGGGGGCGTGATGGGCCGGAAGGGAGTCGTGGCCCCCGAACCGGCCCGACCTTGGAGATATCCCCCCAGGGAGATCGGCGTAGCCGTGCTCGCAGTGGTGGTGGTGGTGGCGGCGGTCGTAGAGGATGTCGGGGCGGCGGTGGTGGTGGCTGGTGGCTGTGGGGGGCCGGGGGTCCTCGGACCCGCCGAGGAGGAGGTGGGGGCCGAGGGCGGGGCGGAGTCCTCGTCCTCGATGATGCCGCTCTGGGCGCCACCACCAGGGGACCAGCGACGATGTGAATCAGCGGCCTCGTTGGTTCCACCCGCACCCACCGCACCCACCCCGTCCCTCGTTTGCCCCCGCCGACCTCTCCCCTCCCCCCCGCTGTGGCAGACCATGTCCCCCAGCATGGAGAGATCCCCCTCCCCGGTGGCGGTCGGCTGTTGCTGCGGTGCCGCCGCCGCGGCGGCCTTGGCAGCAGTGGCGCCGGTCGCCGGGTGGGCCGCCATGGGGGGCTCGCTGGCGTCAGGCAGAGCCAACTCCTCCTCGTCCAGGTCGTCCTCCCCCGCGCCCGGGCGTGACGCCTCAGCCTCGGGGGGCGCAGGCCGAGCGGCGGGCGGCTGCTCCGCGGGGGCGGCCGGTGCCAGGACGCGGCTTGAGCCAGCCGAGAGCAGGGGCGGGGGCCGGGCGCCGCCGCTGGCCATCGGGGCGGCGGTGGGCAGCAGGAGGGTGGCGGCGCTTGGCGTCGGAACGGCCAGTGCGAAGGGGCTGCTGAGCAGGGGCGAGGGGCCGCGCGGGCCGGCAGCTGCCGAGGCAGGGGCAGGGGCGGCCGCTGGGGTGGCGCTGACGGCGGGTGAGGGTTGGGGTGGGGCAGGGGCAGCGGGGGCAGGGGCCGAGACTGGCTTCTCCTTCTCGCCCCAGGGGGTCAGTGGCGCCGCGGGGGTGGGCGACGGGGCCGTCGGCTTGGCGGCGGCGGCGGCGGCTGGGGCCTTGCCGGTGGTGATGGAGATGGTGGTGGTATGGGTCGTGACGGTGGTCACCGTCCCAGGCTGCAGCCGCGGCAGCTGGGCGTTGCTGGTGGAAATGGGGCTGGCCGCCCGGGCACTGGAAGGCGAGCTTGAACGTGCGGCTATCCCCCCGGTGGGAGTGGTCGACCGGGGACCGGCACCCAGACCAAGGCCATGGTGGGCCGCCGGGGCGCCCTCAGGCGGTGGGGGCGAGGGGAATTCATTGACGGGGCTGCCCGCCTTGGAGCGATCCTCGGAGTCCGAGGAGAGCGTGAAATTTTCGCTCTGCAGGGGCGGAGTGGTGGTGGGGGGCGATGATGAAGAAAGGAGACCGACAAAGGAGTCACCGTTCTCGTTCCCGCCCTCCCCTCCTTCCACCCCCGCCCCGACATCCGGCACAGAAAATCCGCGCATGGGGAGAGGGGGATGAACGCAGACCCGGCCCGACACGGCCGACTCGCGGGTGAGGGGCGGCCGGTAGGGTCCCCGCTCGCTGCGTCCGGTCATGGGGGCCTCCTCGGCCCCGCGCCCCTCGGGTCCTGGGGCCGAGCGCGAGGTGGCGGGCGGGTTGCCCCCGGCCGGGGCTGTGTGTGCGGCGAGGGGCGAGGACGGGCCCCCGAAATCGTCGTCGTCGCCCGAGACCAGCCGGGCCAAAGCGGCCAGGTTGACGGGCGGGCCCGCGCCGGGCTGGGAGGGCAGGGCGAAGCTCACCGATTCGTCCGATGTGGTGGTATCGCCGCTGGGTGCTGCACGCGCGGTGGTGGTGGCTGCTGCCCCGCTGGCGGTCGTCGCCGCAGGGACGGGCGGCTCAGTCGGTGGGACGGTGGCAGCGGGGGCAGGGGTGGTCTCGCGTGTCGTTGGAACGGATGTCGTTGCCGCACTGCGGAAAAGACGCATTACGGTTGCAATCGAATGGGGATGGGATGCGCGGACCTGGTGGCTGTTCCCCCGGCGGGAGTCGGCGTGGTCCGGGGGGTGGCGCTTGGGGGCCGGTCAAAGTCTTCATGCAGGAATTCATCAAGCCCCGAGAGGGCCGAGCCCAGGCCGACGACGCCTGAGGGATTGGCGATCGTATTGACGTGTGTCGCTGGAGGTGGGGGAAATCGGACCTGTTAGGGGCTTTTTGGGGCCTTTCTTGGACTTCGGCAGAATGCCACTCCCGATGCCGCTGCTGGGCTTTGAAGCCGATTTGGTGGAGAAGGTATCATCGGAATCGTCGAAAATGGGTGACTAAGCAAAAGATGGAAACAAATGTCAGGTCAGAGAGGGCGCCCTACGTCGACACCGACCTTCCGGAGGGCATCACCCGTTGACTTGGACCCACCGATCGGTGCTGATCGGGGTTTATGATGACGCTTTTTGTGTCCTTTCCCAGACGGGGTAGCGTCTGTGGCAGTGTCGCCTCCCTCGTCAGAGCCGAGGATTTGGTTGAAGAATGCATCGTCGTCATCGGCAGCGTCGCCGGCGGCCGGAGGAGCTGTGGGTCGTGTCGAGCCGCCAATACTAGGCAGTCCCGACATGACTTTATTCCAGGAAACAAAAACCTCGCCCGAAGGAGCGGGCCCGAGATTTTGAGATTTGAACGACCCGAAGATGGTGGCAAACACCAGCGTGGGTTCCACACGGCAGGAATCGGGCTGGACGGGGCCCCAAGGCTGCCTCACTGATGGGCATTGTCACATCTACTGACAAGGGCAAGCAACAACAACAAATCAATGCCAATGGCAAGGATAGGAAGCGCATGCTTCTTTCCGGGCCTTTCTCATCTCGTGTCGTCACGCCCTCGCCTCTGGCCACCCATCTCCGCACGGATACATCAATTCCAACACCGCCTTTTTTGAGGGACCTTTTGGGCGTTCTCCGGATCCGCATTTGCAGCGTATCCACCGGTGAACGTCCAAATATCATTGGAAAAGCTCTTCTCCGATTTGGTCTGTCCATCTTTGTCGTTTTCGTCTGGTACTATCCTTTTGCTAGGGCATGCCCTCTATCAAACTCATGGTCAAACCATTGCCAATACCACCCCCACCCGCACGCTCCCCAAGTTCGAAAATGAGACCCCGATCCCCCAGGACAGCGAATGTGAAATCTATCTCTGGGTGCGACGTGACAATTTGCATCACCGTGTCAGTGTGGCCATCTTCGATACCGAGAAGAAGAAATACCCCAAACCGAAGACGGCCGAGAAGGAGAAGAAGGCACCTACCCCGCCGCTGGCTCCCGCTCCCTCACCACCGGGACCACCTGGTTTCCCACCATCGGCTTGCACAAGCGACGACGAGCACGATTTTCATCAATCCTCTTCTTTTTTGGCTTTGGCGGCAATGGCTGGTACACCCCCCACCACCTCTCCGCTCGGCGCTCCCTCCGTTGCTGGGACCCCCGCGACACCCTCCCAGCAACCTCAAAAAGCGCCCGTCAAGAAGGACATCTATGTGGGAACGTGGTCGTTTTGTATCGAGGACGTGTTCAAATTTGCTGTCCAGGCCCAACAGCGCCAATTGGAGCACTATGAGAGCCACTCCACGCCCAATTCACATCTCACCCTCCCCCCTCCATCCCCCACGGCAGCGCTGCCAATCCCCTCCAAATCCCCTCCCTTGGCCCCACCCGCTTCCGACTCACACGCAATGTGTTGCTGCGATCAATGTTCGTTCTGCATTGACGCTAATGCGGAACACTGCACATCTTGCGGTGGCCGGGGGCCCTTTGGCCATTGTGACTTCGAGTCGATTGCTTTCAGTCCCGAGCAGCACTTACAGCACCTCTCCCGGCTCGACAAGGAGCAACAGCTCGCCATCCAGCAGCTCGAGGCGGCCCGCAAACAAAAGCCGCCAAAACAGCCAAAGCCTCCGAAGCAGCCAAAGCCTCCGAAGCAGCCAAAGCAGCCGAAACCCCCGAAACCCCCGAAGCAACCAAAGCCTCCGAAGCAGCCAAAGCCTCCGAAGCCTCCGAAGCAGCCAAAGCCCCCGAAACAGCCAAAGCCACCGAAGCAACCAAAGCCTCCGAAGCAACCAAAGCAGCCGAAGCAGCCGAACCCAACACCTCAGCAAGCGTCGGCGTCAATTGCCACAGCGCCTCAAAGTTCGCCTCCGAGCAGCGATGGGAGCAACCCGAGCGCACCGTTGCCTCCACTTGATGGGACACTGGCGAACAACGGACTGAATCCACCCGAATCGGACAACCCTCAACAACAACAGCCCAGCAAAAGTGGATTTTTCTCTTTTTTCAGGCGGCATCCTTCAGCTCCCAACTCTCCGCATTCGCCTCTCCCTTCCATGGACTCGACTCACCTCACCATTCCCCAGACACCTCTTCCACTTGCGCCAGAGTCAAGCGCGCCACCCTCGTCTTCCCCGCCACCGCCTTACGCGCCCCCCTCGGATCCTTCTCCTCTCCCCTCGGCTGTCGCGGCCCCAGCACCTTTGCCTGCTTCTGAGTCGCCTGCCCCTGCCCCACCGCCAGTGAGCCACCGGCATCGGTCCCCTTCTCCTTCTGCCGAGTCATCGTCCAGCGCAGACGAGGAGGACGACCACCCGCGACGTTCTCGCTCCAGGTTGGCGAACACCTTCGGTGGTCTTTCGACATCGGCTCTGCCTCTCCCGGTCACTGGCGAAGCCGAGGCCATCCCGCCATCACCTTCTTTCTCGTTCCCGCCGGCTTCCCAGGGAGGGGAGGCGACTGACCCTGGTCCCGCCTTTGTGGAGTGGCATCTGGGAGGATCTGCCGCAACCACTAAGTCTCCCCAAGTTCATTCAACTCGCGCCGCGGCACTCAGCTCGATTCCGCGCCTTCAGTCTGACACGGTCCCGAATGATTTGACAGTCTTCGTGTGTGGTACCCTGCGGCTGAATTCGTTGCTCAGTGATCGGGATCTTTCGCTCCTCGATTGGCAGGAGGGCAAATGCGCCCCTTGCACAACACTGCATACGTCGCCCAGTTCGGGAAATCAACCACAGCAACAGCCCACTCCGCAGCTCAACAACCCTTCGCCTGTTTCCTCGGTTCCCTCCGAATCCGCGATTCCGAATCCATCACCTGCGACGGTTGGTGGCGGCCCCCCTCCACCAGGGGTCATTTCTCCGCTCGAGGCTCCCTCCCGGATGCAGCACCCGCGGTTGTCATCACCTCAGGGTGCTATCGATCTGGGCGACCGCCCCTTCAGCGCTCCTCTCCCCTCTGTCGTGTCGGTGCCGCCGCAACTCCACGAGGCACAGTCCCCACCCGTCACCTCGGCCCAGTCTCTATCCCTCGTCTCGGCCGCAATGGCCAGCAGTACCCCGGACGGGCAGCCACAAGCGATGCCACTGTCCGCAACTGCTGGAGGTGACCCCGCGTTGCCATTGGACAAATCAAAATCCTTCTGGCGCAAGAAAAACAACCCGCAAGCCACCCCCGAGGGAACCGTGACTGATGTGATTCTCAACCACGACCAAGTGCGCCCCCGAGGCCTCGTTTGCATGCGGCTGCACTTTCAGGACCTACGGGCGGTCACTCGGGAGATGTGGGAGCGGCTGTGCCACTACTGTCACGGCGACCAAAACAGGTCGGCACCATTGAGGCGTTTCTTCATCCCAGCTGATCGCTGTCTCGGATCCACTGCTCTCTGCTAGTTCCATCACGGCAACTCAGTTCAACTCGCTTCTTTCCGCCACCAATGCCCAGCTGCCCCCCGATACACTGGCCGAACTCTTCCGCGTTGCCGATGTGGACCACGATGGTGTCTGCACCCCTGCCGAACTGAGTGCTGTCTTGGCCGAGCAGCAGGTCTCTCAGGTGCTCCGTGCCTGTCCCGTTTCGGGGCGACCCTTGGACGAAATGCCCATCGATCAAGCCCTTGACCTGGTCACGCGGCACCTCGATGCAACTGCGAAGTCTGCCGGGGGTTGGCTTGACCAGAGGGGTGGAGGGAAGGGGAAGGGACAGACCGACACTCACTATACGGTTGTTGCTTGATTTGACCTAGGGTCTCGTCCCACACCGTGGACATGAGCGCCTTCTTGGACAGCTACCTGACGAATATCAACGTCTCCGTGACGGATTGTTTCTGCCCCGCCACCAAGCCAAAGCTCCCCTCAAGCTTGACTTCTGCCCCGGGGACTCCCGTCACCCGGAGCGTTTCCCACACCCGTTCGCTCGCCCCCTCCGCCACCGACCTTGGGGAAGACGCCGTTTTCAGCCACTCCGCGCTGATGCCTTTTCTCACCGACACTCCGCCCGGCTCTCCTGCAGTCACAAGGCCACCTCCCGCGTCACCCTCCCCATTCGTTCTGGCCTCAACATATTCCCCTGCCGATGGGGCTTTCTGGCGGGCCGACAGCTTTTCGGGGACCAAAGCACCGGCTCTCGTCGAGGCGTCGCCACCCGCGTTGCCCGGTTCGCCTCTCTCGGCTGCCTTGCGCACAGCCAAGAGCGAGTCGACTGACGATGACATGCCCCCCACCATCCGGCGGCCCACTGCCTTCAGCCTCGATCCCCAGACTCCAGTCGCGATGGCTCCTGCAGCGAGTCCCGACCGGGAGACTCCTGTTGAGCAGGAAGAACCCAGGACCAGCGACGAGAGCAGGACCAAGGAAAATGACAAGCTTCGCGCCAAATTGGAAAAGAAGCAACTGCGCGAAGAGCAGGCCCGACTGAAGCGCGAACGGACCGAGGCGCAGCGAGCCCTGTCGGCCTTCAAGCAGCAGCACAAGAAAAAATACAACCCCCTTTTTCAGGTGCTGGACACTCAGGTCAGCGATTCCCTCTTTCCTTCGGCACCGCCCCCCCTGGGCGAGCGAATCGAAGTTCACGTCTCTCTCTCTCTCTCTCTCTCTCTCTCTCTCTCTCTCTCTCTCCTCCATCCCCCTCCTCCATCCCCCACACACACACACACACGCAACCCTAGCTCATCCGCTTGCTTGACCGGGACACCGGCCTTCTCATCACGGAGCATCTCCCAAGCTACATCCGGGCGGCCATGCTGACCCTGTACGACACGTCAGGCGGCCGTAAGGCGGGCCATATGTCGGCCGTGCGGAATTGGCTGACTTCATCCACCATCAAGAGCGCTCGGAGCAAGAACAGCCCCCAGTCTGCCAAGGAGATCCTGCCCTACATCAAGGTCTGTCTCTGGGCGATTTGTCTTTTGACCATTCCTCCATTCCTCATTCTCCGACCAGGAGTTCAATGTCAACGTGGAAGAGATTGAGAAGCCATTGATCGCGTACCACAGCTTCAACGCCTTCTTCTATCGTCGCCTCCGTCCTGGATCCCGCCCGATCGCGTGCCCAGACATGCCCTCGGTCTTGATTTCCCCAGCCGACTGCCGTATGCACGTGTTTGACAGTGTTGGCGATGCCACCAGATTGTGGATCAAGGGTCTGTCTGCTTGTTCATGGGGTTTCCCCTGACTTGCTCGGCGTTTTTTCTGGAATGCAGGCCGCAACTTTACCTTGGAGCGCTTTCTCGATTTTCAGCCCGCCTTTGTCGACCTCTTTCGCCCAACTGCCGTCGCCTCAGCCACCGCCACCACCGCCCCCAGTGCCCCGGCCACCAGCACCTCGGCCACGCACGTGCCCATCCGGCCTTCTTTGGTGGCCACCGCCTCTGCCGCCCCGCCCCAATACATCCCCCCGCCTCCCATCATGCACCGGCCCTACGATGATGAGCGTCCCAGCGCCCCCAGTGACCAAGAGGAGGACGGGCTGCCCGAAGGCCTGTCGGATCTCGATCTCGACACGTTATCCGAGGTCGACGGCGAGTTCCTCCGGCGGCACATCCGTCGTCGGGCCGCGCAAGGACTCTCGAGCCCGCCCGAATGGCAAGCCTCCGAGGAGGAGCAGCCGCAGGAGCCCGAGGAAGAACCCCTTCCAACGCACCAGCGGCGCCGTCGGAACTCGGAACCGGGCCCATCACCCATGCTCCCGCCGATGAAGCACAGCACCGCGCCAATGGAGTGGAACCCACCCGCTCGGCCAACTGATGGCAGGCCGCCACCAGAGTGCTGCGTTGTGATGGCGAGGTTGGCACCTCAGGATTATCACAGGTCTCCTCGCCGCCACCCAAATCAGCCTCGGCGTCTACTCTTTCATCATGACGCTCACCTTTCTCCTGAATTTGTTGTTGGTGTTCTGCGCAGGGTGCACTGCCCCATCGAGGGGACGGTGATGGCCATCCACCAGGTCGCGGGCGACTACTTCTCGGTCAATCCGATTGCTGTCCGGCAGCCCCAGTTCGACATCTTCACCGACAACCGCCGCCTGATCATCCAACTCTTCTCGGAGCTCTTCGGGAACGTCCTGATTGTGATGGTGGGCGCAACTCTTGTTGGATCCTGCATTCCGGTGGTGATCCTGGGCCAACACATGAAGAAGGGCGACGAGCTGGGCTACTTCGCCTACGGAGGCAGCTCGGTGGTGCTGCTCTTCCCCACGGGTTCAGTGCTCTTCGACAGCGATCTCCGGGCCAACACTTCTGCCCTCGTGGAGACTCGGGTCCGGATGGGTGTCCGCATTGGTGTCTGGCAGCAGCCAACCTCTCCTTGTCCGCCGGCGTCTGGGACTCCGGACGCGACTTTGACCCCGGCTCCTCCGACGTCCTCCCCAGGAGGAAAAGTCCCACCAGGTGGAGTGGCAGTGGCGGCGGCAACCCCGACCCCTCTTTCGACTCCGGTCCAGACTCAGGAGGAAGCAGCGCGCGTTGCCGAGAGCCTTGTTTGTTGATGACTGCTATGACTATTCCCTCTCCCTCCGGAAAAACCTTTCCTTCAGAGGTTGTCTTTTTTTTTGCTTGTGGCGGAGGTACAGATGTCGAGAAACTTTTATGATTCTTGACGTCATATTGCCTGTCAGAAAGATGGTGCTTTCTTCAATCGGAGCAAGACCCAAACTAACCCTCAGGGACAAAGCAAAGAAGGTTTCGACTTCACCGGAATTGTTGAAGAGGGAGCTTACTTCAGAGGAATGAAGCGGGAGCTGTGGGTGGCACCGATACCGGGGCGACCGTGCATAACAGGCTTGTACGAGATCGCGAACTCGCCGAGGTAGTGGCCGATCATCTCGGGCTGAGAAGAAATTCAGAGTGATAAATAATCTTGAAAAGAACGAGTGATGGTCAGACCTTAACCTCAACGCTGTTGAAGGTCTTGCCGTTGTGGACACCAACGACAGAGCCAACCATCTCGGGAACAACAATCATGTTGCGGAGGTGGGTCTTAATGGCAACGGGCTTCTCACCAACCTGGACCTCACGCTTCTATAAATGCCAAATCATAATGCGAGGTGGAGAAAGTGGAGGTTGGTTTCTGAGTGCATATAAAAATGCTATTTCACAAACCGCCTTCCGGAGCTTCTTAATGAGGGACATGGGCTTGCGAGGAAGACCGCGCTCGAACTTGCGGCGGGGGCGAGAGGGAAGAAGCTTAATCAGCTCCTCAGTGTTGAGGTCAAGGAGAGCAGAGAGCTCAACACCGCGGTAGGAGAACTTCTTGAAGGTACGCTTCTGGCGAGCAGCGAGATCCTCGTGCTCCTCATCGGGGGTCTCCTCCTGAGTGGGGCGAGTTTCCTCCTCGGCGGACATCGTCGTATTCCGGTGTGCGGAAAAAGGCGGGATAGAAAGGGTTTATACTCACGGGGTACTTCGGGCTGTCACTCGATGGTGCAGTCGTTGTTTTTTCTTTCATCCAGGAGGATTTTTGGTACAGTTTCCATCTGTTATCTCCCATGGTCAATTTTGGCTCTCACCTCGAATCGGACATGTCTCGTCATGAACAATGGAGAAGACTGGCACCCAACCGCATGAATGTGAAACGTCCAATTCTTCGAACTCGTATTCTTTCCACTCCCAATTAAACCTTCGGTTCAGTGTGTATGAGGGGGTCGATCGCAAAGGAAGGGCACCAATACCTCACAGACACGTTCCATGAAAACCTGACGGATATAATAATTAACCGAGTGAATCGAATGAGTCATTCGGACCTTGTCGTCAAACCGTCGAGCCGAAACGACGGCTCGCTGCTGGATGTCATCGAGTGCGCCAGAGGGGGCTTGATCGAGCGCCGACACGATGGCCGCTGCGTATTCCTCTTCGGTGATGGCGAGGCACCCCGCGGCTGGGTGGGAGTGAGTTTCGAGAAGATGGGGCAGACGCAGCAGACCCTCGGGCGACTCCGAACCGTCGCTGCGGGGCATCGACTTGACAATGTCGTACTGAGGGCCGGCTGACCGGTGGGCCACTGTAATGAGCCCGCTGGCCTGGATGGACGCAGCGTCGAGAGGGGGAGGGAAGAGGTAGCATCAAGATCAAGGGTCTGGAGGGCAATGAGGGCAGACCATCATCTCAACAACCCCGATGCCGAAGTGCTCATCGCGCATGGTGTGGAGCCCCACCAGGGACGACCGCAGCAGCTCCTGCAGCTCCTCAGTGGGCACGTTCAGCCGAACCTCCATGTGCTCCTGCCCGCGCGAGAGGGGAGAATGGAATGCGTGTGTGCGGATCGCGTTGGCGCCTATGGAAAGGGCGGCAGAACGCGGCAGGCGGGCAGGCCGACCGAGGCGCCGAGCCGCTTGGCCTCCTCGATGAGGCCGTCCCTCAGGCGGGCCTCCTGCGGGTTCTTAATAGCTATAGCACGACACGGCGGGACAGGAGAAGCGGTGAGCAAAGTGTATGGTGCCCGGCAACTGCGACAGACGGTCCAGGGTGCCCACCAGGATAAGCCGGACGCGCTCGGTCCAGGGGGCCCCGGTCCGACGCCCGGTGGCCAGCACCCGGCCCAGGATGCGCACTTGCAGCAGCTGGTTCTTCTCCGGACTGCAGACGCGGAGCGCCGCCCGCCCCCCCACCGTCACAGGGTGTCCGACAGAAACGGGTGATTGCGAGAAAAGAAGGGATGGAGGACGACATTGGCCAAGGAGAGTGAGAAAGAGGAGGTGAGTTTCGTCGGCAGGCCGGACCGAAACTGGCCGATGGAGAGAATGTACGGCTGCCGGGTGCCCAGCGGGGCAATGGGCCGGGCCTGGGCGGCGGCCACGGCACAGGGCGGGAAGACGGTGTGCAGGGCGGGTGCCGAGTGAGGCAGCGACCACATGCACTCGATCTGCTCGCGGGTCCAGCTGCTGTTGACCTGCGTGTGACGGTGCGCCACGGGGGGTGGGGGTGGGAGGAGACAGAAATGGGGCATGGTGGAATCGCGGGGGTGCGTCGTCATCACAGACCATGACCAGGCTGGCCGAGCGGCCCACGAGGAAATACATCCACGAGAAGACCCGGTAGTAGCTGCGGGGGGTGACGGCGAGGATCGTCAAAGAACACAAGAGATCGGAGAGGGGCGTGAGAACTCGCTTTCCCTTTTCGACTCGCCATTTGGGCCCACCATCATCGCCCCGTCCCGTTGGGCGCTCCAGGGGGGCGGCACGGACAGGAGCTTAACGGTCGAGAGGACCGGGTTGCGGGCGACGAGGCCCTGATTGTTGTACATGACCTCGCCCCGCCGCACCCGGCCGATCATCGGGGTGGAGATTACCGGGTAATGGGTGTAGCACGACACCCGACACCCGCCCATCAGGCGGAAGACGGGGTATGAGAAGCTTGCACCCACCGTGTCTGTGGGTCAGAGGCTGTGAGAGAGTCGGAGTTACCTCGGGTAAGCCAGACCGATGACATGGTGCGGGAGTGGGTAGCGCAGGAGCGCCTCAAAGGCCGGGAACATGGCGCATGCGCTTTGCAGCACGAGCGTGGGGCGGATGTACCTGCCAGGGCGGGTCAGACAATCGGCTGTAGGGAAAGGCAGACCAATGGGGCTCGACAAGGAAGCAGGTTCGAAGGGGGAGGAACTTGGTGCGCGCCAGAGCAGGGCCCAAGTCGACCCCGAAGTATTTCTACACGACCATGATGATACGGTCGGATATCCGAAGGAAGCCAACAGACGCGGGCATCAGCCTCAATCTGCCGCGAATCCTTCTTCGAATCGGTGTAAATATAGAAACGATCATCCTTCAGGGCTGGGTCAGCAGCCAGCGCATGGATCATCATCCATAGAACACGTTCTCCGCCCGCATGTCGGTCGCTGGAGCCCACCCCAATGTATTGGTACATACAAAACACGACCAACAGACCAATGGGGATGGAAGAATGCGATAATTTTGCGGCCGTGAGATTTCTTAGTGGCAATCCACCGGACAATCCGTTTGTGCGGGAAGAAGGCCAACAGTAGCACTGGGACATTGATAAGAACAAACTCCCACCTTCGGAGAGCGCGAACTGTGGCAAGCAAAACCCCGACGCAAACTGTAATCGGAGAGCCGATCAACCACCACGTCATGATTGCAAGTGCATGGGCGCACAATAACGAAGCTACAGCTGCGAGCACCAAACGAATCGGTGCGGGTGTCATCCGCGGGGCCGAAAGCTGCCACGTAACAACAAATGCGGCAAGTGACTGCCTCCTTTGTGTCAGCGACTCTTTTTTGTCAAGGATCAGTCCGTTGCTGCGCGGCGAAGGTCATTGGCAGATCGAGGACGTCCCTTTCGAAACTGAGGCCACCAAGTGGGTCCTCGATTGGGCCACCAGAATTGGCGCCGATAAGGCACGCATCCCCAGCTGTCTCCCGATGTCTGAGCGCTAGTTTCGACCGGGTGATCCAGATAAGCCAAAATAGTTATACAACCATGGATAACGAAAAACAGGGAACGAGGGCGGCTCTACGCCAGGGAGGCACGAAAATTGAAAAAAAAGAAAAAAGAAGATCGCGCCGGGGTCATATGGGCAGGTGCTGATGAAACACGGGGAGGCGGCCAGGCTTAGAGCCGGAGCAGCTCCTCCTCGGGCTTCATGAAGACGGTCCGGGTGGCCTCGGTGGGGACGAAGCGGATGATGACCAGCCCCTCGTCATCGGGGCCGGTGAACCCGACCTTGGTCAGCTGCTCCGCGTTCCAGACGTGCTGCCGGTGGGGGTCGCGCACGTGCAGGAAGGCGCGTGCCTGGAGAAAAAGAGAGGGGGGACAAAAGGTCGGTTGAGAGGCGGCTGTGGGAAGAGCAAACCCCGCCGGGGGGGGGGGGGGGGGGGGGGATGGATGGGTGGGTGGATGGAGGGGATGGCGACCGGACCTTGACCTGGAGCTGGGTCGGGGCGGGCTTGTCGCCGTTCCAGACGATGGTGATCTTATCGGAGGCCTGGATCTGGGCCACCTTGGGCGAGTTGGCATGGGTCAGCATGTAGTACCCCAGGGCAGGAGAGTACCGCCTGGGATGCACAATGGGTGACGGTGTGAAGGGTCGGGATTAGGGTCGTGATCGGTGTGGGGGAGAGACGGAGGACGGGATGGGACGGAAGGAGGGCGAGAGGACGGACACGAGCATCATGCGGCCCGAGATGCGGCCCTCGGGGGCGTGGGTGACCAGCAGGAAGGTGGGCGCCTGGGCGAAGGCCTCCTCCATGGCCGCCAGGTAGCGGTCGTAGGGCGAGGGGGGGCACATCAGGGTCTGGCTGGGCTGGCCCATCATGCCAATGTCCACCTGGGTGACGGCCATCCGGAGGACGGTCAGGTTGGCATCGTCGGGGCCCTGGAAGCCGAACTGGCGCACGTCGTCGCTCCAGATGAGCCGCCGCTGCTCGGGGGTCTGGTAGGGGGTCACCACCACCTGGGCCACGATCTGCTTCATGCCCTCGGCCGGCAGGTACCACTGCAGGCTGGCCCGGGGGTTCTCCTGCATCTGGGCCACCTTGCTGCTGTTGGCGTAGGTCAGCCCGTAGAAGCCCACCCCGTCCTTGTAGCGGAGCATCATGAACCGGGTCGAGACGTCAACCCCGTCGCGGCCGCACATCAGCACCATGGGGTTCTTGCCGTAGGCCTCCCGGAGGACGGTCATGGCCCGATCACCGTCCACGGTCACATTGAGGTTGCGCTAAAGATCCGAAAAGTGAAAAGCGGTGAGCATCGGATGGTGGGGGGGGGGGGGGGGGGGAAGAAACCAGTCATCACTACAACGCCACCAGACGGACAGTGGGCTTGGGGGCGTTGACATAAGCCGCAGCAGTCTTGGGAGCAACAACAGAAACCACTGGGGGCTTGCCCAAGAAATGCTGAACCACCTTGTTGACGGTGAACTTCAGAATAACCATGATCGGATCATCGTTCCCTGGGAGGGAAGGGCGAGCTGAGAATTGACGAACGAGGGGGGGCAGACCCTTGTACCCAAACTGATGGAAGGAATCATTCCAGCAGCTTTGCTTGGTCTCGGCGTCTTCGCGAACATCGACAGTCACCTGAGCAACCACCTGATCGCGCGTTTTCTCGTCATACCAGCTCCAGCAAGCGTTTGGGTTTGCCTTCAGCTCGCGGTATTTGTTGCTGATATTGCGAGTAACACAGAAAAAGAATGAGTCGCGAGGATGATAGTTCAGCATCATAATACGGCTCACACAGTGATCATCATAGGCGGTGGTGAGATAAACTTGGGGACCAAAGCGCTGAAGGGCTAATTAAAAGTAATCCAAACGAAAACAATGTGTGAAAAAGCCCAACGAAAACTCGCAGACATTGCTGCAGGACTTCCATTTCTATCGAGATGGTCACCCCGCTGGATGCCGACCAGGTGGTCGAACAGGCGCTGGGCAATGGGACCCACACGGCCGCCGTTGATCAGGAGGTGGTCCTCCTCGTAGACGATCTCACCAACAGGGGCAACGGAGGCGGCGGTGCCGGTGCCGAAGCACTCAGTCAGCTGGCCGTTCTTAACGCCGGCAACGACCTCATCCTGGTCAATTGGAACAGAAAAGGAAAGAATTAGCAAACAAGCTAATGGCGAGCGGGGGCCGGGTTGGAGCGTCAACAGACAATGGAGAGGGCGCGCTCCTCGAGGGGAATGTGAAGGTCGTGGCAAATCTGGATGATGGTGTCGCGGGTAATGCCGGGCAGGATGGTGCCGTGGAGAGGAGGAGTGTACACGGTGCCGTTCATGACGAACATAATGTTCATCGAGCCGACTTCCTCGACGTACTTGCGCTCAGCGGCATCGAGCCACAGAACCTGAGAGCAGCCGTGAGTGTGGGCGAGCTCGGTGGCCAGCAGGCAAGCAGCATAGTTGCCTGAAGCGAAATAAAAATCATGAGATCAAGGAAATCATGATCAATATCGGCAGACCGCCGCACTTAATCGAGCCGGTGCCACCAAGGGGAGCACGGGCATACTCGCGGGTCACGTAAATCTTGGTGGGGTTGAAGCCCTGGTGTGACGCGAAAAGTGGGCATGGAGGTCAAATTCATAATTGTGAGCGAAACCTGTGGGCAAAAAGACAATAAAGCGGCAGACCTCAGGGTAGTAGGGGCCAACAGGGGAAGTCAGAATGTAGAACAGATAATCAGAAGAGGGGCGGACGCCCAGAACGGCCTCAGAGCCAACCATAGTGGGGCGAATGTAGAGAGAAGTCCCAAGTTGAGTGGGAACGTGGCGAGCCTCAACACGAACGAGCTCCTTCAGAGCGCGCATGAAGTACTCAGGGTTCATGAGGGGCATGCACAGGCGGTGAGCCGACTGGTTCATACGGGCAATGTTCTTGTCGGGCCGGAAGAGGACCAGCTTGCCATCAGAGGGGCGACGGAAGGCCTTCATGCCCTCGAAGATCTCCTGGGCATAGTGGAAGACCAGAGAAGCGGGGTGGAGGGGCAGAGGGCCAACAGCCTCAATCTTGCCGTTCGCCCAGTGGCCGTGCTCGTACTTCTGAACGAACATGTGGTCGCCGAAGAACTTGCCGAAGGGCAGCTTCAGAGCATCAGTGACGACGGGGCGGCGCTTCTCCTCAGGAAGAAGCTCGTGCTCAAGAACAGCGGGGCAAGGAGGAATGGTGGTGTCGGGTGCAGAGCCGTGCGACATGGTGATGTCTCGTTCGATTGCCTAGGCAAAGACGCCGGGGTGTGGATCGCAGAGCCCGACACAAGTCAAGAGGCCGCCATTTCGTACCCTCGAAACCAGGAAGAGCCAGAGAAAGAACCTGGCTCTTTTTCTTCTTTCTTGAAGGAATTAGAATTCGACTCATCGTTGGAGTGCAACTCGGACATGGGCCACCGCATCGCGTTGCTGCGTCTCAGTGCGCTCGCGCGGGGATTGGTCCACCACCCCAAACATTTGTTGGGCGAAAGAGGATCGGGGCGTCGCAGGGACACGTGACACCCTTGGGGAAGGAGTAGCCGTGGTTGGCTGAGGAGGCACGACTGGTGGGTTGTACACCCGCACACTCATCGAGGGAGGAACGGGTACCCTCTGAGGATACTCCAGATGGGGGATGTCGAGCGTGGTCAACCGAGGGGAACTGACCCTCGCGGGGCCCGCAGGCTTCGTGGGGTGAGCTTTGAGGGGAATATCATCCCACTCGGTCGAGGGAAGAAGGTCAAACACTTGCGCTGCGGGTGGGGAAGCGGAGGATCAGCCCGGTGTCCAGGCAGCAGTGACAAACAGACCCGAGCCGAGGCAGTTGAGTGAAGCCCGCTCCAGCAAGGCGCCGAGGACGGTGCCGCTGTTGCCCCGGCCCGGCCCGCTGTGCGGGGTGTGGAGTAGGACGGGGTCGCCTTCGGGAGCGGCCTGCTTGGCCTGTTCCTCGAGGGCCCGGGCCTGGACGGTCGCCTCGATCAGGCTCGAGACCAGGTCCCGGTAGATGCTCAGCGTTTGGGTGATCTGCCGGACGGGGGGAGCCACACCCCAGGGGCCCATCAGTTCAGGTTCGATTGGGGAGGGGATGCAGGAAGAGGAGGAGGAGGAGGAGGAGGAGGAGGAGGAGGAGGAGGAGGAGGAGGAGGAGGAGGAGGAGGAGGTGGTGGTGGTGGTGGTGGTGGTGGTGGTGGAGGAGGTGGAGGAGGAGGGTGTGGAGACGAACCAGCGCGAGTACGGTGGGGTTCTGGGCGGCCCATTCGGGGGGGCAGCACCGCCAGAAGGCCGCCTCCAGGATGGGCGCTTGCTGCGGGTCCCCAAAATCGTCGATCATCAGCCATCACCGCCGCGCATTCGGGAAGAGCGCGAAGCAGACCTGCGTGGGGGCGTCATCCCAGCGGAGCCCGAGGCGGAGGGGGATGCACTCGACCAGGAGGAAGCCGCCAAGCGCTGTGGCCCAGAGGACCCCGAGCGAGAAAGAGGCGACTGAGCCACCAGGATGGATTCGGAGGGGTGGCTGAGCAGCGCAGCGAGTTTGGGTGTGTGCAGTGCGGGTACGCAATGCAGGTGCTCTGGGGGTGACACTATGCTGCGGGTCCACTATGCAAGTGGCCTGCGCGGCGGGCCGGGTCGCTGGCCTGTGCGGGCAGAATGACAATGGCGATGGCGATGGCGATGGCGATGGCGATGGCGATGGCGATGGCGATGGCGATGGCGATGGCGATGGCGATGGCGATGGCGATGGCGATGGCGATGGCGATGGCGATGGGGGACCCGACTCGAGGGCCGGGTCGATGGTGTACGCAGCACACTGTGCAGGTGGCCTGTGCGGGCACGATGCCAATGCCAATGGCGATGGCGATGGGCGGACCCGACTCGAGGGCCGGGTCGAGGGCCGGCTCGGCGTGCTGGGCGAAGTAGCGCCGGGCCCTGGTCACGGCCCAGTCCCACAACCACACCCGGGTGGGCATGGCCGGGGTCGTGCCGCCTGATGCCGCCAGGGGCGGCTCGCCGGGGATGAGCGGACACGGGGCCGCGGGCGGGGGTGCGGGCGCCAGAGGCAGGGCCGAGGGGGTGGGTGTGGGCCGGAGCGGCCAGAAGGCCGTCAGGCGGGCCCATCGGGCCGCCGCCTCCTGGAGGCCAATCAGCAGACTGCGCCGCCGGGGGGCGGCAGACAGTCAGACGACGAAGGACAGGGGGGGAGGGTGGTGACGTCCCGGGTGTGTCGGGCTATCTGCTACCTGCGCTGCCGGGATGACGTGGTGGCGCGGGAGCGGCCAGGCACAGCAGCGGGCGAGGGGCGTGGCGGGATGGGGGGCGCCGACCGACCTGCGGACGTGTCCCGTGCAGCTCTCGGACCCGTCATCGGGGCTCCGCGCCAGGAAGAGCTGCCCGCGATGGCACGCCCCACCGGCCCGTCGCGTGTGGTGAGCGTGGGAGGAGGCGGGGAGGGCCGAGGTGTTGAGGAGAACCGGCGAAGGAAGGGAGGAGGCGGGGTGGATGAATGGATGGGGAGGGGACCTTGAACCGGCGCAGGGTGACGAGGCCCCGGCAGGCCCCGAAGGAAGTCAGCAGCGCGGAGGCCTGGCGGGAGAGCAGCCCCACGGCCTGAGAGTCGCGAACCTCGGCCAGACAGAGCAGAAGGGCCTCTGCGGATCGGATCAGCCGACAGAGAGGCGGCAATCGACAGGGGAGGGGAAAGGGGAGATGGGGGGTCAGAGATGACAAGGCAGGGCTATGAGCGGCCACAGCTGCCTCGTCACTGGGGGCGGTGGGATGTGGGATGTTGGTGTGGTGTAGGGTTGGATGATGGAGATGGGGGGGGGGGGGGGGGTGATGGGCCGGACGGTCGATGCCGAGGTAGCCGTAGTGGCGGTAGTCGAGCAGGAAGAAGAGCTCCTCCACCAGCCCGATCCACAGTGCCGGGTCGGCCATACCCGGGGGTGGAGACCCCAAGAAGACCCTACCCCAGCAAGGCGGCGTGTGGGTGGGTGAGAGCGACGGGGGTTGGGCAGACTCGTTCTGCTCCCGAATGAGGAGGGAGAGCATGGTATCGAGGCGTTCCTCGGAGCATTTCCACTGGAGGAGTAGACGGCGGGTGATATCCTCCGTGGGTCGGTCGATATCCCCCTCGGCCGAGGAGGGCCGCCGGATCCAGTCGAGGAAGACAGTGTGAAACTCGCGAACTGCTTCCAAGTGGGGACTCGAAGAAACATCGCCGGGATCTCCGAGGACATCAGTGCTTGCCTCTGTGGTTGGGGCTGGGTCCTCGGGCAATAAATCGAAGGAAGCTTTATACAAGTGATAATACAATGCCGAGATGTCCTCCGGAGTGATCTCGGTGGGCCCATCCAGGACAACGTCGTAATAGATTGCCCGCGCTAGGGCAAGCCAACGCGGAGTGTGGTGCGCCAGCATAATCACTGAGCCCCAAACGGTGGCGGAAGCCGGCTAATGGCACAACAGCCTGCTTGCCCCCCGACCCGTTGCGGTATGTCATGAACAGAGAGCCTTCATCCCCGCAGCCAACGAAGGCGAACACGGGAAAAAGAGAGGCATCAATTCTGGATGCCCCATCCAAGAGGCCAAACGACACCATCAAGAGGCCCTCGACATCTCGACATAAGGTTGAGAAAGCACAAAAAGAAGTGCTCGCTCCTTCCCACTCTGTCGTCAAACACCAGAGTTCTCCCCCGACCGAGGCAGCGTCTCGGCATGCCACCACCGCCCCACGCTCGCAGCAAACATCTGCCATCTCACGTCGACATTCCCGCGAGCGAAGTCTCTCGCCTCCCTCCCCGCCCCAGCGAATCAGACGCTCTTCGCCGAGCGCCAAAAAACATTCGCCCTCTCCCTCACGACCCTCTCACACGTCATCGTCACCCCGCCGGCCCACAACCCCCCTCCGGGGTTATTCCCACATGCCACGCCCCACTGCGCGCTCCCGATCCCGATCCCGATCCCGCTCGCGCCCCGCATCTGCTACTCCCCGGCGACATCGTCACCATACCACGCATCACCATCACCGCCCTCGGCGCACCTCGCGGGCCCCGAGCAGCTCATCCACCTCGTCGGCCTCCCTGTCTGACTCACCCTCCCCGGGGCGAAAGCCACGCACCCGGAACCATGACCCCGGGGGAACTCCCCCAGCCCCCAACCCGGGGGGATTGCCACCGGCCCTCCGCCCAGTCATCTTCCCGTTCACACCTTCCATGCTGGCCCAAGGACTCCCACCCGGTCCGTCTTCCTGTCCTCCCCGGGTCTGGGCGGGTGTGGGACCACGTCCCTCAGCCCGATCCCGGCCATCCTCCGGATCCATAAATATCTTCCTCACCTTGAGACCTGCCCTGCCGTTTCCGATCCCCTCCTGCCCACCCACCCACCCTCCCTCCCAGGCCTCTCCTTCCTGCCCTTCCCGCCGGGTGCCTCCCCGTTGGGTGCCGCCGGCACGAGCCCACCCGGCCAGCCCTTCGTGGTCTACCTGCCCCAGCCCGTCGTCCCCGCCAACCCCTGCCTGCCGCCCTGCCCGTCCCCCCACCCCCATCCCCGCTGCCGCCACTACCGCTCCCACTCCCACTACCGCCAGCACCGGCGGCAGCACCGACGTTATCGCAGCCCCCTGCGCCCGGCGGCCTCGACGACCCATCGGCGTCCTTCCTGCCGCCCTCGGAGGCAGACTCACGGCCACCCCTGCTGGGCGCCACGCCCGAGGTGGTCTCGGTGGACTTGGCCTCGATGGCCACTCCGACCGCCCAGGCCGAGGCCCCCTCGCTCGCCTTCCTGCCCGGCCCGGCCCCCAGCGCCGGTGCTCATCCACTACCACCGGCGCCAGCCGCCCCAGCGGCAGTGCCCATGGATGGCGCCAGCAGTAGTATCCCCATCATGGCCGTGCCCCTCGAGGTCCCCGGGGCCGGGGCCGGGACCGGGACCGGGACAGCATCTTTCTCGCTGGATGGTCTGATGGGCCTGGGGCCCCTGCCCCCAGACTGGGAACCTATGGCCCCAATGGCCCCAGACTGGGACCCTATGGCCCCACCCGCAGCACCGTCACCGCCCCAGACGCCACTGGGGCCGCCCCGCCGCCGTCTGCCGCGCCATATGCAGCCTCCATCACCCGTCGCCATTCCCCCGAAGGCGCCCCCGGTCGCCGGGGGCCGGGCCGACCCCAGCCTGATGGGGCTGACGCTGGGTCACCACCCCCACCCCCACCGAGCCCCCGTCCCCGGGGCGCAACCCCCGGCCCGACATCGAGGGCCCCGCTTCCCCGGGGACGTGTCGGCCGTGAGCCCCAAGGCCGCCGTGCCGCGCCCCATCGCCCGATCCGACAGCCCGCCTCCCGCCGTCGTGGACCTGCTCTTCCCCATCCCGCCGCGCCCTTCCTCATTCCCCGCGGCCTCCCCGATGGTGGCGCCTCCCCTGCCGCCCCGGCCCACCGCTGCCCTGCCGCGCTCGATCGACCTGACCGCGGGGCCCCCGCCGCCGATGCGCGAGGCCAAACCGCCCCGGCCCGAGGAGGACGACGACGACCTGGTCATCACGGGCGCCACACCGCCCACTCGCACGCCGCCGCCCACCCGCCCGCTGCCCGTCCCGGTCCCCGTCCTCCCCACGGTGCCCGGCCAGGCGGCCCCCCCGGGGGCGCTGCCCTTGACTCAACTGCTGCAGCTGCAGCTGCTGGCGGCGGGGGCGCTGGCCATCGGCCGCCAGCGCGAACTCGAGGCCGCCCAGCAGCGGCTGACCGCCCAGCAACAGGAACAACAGGAACGCCAACGCGAGCAGCAGCAGCGGGAGGATGCCGAACGCAGGCAGCGCGAGTGGGCGGAGGCCATGCGGCGGCGCGACCAGGAGCGATGGGCCGAGTACAGGTGACACCCCCCCCCCCCCCCCCCCCCCCCCCAATCCCACGGTCCCATCCCCAGGCGGTCCGATCCGTCCCTACCTTCCGCCCTGCCTCCGACTTGACGCACAGCACAAAGAGCGAACTGCGCAAGGAGCCGCTTCGACGGCCGGCGTCCCGTCGTGTTGTGGTGGCGTGCTTTGACGCGAGAGAGGGCGAGGGCAGTGGGGGAGGGAGGGAGGGAACGGAAAGCCCAACCCGCAGAGGCCCCATCGAGCAGCTGCCGGAAGCCCAAACACACCCACCGGGCCGTGGACGGCGTCTGCCTCAGTCCCATGGGGGCGCCCTGCGGTTCGGTTCGGGTGCTCCCGCGGGGTGGGCGTGTGTGTGCACCCGCCCCTCCTACTCGTCGTCGCCCGGGTCCACACCGTAGATGTCGGCGTGGCTGGCGGGCTCCGCCCGGGCCGCCGGGGCGCCCGAATCGGGCGGGGGAGCAGCGTACTGCAGCCCCACACGGGGGGAGACGGAGCCGACCAAGAGAAGAACCAGCAGCAGCAGCAGCAGCAGTGAGCCGCCAAGTCAGGAAGGAGGGGCGAGGGGGGCGATGGCGGGGCGATGGGGTTGCGAGGGGGGAGGAGGATCGAGATCCCACCGCAAAGGGGGAGGGGCACGGAAAGCGCGCGCCAGCCAGACCTGGGAGGGGTCGGGCCAGCCGGGGGCGCCCCCAGGGGGAGGCATCCAGCCCCAGGGTGGTGGCGGCATGCCCCCGGGGTACCCAGCGGGCCAACCGCCCATCGCTGCCCACCCAAAGGGGGAAGAGGGAACCGGGGTGACGAACAGGCGGGAAGGACGGGATGCGCAATGAGGCCCCGGGGTGTCTGTGGCTGTGGAAGGCGGTCGGGATGCGCAATGAGGCCCCGGGGGTGTCTGTGGCTGTGGAAGGCGGTCGGGATGCGCAATGAGGCCCCGGGGTGTCTGTGGCTGTGGAAGGCGGTCGGGATGCGCAATGAGGCCCCGGGGGTGTCTGTGGCTGTGGAAGGCGGTCGGGGGGTGGGATGATGTGGGCCGGGGCGCAGACCCCCGGGGTACGGGTAGCCGCCCATCCCGTACATGGCAGCGGGGTCCATGCCCGGGTAGGCCTCGGCCGCCATCGGATCCGCTGGGGACGAGCAGCAAACAGCAAGCAGGGAAGGAAGGAAGGAAGAAGAAGGAAGAAGGCCGGAGGGCGCCGCGGATGAGGAACGATGAATGGGAGGGGAGGGGGGGGGGGGGGGGGGGACAAGACGGGGTGGAGATGCCGACCTGGCTGGGGCTGGGTGGCAGCAGGGGCTGGTGGCTCGGGCCTGCGCTCGCCGTGGTCGGCTGCCGAGAATATACCCCCCAGGGGATAGCCGCAGAGGGACAGGAGGTGGACATGAGGTGGGACGGGACAGAGGGGCAGCCCGGCCAACCGCACATCGGACCACCCACCAAAGGCGCTCGCACGCCGCCCATGGCTCGCGGGGCCACGACGGCTGCCACCACAGACCTCTGAGGGGGCACTCCTGGAGGCGGTGGCCCTTCTGGTTGCACAGCGAGCAGATGGTGTCCTCGGGCTTGGGCTGCTTGGGGCAGTTCCAGTGCCTGTGCAGCATCGAGCCGCAGTACCGGCACTCCTCGGCCTCGTCGTCACGGAGGGTGCCTGTTGGCAGGTGGGGAGGAGGAGGATGGGGGGGCGACGTGAACACACCGAGGGAACGGCCGGGGAGGGGGAGTGACATCGTCCATGTGGCCAGACCGTTGAGGAGGGCCAGCTTGCGCAGCTGGGCCTTCTTGTGCTCGTTCTCCGCCTCGGGGATGGGGATCAGCAGCTTCTCGATGACGGCGGCCGCCTTGTTGATGCTCTCGTCGTTGTCGGCCTGGATGAGCACATGGAGCTCGTCGTCATCACCTGGGTTGGGCTTCCCGTCGGCCCGACCCTTGCCGTCCTTTGAAGACCCCCGCCCTCGGATGGCGATCTTGGTGCCCGTGTCGGCCTCCATCTGCTTGAGGGTCATACCCCGGGGTCCGATCAGCAGTCCCATAAAGTTCATGTGCGGGTACTCCTTGTAGGGAATGTAGATCTTCTTGGTCTTCTTCACCACACGTGGCTTGAAATCCGTGGGCGGCTGCGGAGCGAATGAGGGCTAAATTGGGCAGGGAAATAGCTGATGATGCAGACCCTGAACAGAGGATTAGACTTGATGCCCTCTTCGATCAGCTGCTGCTTTTCCTCATTCAGCCGCTCGCGGGCACGATATTCACGAGTATTGTACCGTTTCCCGGTCATATCGTACTGGGGTGGGGGTGATGGGGATCGATCCAAAAAATCGAGGTCGAGGAGCTGTCCGGTGGCGAGTCTCCTGTTGATTTCCTCAATTCGGAGTCGAGTGACAAGGGCGTCCACGCCCTCTCTCGGCAGACCAGCCTGGAGAGTCACGATCATGCCGGGCACCGTGGGAATGTTCCTACGAGAATCGACGGCTTAGCGGGTAAAGGGGCGCAAGCCAGACCCTGCCTCAATGGGGCTCCATCGTGATCGGTAAGATTTACGGCCGCGTTCCTGAGGGGGCTGGAAATCCCGGTCAAAAGGTCGCTCCCCGCTCGAGAATTCCATACAGTCTTCCTAGCCGAGGTGAGTGCCGCTGTTCCGGTTTTCAAACGGTTTGAATGACGGAAGAGAAACCAAACCGCTTCTTGAAAACCAACCCTGAAAACGGGGATTTCAATCAATACTGGTACTCGGAGAAAACCATCGCGACCATTGTCGCCGAAGTTGAGGCGCAGGGGGCATCGAAAGTTGCCTGCATCTCATGTCCCTCCATTTATTTCTCTCTCCCGCAATCGATCCGGGATTCATCGTTTGTTTTTGATGTCTGTGTTGAATCGAATTCAATTTGCACTTTTCCCCTTCCAGTTCGACGACAAATGGGCGCGTGATCGAGGATTCGTGCATTACGATTTCCGCTGCCCCGAGCAGCTTCCAGCATCCCTCTTGCACACCTTTGATTTTCTTGTCATTGACCCACCATTTATTACGCGTGACGTCTGGACCAAGTACGCCGAAGCGGTGCGGCTCCTTGCGAAGGATGGCGGTCTGTCTTGCCGCCCCAGGGCCACGACACACCAACCGACTCTCGCAGCCAAAATTTTGTGCAGTTCCATCGCCGAGAACGCGGCCATGCTCAAGGAGATGGTGGATGTCTCCCCGGTGACGTTCATGCCATCCATCCCCCACCTCGTGTACCAGTACAACTTCTACACCAACTTCCCACCCACCGTATTGCGGGAGAGCAACCCCGAGATCCCCATGTGACGAGCGATTGGCGAGGCCCGAGTCGGCGGAACGATCATGAGCAGGTGGACAGCTTCGTTCGGTTCTTCTGGCGCCAAGCACGTGCGTTTTCCAATGCCCGGCGTGCCCCCGGAAAACCGAAGAGGGACAACCAGGAAGTGCAAAACGGGGTGGCGGGGAGGGGATGAGGAGGAGGAGGAGGAGGAGGTATGGAGGGGAAAATCCTTCAAAAAGGAATTCGGGGGAGGCGGGGGGGGGGGGGGGGGGGGGGGTGGGGTCAGAGCGGCTCGTCCCAGTCGATCTGCCGCAGCTCGTCGAGTCCCAGCCCCGAGGAGGCGGCCGAGGAGGCGGCCGAGGCCGGGGGTGGGTGGTGGGGGTACGGATATCCCCCCGGGAGAGTCGGCGGGGGCGGGGGGAGCGGAGGGGGCGCCTCGTCGTCGTCCAGCACCACGATCTGGTCCTCGTCCACCACCGGCAGCGGAGCCGTCGGCATGGCGGGTGGCGGGGGCGGGGGCGGGGGCGGGAAGGAGACGGGCTGCGCCGGCAGGGCGGCCAGTGGCGGGGCGGCCGATGGGGTGGGGATGGCTGCGTGCGGATGACCTGCGGCACGCCCGTCGGGGTGGTCCGGCCACGGGGCACGGAGAGGTTCAGGGGCCGGGGGGGCGGGAGGGATGGCTGGGACGGGGGCTGGGATGAGGCCGGGGTGGAGGCCGAGAGCTCGGGTTTGGGGGCGGCGCGCGGGTCGAATGATGGGAAGGGCGACTGCGCCTGGAGGGGGCGGAGCGAAGGGGATCCGTCTGTGGGCTCCGGGAGGGCGGGCGAGAGGCGGGCCTGCTTGCGGTGGGCCCCCGAAGCGCCGCTGGGCTGGAGGGCGCCCGGGAGGTGGGGGGTTGGAGGAGAAGAGAAGAGAAGAGAGGGAGGATGAGCAGAGGTCGGGGCCAGCCCCCCGCAGCCGCCGGCAAATCCAGCCCCGCCGGACCCCCATTGTGTGGCGGTAGGCAGTGGAGAAGGCGGGGCGGGGCAGGTGGATGGCAGTGGCAGACCCCTTCGGGCGAGCCTGCCGCGCCCTCGGGCGGCCTGCGGCTGTGCTTGGTGCCTTTGCGGGAGCCCTCGGCAGGCCCCATGCCGCCCGGGGGCGAGGCGCGCATCCCCGAGGAGGCGATCAGGGCCGGGGGCGAGGGGGGCGTCGCGGGGGGCGGCGAGGACGACTGCGGCGGGGACGCAGCGGGCTGGGGCTCGCTGCACAACGGAAACGAAGTGGCAGAGAAGAGAGGCGGTTTGTGATGAATAGAGTTGCTCGAAAGCGGCGCTTCTTCCGCAAACAAGAAGCAAGAAGCAAGAAGAAGAAAGAAGAAGAAAGGAAACGCGCGCACGGTTTGGTTTCTGGGCCTTCGCGCCAAGAAGAAAAGGAAAAGGAAAGAAGAAGAAGAGTGGAAAAGAAGAAAAGAAAGAAGAAGTCCGCTTGAGCCGCTGGCAAAGGCCAGCGTCACTTTCGAGCAACTAATATGGGTGTTTTGATCAGCGCAACTCTAATATGGGTGTTTTGATCAGCAGCACACATGAAAAAAAAAAAAATCCTGTCGCCTTTCCTGTCCGTGACTCGGATTTCCGGGACCTGAGAGACCGACATGACCCCAGAGGCGGTGCAGGAGACACCGAGATGGGATATGATGGCGGGGGAGCGGCCGACCTGACGATGAGCCGGATGCGGGGCTTCCGATCGCCCACCATGGGCCGGGACGAGGCGCCGGCCGGCTGGCGGGGCGGAGTCCCCGGGGCCCGGCGGCCCTTGGGGGCCGTGTCCTCGCGGGTGGGCGAGAAGAACGGGCCGCCCTCGCTGGGCGCCACCACCGGGCTCGAGACCAGCGGCACGCCCCCGTAGGGCGCCGGGCTGGCCCCCGAGGTGGCCGCCAGGGGGCTTGCCGACCGGCCCCGGGTGCTGGCGGGCGAACCGGACCCCGGGGTGCGAGCCGCCAGGGGGGAGGCCGAGTGGGGCGAGCCTTGGCCGGGGCTGAAGGAGGGCACGTAGTGGGTCCGCCGGACGATCTTCAGCTTGCAGCCCTCGCGGCTGGTCAGGGCGAAGGAGGGGTGGCTGGGCTTGGAGGAGGGCTCGCCGGGGACGCCCTTGGGGGCCGGCAGCCCGAAGACCGAGGAGCCGGGCCGGGAGGGGATCACGGCCGACTTGAAGCCCTCGCCCGCCATGCAGGGCGGGATGTCCTGGCCGAAGAGGGTCTGGAAGAGGCCAACCAGCCGCCGCCGGTGGACCCCGTGGAAGGACAGCCACGGGTCGGCCCTGGGCGGCAGCCGCAGCAGCGAGGTGGGAGCGAGAAGTGAGTGCGCGTGGAGGCAAGGCACTGCGACAAGGAGCATCCGCATACAGTCATCATCCAATCATCCATCATCCATCCAATCAACCAACCATCCCTCCAATGATCCAGCCATCCACTCATCACGGAGATCATCGTCATGCAGCTCATCGTCATCACGAGGGGGGTTGGCGGGGACGACGGACGCCAGCATGCGCCAGATCTGGTCAAGCAGGGCCCGGGTGGCCGAGAGGACCCGGTCGCCCGTGACCATGGCGGCCGTCAGCCCCGTGGCCGGGTCCTCCATCCCGGGGGCCCCGCGGTGCATCAGCACGGCCTCCTTGAAGTTGGCCCACTGGGCGGCCCCGAAGAGCAGCGGGCCCAGCTGGCTGCCCGGCAGGGGGGCCGCCGCGGGGCCGCCGGCGCCCAGGGCCACCGAGCTGGCCGGCGAGGAGGCGGCCGAGAGGGCGGGCGAGGGCGCCGGGGAGGGCGATGGGGGCGGGGTGATGTGCCCTGCGGGCGGGGGGGTGGGTGGTGTGGGCGCCCCGTAGGGGCCCACGGCGGCTCCCCGCAGGGGCGATCCCTGGCCCTGCTGGCGGGCGCCCACACCCCACGGAGCGGCGGCGGCGGGCGAGCCGGCCGGCGGCACGGGCGATGCGGCCGGGGTGGCGGCTTCGGGGCCGGAGGCGGGCAGGGACTGCATGGGGGTGACCATGGCCACGGCCCGGGAGATGGTGCCCTCGTGGGCGTGCAGCGAGAGCAGGGCCCAGGCACCGCAATGGGCGAAGGTCTCGTCGTCGCCCGCCAGGGCCCCGACGGGGATCAGGTACTCCTTGGGCAGAGGCGCTGAGTCGGGGGGGGGGGGGGGGGGGGGGGGGCGTGGGGACGGAGTGGGCACGTGAGGGGGGATGTCTGGGGGCGATGGGGCTGCCGGGCAGGGGGCCGGGGCAGGAGACAGACCGCAAGCCACCACGCCCTGGTTCTGGGGGGCGCCCGGGTAAGGCGGGGCCCCCATGCCGCCCACCCCGCCGATGCCCCCGGGCACGGCCAGGGCCGGGTTGGGCAGGCGCCGCGTCTTCTGCTGCAGCTGCTGCTGGTGCTGCTGCTGCTTCTGCTGGTGGGCGTGCAGGGCGCTCTCGCGGGCCAGCCGGGCGGCGCGGAGCCTGTTGAAGAAGCAGACCACGGGCCGCAGGGCAAAGAGCCGGATGGCGGGGCAGGGGTCGGAGGCGGTCATGCCCAGGGCAGCGTGGATGGTCTGGTAGAAGGGCGGCACCAGGTTGGGCGGGGGAAGGCCCTGGCGGAAGTTGAGCCGGAGCGGGGCCAGCGGGGCCACCGCGCGGGGGTCGGCCGTGGCGGGGCGGGGCGGCAGGAGGGGCGTCGTGTTGGTGACCAGGGGGGCCGGGTAGCCGCCCGGGACGGGGAATTGGCCCGGAGGGGGGACCGCCCACGGGGCCGGGGATAGGGTGGTGCCGGGGGGGCCGGCCGGGCCGGGGCCCAGCTGGGGCTTCTGGTTTGGGGCCAGGGGCATGGACATGCCCCGCATGTAGGTTGGGGCTTGGGCGCCAGGGGCGGGGTGGGGAGGACGGGGGCGGCGGCGGGCGGGAAGAGCTGCGGCTTCTGGTTGGGCGCCAGGGGCATCATGGAAGCGGCTGGGGCCCCCGGGTAGGCTGGCGGGGGCGGCGATGGGCTGGGTGAGGGGTTGGCCCAGGGTTGGTGAGGCGGGGGTGGGGTGCGGCTGTGGCTGGGCGGGGGCGGGGGCTGGAGAGTGGGATGGGGCTGGGGATGCGGAAGGCGGGGTCAGGGCCGTCGCGGCCGGGGCGGCGCCGTAGCCCATGATGGGCTTCTGGTTGGGGGCGCAGGGGGGGAGGAAGGGCTTGACGCCGGCCGTGGGGGGGAGGTTCCCGCCGCTGTATGAGCCGGGCCACCCGCCACCCGTCGCCGGTGGGACGCCCAGGACGGGCGGCGCGGAAGAGGCTGTGGGCGGGGGCCCGGTGGTGGTCGCGGGGTGAAGAGGCAGGATGTCCCCGCCCGGCGAGGCTGCGGGGCGGGTGAGGCGGGGGCCGCGTTGGCGGCCAGTTCGCCGCGGGGCACCAGGCCCAGCGGGGGCAGCAGGGCCCAGAGCTGCGCCAGGCAGCGCAGGGCTGTCTTGCGTACGCCCGTCTCCCACTGGGGTCCCGTGTAGGCCTCGAAGAGGGCCGCGTCGACGGCTCGCATGTGGGTCGCCGCGCTGGTGGTGGCCTCGGCTGCGGTCGAGGGCGCGGCCGGTGGGGGCGGGGGCGACTGGCCGTCCTGGAGCCAGGCCCCATGGTGGTGGCGCCCAGGTGGGGCGGAGGGGGCCACGTCTTGGGTTGGCCGGACTGCCACAGGGCCTGGGGGGCAGGGGCAGGGGCAGGGGCAGGGGCAGGGGGCAGGGGCAGGGGCAGGGGCAGGGGCAGGGCAGGGGCAGGGGCAGGGCAGGGGCAGGGGGGGCAGGGGCAGGGCAGGGGCAGGGCAGGGGCAGGGGCAGGGGCAGGGGCAGGGGCAGGGGCAGGGGCAGGGGCAGGGGCAGGGGCAGGGGCAGGGCAGGGGCAGGGGCAGGGAAGGGGGCAAATGGGGAAAACGGCATGGGGTGGGAAGGAAGGAAGGAAGGCCAGGGCCGGTTTGGGGGCCCCTCGCACCATGTAATGGGGTTCGTCGGTCCTGACCGGGGCGCCGTCTGGGCAGGGCGCTCATGTCGTTGGACATGAGGGTCGTCAGCAGGGCGTCCATGACCACCCCGGGGGTATACCCGTTGGGGTCCCGGACCCAGCCCAGGGCCCGGTGCAGGGCCTGCAGTTCACCCCAAAACCCAGTGCGACAGGACGTGTTGCGGTGGTTGAGATGGGAAGGCAATGACGTGACGGCGATCGGCAAGGGGGCTGCCCGCGGGGCAAGACGGGGGCATGACGGGCCTTGAGGAGGGCGTAGTTGGCGTGGTCGGCGAAGTTGTTGGGCCTGGCCAGGGAGGCGTCCCCGTCGAAATAGCGCTCGCGGAAGAAGCACAACAGATACTCGCCGGCGAACTTGACGAGGGGCGGCTGGTCGGGCCGGGGGCGGACCAGGTAGCCCAGCGCCTTGGCCACCTCGCACCGGACGGGGCCCGGCAGCAGCGGGTTGGAGAGCGCGCCTCCGAGAGTCTTGATGGAGCTCTTCGAGTCCATCATGCTCAGGCCCTGGACAGCCTGTGGGTGCGTGGGTGGGTGGGGGGTAGGCGCGTGGGTGGGGGAGGGTGGTGAGGATGTTGCGCGGGCCAAAGCGGGGCGGGTGAAAACAACCGCTGAAAGTGCGCGTGAGTGTGTGCGTGTCGGCAGGAGGGGGGATGGACGCAGTCCCGGGATGGGTGCCCGCCCGTTTTCACGGGGGACTATCGCTCGATCCTGCCGACATCTCGTGATGATCATGGCGGGTGGAGATGTACCTTGCGGACCGTCATGATCATGGCGGGTGGAGATGTGCCTTGCGGACCGTGATCTTGCCGATGACGTCGGGGTCCTCGCGCAGCTGGGTGGTGAGCATGATCTCGGTCTGGTTGAGCACGATCCGGCCCAGCCAGGCGCACTCGGGGTCCACCCGCATCCACCGGACAGGCATCTCGACCGCCGCCCCGTAGGGGTTGCTCTCGTCGTCGCACCGCACGACACGCGGCTGGCGCTGCAGGGTGCGCACCTGGGGGCGGGCGGGCGGGCGGGCGGGGGATGTATTGGCGGGGGGTGGGCAGAGCATTCGGTCGCGAGCGACTGTCTTGTGGCGGCGCGGTGGGCGAGATGGTGGAAGGTGGGCGCAATGGTGATGATAGTGGGTGTGATGATAGTGGGTGTGATGATAGTGGGTGTGATGATAGTGGGCGTGATGATAGTGGGTGTGATGTGATGATAGTGGGTGTGATGGTGATGGTGATGGTGATGGGTGCCGGGCGGGGGGGGGGGGGGGGGGGGTGATGTCGGTGGCGGGACCTTGGGCAGGTCGATGTCGATCGTCTGGTTGTCGCTGTTCATGGGGGCGTTGTGGTTGATGACGCTGCCGCCCATGTTGACCCGCACCAGCAGCGTGCCCCGGACCCAGGGGGGAGTGAGGTATAGCCGTGAACGGGGTGGATGAGGCGGCGCGATGAGGAGAGGCGGCAGCATCGGCGCGGCACTGGGGGTCGGGCGGCAGAAAGAGGCAGGGTCGGCGACGGGGGGAAGGGGGGTCGGCAGACCGAGTCGCGCTTGGGGTTATGCGGGCTGTCCTGGACGACGGTCACCACGACCCGCTCCTTCTTGGGGGTGTACTGGAAGCCGCACGAGAGGGCCGGCACCCCGGGCTGCTTGATGTAGTACTCGGCCGTGGCCCGGATGTCGGCCGCGGCTGGGGCGCACATGTGGCGCAGCTGGCGGACCAGCGGCCAGGTGCTCATCGTCAGCTGGGTGGCGATGGCCTCCTCCAGGGCCGCCAGCCGGTTGGGGTAGGGCAGCGGGGCCGCCGGGGAGCCGGCGGGTGGCGGGGGCGGGCTGGCGAGGCCGCTGGGGCTGGGCGGCATGGGGGCGGGCAGGGGCGAGGCCGAGGGCTCGGGGCTGCTGTTCAGGATGGACATCAGGCTCGGGTGGTGCGTCAGGATCGTCTGGCGGGCCACTTGGCACAGGTGCGCCAGATGCTGCCACCCAGACAGGGGGTCCCCGAGCGATGATGATGATGATGATCCGGGAGGAATGACGCTTGAGTGATGACGACGCTTGGGTGATGATGACGAACCACACCACAACCCCTTTTTTTGAGGGTCGGCAGACCTGCTGGAGGGCAGGCCCGGCGCGCTTGGCGAGCATGTGGACGACCAGGGGCGCCTTCAATCGCACCAGCTTACGGGTCAGGATCGACCGGTTGAAGAACTGGAGGGGAGGCAGGCGAGAGGGGCAGCGGAACAGAAGTCTGAGTCGGGTGGGTGGAGGGGGTGCCCTTCGGTGAGGCCGCTCTGAACAGGCAGGACGACAGGGGAGGGGGGGGGGGGGGGGGGCGAGGCAGGGGATCGGAGTGGGGCAGGGAGGGGGCGTGGCGGAGAGGAGGGGGAGGGGGAGGAGGAGGGCGGACCCCACGCTTCTCCTCTGGGGTATGAGGGCCATCCCGTCCTCGGCGTTGTCGTGGGCGCAGACGTAGTTCATGTCCTGAACCCAAACGATCCGCGGTGGAGGGGGGGGGGGGGGGAGAGGGAGAGGGGAGGGAGGTGTTGATGTTGGGTGCGCCTGCTGGGCCGTTCCCCTCAGCCCTCGGCCCCATCTTCATCTTCATCACAACCACGCCCCCCCCCCCCCCCCCCCCCCCCCCCCCCCCCCCCCCCCAAAGCAGGACGCCGCCCGCCGCGGACCTCGTAGATCATGTACCGATACTCGTCCAGCTCTGCGCTGCCCTCGATGAGTCGCTGCTGGATCTCGTGCTGCAGTTTCTGCACCAAGGTGGGGCCCGCAGGCGGCGGGGCCACGGGGGCGGCGAGGCGGTCCGGGCCTTGGGGTCTTCTTCTTCTCGGCGGCCTCCTTGGCGGTCCGCTCGGCCTCGGCCGCCTCGGTGGCCAGCATCTGGGTCACGTGGGCCTGCAGCGGCTTGACGGCCTCCCGGACCCTGAGCTGGGCCTGGGCGGCGAGATCCTCGAGGAACTTGTGCGCCAGGTAGGTCGGCATGCCCACCATCAGCCAGACGTCGTCCCTGCGGGGTGGGGGCCAGGACGCAGAAGGCCACTCACGGTCATGCTCACGACATGGACAGAGAGACCCAGCCCCCCCCCCCCCCCCCCCCCCCCCCCCCCCCCCCCCCCCCCCAGCCCCCCCGTCCAAGGCGGCGGTCACGGCGTCGTGTGCCCGGCGGCGGACCACAGGCGCGGGGTGATGAAGTGGCCGAAGTAAGACGCGGCCGCGGCGGAGACCTGGGCCAGCCGGGCGGGCGTCTGGGCCTCGATGCAGGGCTCCGTGTGGAGCAGCTCGGCCGAGAGGAGCGACATCATGGCCGCCGGGCAGCTGCGGCCCGGGGCCCGGGCAGGAAGACCTGCTTGTAGCAGCCCGTCGGGCCGAAGAGCTGCGTGATGGGATTGGCCAGCGAGGGCGTGGGCGCTGGGGAGGGCGAGGGCGCGGGGTCGAGGCGGGCGTGGCCGCGGGAGGGGGGCCAGCCCGAGGTAGGAGGCCAGGAAGGAGAGGGCCTGCCGTGGGGGGGGGGGGTGGTGGTGGTGGGGCGAGAGTGAAGCGCCACCCACGGCCAGCCTGATACCCGCACCACGACCATGACGGTCACCCCGCCAATCCTCCTCCCCCCCCCTCCCCCCCCCTTCCCCTGATCACGGCCCGGACCTGGGGCAGGATGGCCGTGGTGTGGGCCACCTCGCCCGTCCTGACGGGCGCCAGGCTGAAGTGGGTCAGGTGCCGGGGCAGCCGCGGGTCGGGGTACACCTGGAAGGGGCCCACCGCCACACCCAGCGAGGAGGCCGGCAGGGGCACGCGCACCTCGTGGACCCACACGGTCCGCGTGGGCATGGCGGGCACCGGGGCGGCCGGGTCGTTGGCGTCGAGGGCCGCCTGTCGCTGCAGCTGGTAGCGGAACTCGAGGGCCGGAGGGCTCTTGGAGACGTACTGACCGGGGGTATAGTGCGCGGGGAGAGGCAGCGGGCGGGAGGAAGGCGGGGAGTGAGCGTGGTGATCAGCTGGGGCGGCGACGAGAGGCCTTGAGGGCAATGACAGAGAGGATGGGGTGACCTGCCTCCAAAGTTGGCATTTGCCGCCCCTCCCTCCCACCCATGCGCCATCATTCCCCCAGCGGCTCAAACAACCACACACACCCACACCACGCTCACTTCGCCCACCCACGCCACCCCCCACCGACTCGGCATCTCCGTGACATCCACGCCCACCCCACCGCTCCATCCTAAACGCGGGAGGAGGAGGATTGGGCGGGAGGGAAGGTGGTGGGTGGGCGGAGGGGAGGGACGGGGGACCTTATTCACGAGCTGGCCCGTGCACACCACGATATTTTCGGGTGCCGTGCTCAGCTCAATGGTGAACGTGCAGCGGGGCAGGATGTTCTGCGAGGCCACCCCGATGGTGGGCGACGAGATGGCGCCCTCGTCCTCGTCCTCGATGACAATGCTGTGCGCCTGGTCGTCGGCGGGGCCCGGGACGCCCATCATGCCGCCCTTCTCGTCGGCGACCCGGGGCTTCTTCATGTCGGACGCCGTGATGGGCGCGCCCAGGCCGTACCCGCCCGCCCCGGCCAGCTGACCGCAGCCCATCCCCAGCGCGCCCTCGAAGCACGGGAACCAGAGGTGGGCCGGGGCCGAGCATGTGTCCACCCAGGTGTAGGCATGCGCGGGAATGCGGGACGGGGCCGTGTGCGGTGGGTAATCTCCGGGGTTATAGAAGTGAAAGCCGGCAACAGGGTGGTCGAGCTCGTAGTGAATGGTCAACATCACCAGAAAGGGAGATGGCGCTGCACGGGGAGGGGAGAGAATGACAGGCGTGAAGGAAAGTTCCAGACAAGTGTATTTCTGCACCTGTTCGGTGACAGAAGTCGGAACCTTCACCACCAATTCACCCTCATCGGCCCCCTCTTGAACAAGTCGATAGAAAGCATTGTATGAGGACAGATCGCGAATCTTCTCTTGCTCGGGAATGACAACACCAAGCGGATCGTGGTACTCGAACATGGCGACATGTCCATTCACCAGGGTCTGTGTGATTCCTGTGGTACCCGGAAGGAGACGTGAGCCCCGTTTTTATTCAGAGAAAGAACGAACGTATTTGACGAGCATGGAGCCGGATTTCGCGGAAGTCACGCCCCGGTTCAGGGGCAATCGATATCTCAACAAACCCTTCGACGCGTTGCGCGGGAACGTCCACATCTACCACGATGCGTTGATGCAACGTAAAAACGAGGAAAGAAAGAAAGTCAGCATCAATTCGGCAAACAAAAGGGGAGGCTATACGTATAATGAATAGGATTGTTGCATTTGCTCGCGGAGGGGGCAAAATCGCGCACGCGAATTTTCCCTGTTTGACCGCCTGCCGTTCCCTGGCAGAACTAACTATCCCAGGGTTTGAACGGATGCGCCGGAATTGCTAGCCGTCTGTATTCTCCGGGACTTGATGGCCATAAATACTGCCGCTGGCTATATGTTGACCAAAATTCGCCCCCTCCACAGCAGAATGGCATTTGGGAACCCTACGGCCGTCCCCAAATGAGGTTTCACCATCAGCCAACACCACAGAATGCCGTTGACCCGGCATCGATTGGACGGCCATTAACAAACACCAAGGGTTGGGGAGAAACCAATCGTTGCGGAGAGTCACCGGAAATACGTGCGATGGCAGGAGACAGCTGGGAGAGCGGTAGGGAGGGGGGCGAATGGGTGGGGGAAGGGGATGGGGTGTGGATGAGGAGGGATGATGAATGGCTCTTCTAAAAAATGTCCGACATCCGGGCCACTGCCATAAAATCGTTCAAATCGATCAACCCGTCTCCATCGGTATCCACTTCTGCCATCATAGTTCGAAGCTCATCGTCGGAAACCTCGAAACCGATCTGATGGGCAACCGTTCGAAGATCTTCGAAGGAAATCAACTCAGGCTCGGGACCCTCCCTTCTGTAGGCCGTGAATAATCTGAAGGCCTTTGTGATTTGATCTTTGGTTTCCTTGGAGGCCTGGGCCGTAGAAAACCGGGAAAAGGCAGATGAATCGAGGCATCCAAGAGCTGGCAGACCATTCTCGTGGTGAGTAAACTGAGAAAGGTGTCAAAATTAATGGTCCCAGATTGATCTTTATCGATTGAACTGTAGAGCAATTTGAGCTCCTCCTTGGATGGTTCATATCCCAGGGATCGTAGCACAACACGAACATCCTTCACATCGATCTTGGATTGAAGAGCCTTCTCCTCATCAGGATTCTGAACAAAAACGAGGAAGGCATTCCTGATGTCTGAAAGTTGGCCTTCGGTGAGCTGGATCAACGAGTGGGCTCGTTTACGATCCTTCTCCTCGCGGGCGCTGAGCTCCGTACTTTCCATAAAGTGGGGAGGAAGGGCGCGGCGAAACAAACGGCACTGCTCCTGTGACCCTGCTCGCTCTGCAGACTCTCTCGATGGACCAGCCCACGCCGCCACCAGCGGAGCCGGCAAATCCACAGCCTCAGGCCGCACCAGAAAAGACAGGGTGGCGCGAGGGGAAAAAACACAAGCTCCCACCGATGAAGAAGGACTCGCGGAAGAAGCCCCGCACCGGATATCTGCCCGAGATCCCGCTGCCGACGATCACACCGAATCCGGAGGTTTTCACATATGCAGGGCTTCGCTGTGTCGAACCGTATTATGTGTCGCTCAGCACTATGGCAAAACGGCGTTGGGTTGGGAAGACTGTTCTCTCCATCTTCGAGGAGGAATTCCCCGTCTACCGTCAGTACCAGGTCTGTTGCTCGCGCATCCGATATGTATGCGGTTTGTTGCTTTGCCAGGGTCCGTGCATCGACGGCGGTCGCATCCGAGTCAACGACCGCCGGGTGGAGCGGTCTTTCGTCATCAACGACGGGGACCAGGTCTCTCCCCCCCGGCCCCAAAGTGGGTGTCACCCCCTCCCTTCCCCCACCCCCGCCACTGCCCTATTCTGCGCTAGGTTTCGCATATCTTCCACCACCACGAGCCATGCGTCTTCGACATGCCCATCGAGATTATCAGCAACACCCCGGAGCTGGTGGTCGTCAGCAAGCCGCCCTCCATCCCGGTCCGAGTTTTTGTTTTGGTTTGCTCTGATCCCTCGGATCCGCGTGCGCCCAGGTGCACCCTTGCGGACGGTACCACTTCAACACGCTCTTCTCCCGGCTGGAGAAGGAGTTTGGCTTCGTGGGGCTCCATGGTCTCCTCCTCCCCTCCTCTTCCTCCCCTCCCCTCCCTGCACACGGCCCACCCCTCTGACACGCCCCTCTCGTCTCGCTGCATCTGCAGCCCTGAACCGACTCGATCAGGCCGTGTCGGGGGTCGTTCTGCTGGGCCGCAACAAGCAGTCCTCGGGCAAGTCCGTCACACACGCACACGCACGCACACATCACCCAGGCATCACACATGCATCACCCAGGCATCACATGCATCACCCAGGCATCACACATGCATCACCCAGTCTTGCCTTTGCTCGGCCGCTCCAGGCGAGTCCGTCGCAGCACACGCAGACGTGCAAACGTGTCACCCGGCCTTGCCTCGCGCTGTCCCCTCTGCTGCCGCGCCTCACCCAAAACTGACATCCGCACTTCCACTTGCCCGCCTGCTGCCTGCTGGCGAGTGATCGATCGGTCGCTCACTCAACTGCCTGGGCTGGCGGGTGGCTGCTGCTGTTTTGGGGGGGCTGCTGCTGTTTGGGTTGGGGTGCAGGATCCTGGAGGATCTCCGAACGGGTGCCGTCCGGAAGCACTACATCGCCCGCGTCTGGGGCGCATTCCCCGAGTCCGTGTGCGGGTGGGGGGGCCAAGGTGCCGCACAGGGCCGCCCGATTTTGGCTGCCCATGCCCCATCCTGGCACCGCACCATCCCGACCCTCGCTGACGCCTTTCGGTCATGTGTCTGCCCGCCCGCCCGCAGGACGCTGACCGTCGATGCGGCCCTGACCTGGTCGGCGCCCCACCTGCGCACCGTCCGGGTGGCCAAGCCCGACGAGGACGCCGGGAAGGCCTCCGTGACCCGCTTCACACGCATCTGCGCCTCACGCGACGGCACCCAGTCGCTCATCTTCTGTCCGTAGTCGCGCATACGACGCATAGCGCACAGCACACACAGCACAACACACAACAACACACAACACAGCTCCCACACCGACTTGTTCCTTTCAACATCGTCCTTCTTCCTGTACAACACAACACACAACACACAACACAACACACAACACACAACACACAACACAGAGATATTTGGGCCGGTTGGGGATACTAAGCTCACAGGAGAAAACCCAACACGCATCCTGTCTTGACGCACATCGCACAACACACAACTCAACGCATGCTTCCTTCCGCTTCCTTCCCGCGCAGCACAGCAAAGCACATATGCGGCACACCACACCGTCGCGCGCAACACAACACGCACATAATGCATGTCCCCCAACTCGGAACTTAGAGGGCCCACAGATAGACATGCGCTATGTGCCACGTGCTCTGCAAGACTCGCCGTTTTTGTTGCTGCCCCTCAATGCCTCGCCACTTCATCTAGCAACGTCTCTCGCCCCCTGGGGGGATGCAGGCGAGCCCATCTCGGGGCGGACCCACCAGCTGCGTGTCCACCTGGCCCATGCCGGGTTCCCCATTGTGGGGGACCTCGTCTACGGCCCCAACCGGCCCCGGGTCGCCTTCCCCAAGTTCTTCATGGGCAAGCCGGGAAGCTACCAGGGGGCTCGGCACCCGCCCCCATGCCTGCTGCACCCCTACCTGCCTGCTCCTCCGGCAGCCGCCCAGGAGACCTCCCCCGCCCCGTCCCCGTCCCCGTCCGCTCCTGCCCCCTCGCCGGCCCTGTCTGCGGCCTGCGAAGAGGAGGACGCCGACGCCGACGCTGGCCGTCAGGGCGACGGGTCCGTCCTGCCGCCGTCTCGTCTTTTCCCCGGGGCTGTGCACACATCACGGACTGCCGATCTTTGGGGCGTATATACATCATCCCCCGCTTTTTTTCGTCCCTCTCCCCTTCCCCTTTGCCCCCCAGTTTGGCTCGGGTCCCCCATTCGGACGTCATCCGCATCCCCGCCCACCCGTACCTGTCCGATCCGTACTACTGCTTCGAGTGCCGGGGGGCCGTCTACATGCCCCCCTGCCAGGAGGCAGAATCGCCCCTGGCGGGTGCCACAGCCACAGCCACAGCCACACCCACAGCCACACCCACACCCACACCCACACCCACACCCACAGCCACAGCCACACCCACAGCCACCAGCGCCGCCACGAGCCCGGCCGCTGTGCCCGGGGTTCCACCCGCTGAAGCCGCTTCGCCCCAACCGGTGCCAGCCACCGGGGCCTCCGCCTCCCTTTCCTCCACTTGTGCCGCTCCAACCCCGGCGGTGGCATCCTCGCCTCAACCGCGCCCCGGAGAGAGCCACCCGCGCATCCAGAGCGACATCTATGAGGTCTCGGTCGCTTGTTCTTGCCCCGTGCCGACCCACTTTTTGCGTCGTGTCCATTCAATAGGTGAACGACATGGCCATTTGCTTGCACTCGCTCTGCTACCAGGGCCCCGGGTTCCTGTTCCAGTCTCAGGCCCCGGACTGGGCCCTTGAGATCTTGGACGGGAGGCCGCTGCCCCCCATCCCCGCATCCGCAGTCGATTCCGCCCCTCCGACCCCGCCGCCCTCGTAATTGCAGGCTTGCTTTTCTTCGTAATTGCAGGCTACCTTGGTAAAGGCAAGCAGGCACCATCTTAGCGGGTGTGCTCTTTTTTGGTATGCATGTCAAACCTTTCCCGGACAGACGGAGGTCACCCTTCCGTTCGGTCGGCTTTTTTGGCTTTTCTTCTCGGACCAGTTCGCTGTCTTTCGCGTTTTCCCCTCGTCGGCTCTCGGCTCCCACGTCATCATTAAGCTCCCTGGCCGGAATATCCGCCCGAACATTAGTGGTCCTCGACATTTACTCCGGCCCGGTTCAATGCGCGAAAATGGAATTGAGGCCGGGCCGAGTCATCACAACCAAACTCAGAAAGACACCAACCGATGCCCCACCACATCCGTCTGTTGCTATTCATGTTCCGCTCATCACCCCGTCGATCCTCTTAGTTTTGTGCATCTCATCTTCTACGATTCTGTCTCCGAGGAGGCCATCATCTCACACCTGACCCTTTCCATTTCCCCGCCAAATTTCATGCAACGGTTGCTCCACCAAGGTCCGGCCACTTTCTTCCTCCAATTTCGGTCTCGACCTCTCGCTCTGCTGCTTGCTCAGGCTATGATTTGGCGCCCACCGCTCTCCCATCCACCCGCTCCATCTTTGGGAGGTGTTGGCGAATACACCCAAGTCACACTGAAGAGCATATCGGAGCACTCTGGGATTATCCCGGACATCTGGGCAACCTATCCAGTAGTCTTTCGTTAGCCCAACCTCACCCACAGGTCCCTGACTTTTCCTCACGCCAATTCCAATTGTAGTTGTTGTAGGCCACAGTTGCCTTATACAAAGGGTCCACCGACCCGATCTATTTGGCTGTAGGAGAACTCTTTCGCACCACGCGCACGGTGTGTGCCCTCCGAGATGGCTTGGAGGGACTTGGGTTGTTGCTGATTCCCAAGATGTATGAGCCTTCCTAAGGGCATCACGCTGATGCATTTTTTTCTCTTCATGTGAACATTGCCGTTTTTCAATTGTGAATTCTTCCTCCTTTCCCGACTTGAGGGTCCATCATGCCCTCAGTTTCTTTCTCGTTCACTTTCGGCGTTCGTGGGTTGCAACTTAGTGCCTACAAGACATGGCGTTGCGTACCAAGGGGATACACGCTCGCACACGAGCAAACCAAATCGATGCAGTGCCTTGGTGGGTGCTTCGGCTTCCTTTTCAGGCGAAAGAAGAGCGCCCAGGAACAAGAACTTTTAAGGAAGGAGCAGGAAATGCTTCTCGCAGAAACAGCTGCTGCCCTCGATGAGGATTTTTCGGAGGATCAGTTGAACTCCCTTTTGGAACGACAGGTTTGTGCCTTTTCGAACTTATATGGGATATTGGTATCGTTTTCCTCCAGGGTGGATTATTCAAAAACAGCACAATTTCACTCGATGGTGGCGGGTTCGACGATATCGATGAGCTGCAGGGCGACTTGCACGCAGCGCCCATGCCCGCTCCTCCTGCGCGTACCCAGGCTGCAGATTCAGCTCCTCTTCCACCCTCTCGAAAAACCAAAAAATCATCAAATCACCCCCGCCCCCGCCCGGCCATGGCTGGCCCCTCCGCCGGTGCAGTCCCCCAAATCCACGCCGACCCCACCCTCCTTCCGCCCCCGTTGGCAGATATGCCTGCATTCCCCCTTCCTCCAAGCACCCAGAGCTTCTCCTTTCCCCCGCCGCCTCCCACTCTTCGGCACCCGGGTTTCGGCCGTGACGAGGAGGCTGTCCCTCCGGGGGTCTCCGCCCCACCGTCATCCTCCGCTGCGGCCAAGCCAAAGGTTCCGCTCTCCCAACGGAGTGGCGCCTCCGCGTTTTCGATCGACGACGGCGAGGAGATCGACTAGAGTTTTGGGTGGCTCCACCCCATCCCCCCACCACCCCCGCTCCTCCTCTTGAGGTGACGCCACACCGGGTCACCCCCCTCACCCCCATCGTCATTCGCTCTTTTCTTTCTCCTTCGCGCCCTCCGATCTGTCCGTTCACCCGCTTGCCCGCCGCACCTTTTGTGACTCGGCTCACCTGAGATGCCCCACCCCTTCATCCCCCCCGATTCCACCCACCGAACCCGCACCCCAAATAACGCAGCCAACCTCGAACCGGCGCTTATGGCCTTCACCTCCCCTCCACTCCTCCGATCTTTCCACATCCTCGCATTTCTGGCCGTGTTCCCTCTTGGCTGGCCCTGAAATATTGTGTCGAGCAGAACCATGCCCCTCAATCCCCTGGAGATCCCGAGACACGCGGTATTCACAGAGGAGAGGGGAACACGAGAGGGGCGGGGATGGAGGCGCGACACTCAAGATCAGGTGCGTCGTTACTACCACCCCACCTTCTTCGGGCGAGAGCGTCGGGATGCGAGGCTGGGGAGGAATGCCTCATCCCCGCCTGTTCTTCTTTGGGCGGCCTCGGATCGCTGCCATCTTCTCGGGTGTTGGTGGGGGACTCTCCGCTTGATCGGGCTGTTCGGGGGGCTTGCTCGGCTCTGCCTCTTGGCTGACCACCCCGCGGCGCACCTTCATGAGCTGCATCAGGATCGTGGACGGCTGGAACCGCAGGCGAACGCTGTCGCCCTTGGTATACAGCGAGACGGCCGGATAGTAGGTGGTGCCGATGGGTTCTGTCAACCGGAGGTGGTGGGTCAGGGGAACCCCGTTGCGGCAGTAGGAAATCGTGCGCTGGTCGAGGTCCAACCGCACCAAAATCACGTCGCGCTCCGTGTAGGGCGAGACATCGATCGTTCGACCCAGGGAAGACGAGGTCAGCCAGCCCCATCTGCAGGGACCCACACAGACGGAAGAACCCGAGGTGAGCGCCCCCTGAAAGACACAGGAAGCAGAAGTCCAGACCGATCGTAGCTGTAGCCAACCGAGGCCAGCAGCTCGTTCGCGTCCTTTTGGAACTCCTGGGCTGTGCAGCCGATGTAAATGTCGCGCCCGCCGCTCCCGCCATCGGCTGATCCCCGGATCTTACTGCAGGGACCGTTGCCTTCGTGAACAATTTCCACCTCCCAGATATGAAGACCTGCGGGGACAATGACGGCGGCTGCTCGAAGAGAAAACCGACAGACCATTCCGAAAGCCGGTGTCTGCCCGGATCATGGATGCGCCGGTAGGTTCTACCCGAGTGGCCACTGTACGAGTTGCATCCAAGACAGCACCGCGCTGAACGTGGTCAGGAGACCAACGGAATGACTGGAAGGAGATGTTGGGGCAGATGGCGCGCACGAGTTGTGGAATGTTCTGAGCCTCTAGAAGTGGAGCAGGGCTGCAGTTTTCAAAATCCCAAGATGCCTGAAGATAATTTTTCCACGTGGGCGCAATACCAAGAACAATGGTGCGGAAGCGATGACAAGTGTGTGCAATGGCAAAGAGAGTTTCGATAGGCATTCCAAGCAAAGGAGTGCAGCAGTAGCCAATGACATCGTCCGGAAGCAAATTGAAAATTTGCATTTCGTGGTGGGAATTATCACAAGAAGAGTGTTCGTTGCCCATGTGGACTCAGACTCACATCGGACGACGACACACACGTCTTCCACCCCCTTTTTCGAACCGTCCGGACGTTGGCAACTTCCGGCCAAATGGCACCAGCCAACACCACCGCCATCAAGTGCATCCCGGTCCCCTTAATGAACCTAAGGTTTTGAAAAATTGAAAATTTTGCGTCCGCCGAAGGGGCCGGAAAGGATATTTCTCTTGGCGTTCGGACGTCCTCGTGGTCTTCTCGAACGGACATAAGGTGAAATTGATCCGCAGTGATCGAGTCCCACCCGCGACCACACAAGACATCGATGGTCAATATCAGGTTTTGACCTCGAAGCGGCTCGGGTGCTTCGCAGGGGAGTCCAAACACCCTCGGTGCATTGAGGGAAGGCACCTTTGCTACACCATTGCGAGAAAAGACCATTGACTTCCCGGCCCCCGCTGTAGGGTCCCTCGGAGTTTGCCCCGGTGTCATCCTGCTGGGTCGTCCGGTGGGTGTCGGTCATCACTCGGCCCACCTCCTGGCCCGCTGCGCCCAGCGCCACGCCCCCAAGTTGGCGCATTCGCTAGAAGCCCCCCTCCCTCGGTGCCCCGGGGGAGCCCGGCCGCCCCGCCCGCGCCCCCTGGCTGGCCCGGGCCTCGCTTCCCCTGTCAACTTTTCCGCACCCTGTGCTCCCTCATCATGACAGTGTCCGGGTTCGCGAATGGTGGGATCTGCCACTGATCCTCCGGCAGGATCTCCATCAGGGGGAGGTGGCCGTCCGGGGGGGTCTCATGATGGATCATCTGGAAACGCGACACCCTGCCGAGTGGCAGACCCAACTCGCCTTGCGTTCGGCACATCACACCTCCTCCCCCCTGGTCCCCCTGCCCCAGTCATCCCGACGGCTACAACCCCCCATCTGGTGACGGACCTAACCCATTTGGTCTCCAGACCAAATGACCCCCCGATGTTTCTGTGTGGTGGTGTCGCCCGGTGTCGGCCTATGCCCGTGTGAGATACATGGCGATGCCCTCGGCACAGAACGATCTCAAGTGCCCACGGCTTTTCGGGTCTCAAACGATCTCGATCGGCCATTTTTTCCGGATGTCTCCTTGTCCCAAGAGAAGCAGGCCACTCGCGAGACGTCGATGAAGTTCGCTTTTCTCTGCGCCCTTTTTCTCACTGTTGCCTTTGCCGCCAAGAAGGAGATTACGCTCCGTGAGATGATCAAGGGGTTTGTGTTTTCCCTTCTTTCCGCTCGATCTGACCCCGCTCTCCATGCAGCTCTTGGAATGTTCTGGTCGAGCACTATGACGCCACCACTGGCGAGTCTGTTGGTGATGCGGCCGAGTTTGGCGTGCTTGAGCTCCTGAACGATAATGTCACCATGAAGTTCTCCTGGTTCATCAACTCCACCGAAGGCGAGAAGAAGGACGAGCGCGAGATTCGTGTGGTCTTCCCGGAATCTCGCTTCGAGGCCGAGGTGTACGCCTGGGCCAAGTCCGAGGTGGAGCCCGCGACCCCTGTCAAGCTCATGAACCTCAATGTCCAGGTCCGTCTCCTCCCAGCCGCTGATGTTCGACTCTTGCTTTTGCTTGGGGAATAGACCCTCTCGAACAAGATTTTCAGCAGCGTCGGCACCCTGGCCACTGGCAAGACCTACCAACTTACGGTCCGTCTCTGGTCGTCTCGGCTTCCTGAACTTGCTTTTTATGCGCGTGCGTCTGTAGATGTCTGGCCCCAACGTCTGGGTCTTCACCGTCTTTGACGCCAAGGCGCCCCAATTTGTCACTGTCTACTCTGCCTCGAAGACCTCGGTCCAGAAGGTTCGTCTCACCTTCACAATCGGGCTGACCTTCTCTTTGCTTCAGCCCCAGTCATTTTTCCAGCGCTTCCAGCTGAGCTTCATGATGCTCGGCGTCTACTTCATCACCAAGATTTTCGGCAAGAAGCAGCAGCAGCAGCCCGAGCAGCAGCAAGCCCCGGCCGCTCCTGCCGCCCCGGGCGCCCCAGCCCCGGCCCCGGCCGCCCAGGCTGAGGGTGAGGGTGAGCGCGAGCACCACGACTAGAACCTCTCCTGCCTTTGTCAGTTCATTAATTTTTTTTGTGGGTGGGGAGACCCATCCCGATTTCTGCTTTTGATCTCTCGATTTTTCTCTTGACGATTCGAACAATTGAGTGGCCCGTTTTCCTCCCCCATTCGAGACGAACGGAGCTTGGGGAGATCGTGGAACCCCGCGCTTCCATTTCCGGCGTCTCCCTCAAGTGTGAAATCGACACAGGGCGACAGCGTCTATCCCGTATTATGACGGAGAAGCTGTCATACGTCCCCCCGGCTGCTGCGGCCCCACAAACTTCTTGTTACCAGTGCATTGAATGCGGAGAGTTGGTAGGCGAACTTGTCAAAACTTTTTCACCTGGGTCTGTTGTTGTCTTGACGTGATCCGCTTTCACTCCAAAAAAGGAATTTCAAACTGACCCATTGTGTCTGAGAATCCCGTGTTAGTTCGCCTCGATCGATTTTCGAATCTGCCCCGAGTAGGATCATTGTCAGAGGATCGCTGACTCACTCTTAGAATCTGAGCCTCTTCCCATCGCACTCCAACTATTTTTACTGAAAAAACGCGCGTACAGGCATCTAGTAAACAATAGGTTTCTTCTCACATTCACCGGTTGGGTCTGGAATTGGGATGATCACGATCGCACCTGAGTTTCTCCCTCCCCCGCAGCAAGGACTTGTCCGATATCTGGGAATTGTCATTCTCTTCGATGCCTGTCTGTCAGAAACGATTGATTTCGGCTCCTCCCCACGAATGCCGCCCGCCTTCAGACATCAAATGGACCCACAGCGTGGGCGGGGCGGAGAGTATCTTGCAGTCTCTCATCACGGCGGAGTCACCGTACAGCTTCACGGACATCCTTTTTGCCGTGCTGCTGGAATACATTGGGTACGTCACCGGGATTTACGTTGGGTTGCTTGTCGCCGCAAGGTCTGCAGGACACCCGATTTCGGGGTCAGCGCATCATCATTCTCCCCGCCTGCAGGTATTTCCCCCTGAATGCCAGGCCAACGCCCCATGGGCAAGCGGGGAACGCTCATCCACCACGATTTCGGTGTGTTCCCATTGTTTTTTTATTGCTTGTGCTGAACGCTCGACCTTCTCCACGGCCATGCTCTCTCCCCCCCCCCCCCCCCCCCCCCACCCCAGAAAAACCAACGTCCTCGTGTCGGTCCTCGTGGCCAGCTTTGGGAAGGCGCTTTTCTTAGTGGCCCTCGTGTGGGACTACCCCCTGCGCTTCGTGGACCTCATCAACTGCTTCGTCTTCGCCTGCCATGTGCGTTCTATCGAAGGTCTCTGCTCCCGGGGGGTTGGATCCACCACCGCCGCTCATGGTCTCGCGGTTCCGCTTCTTCGCAGTGGTGTTTTTCCGGACAGTCCGATCGGTCATCCCTCCGGCCGCGGTGGTGGCCTGTGGCGTGCTGGTACGGTTCGCCGTGCGCTGCTTCTGCTGTCTCTCCCCCGCCATCCCGTGCGTCATCAAGGTCCTTTGAGTGGATAAAAATGGGGCCGGCGCCCGATCGCATTGTTGCGAGCGCGGGGGACAGATTTCTCGGGGAGAAACCGCTCCCTGCCGGAGAAGCACCATGCCGGATCGGGACATGACACTCCAACCTGACCTCCCGGCATCAAACTTGTGGCCGTTCGTCAAGGGTGCGTCCAAGCAGCCCCACACCCGGAATGAAACGGCCAGAACGTCGTCTCAGAGGCGCGAACCGGTTTGCCTCCATGAGTCGGCCGGCTGCTGCTCCGGTGTGTTTTGAAGCCCAGATCGGCGGCACTAGCTCAACTGTCGGCATCCTCTGCCAAAGTTGGCGTACAGGTGTTGGTTTGTGGTCGCGGGGGTAAAGGGACTGATCGCGCGGGGGTGTGTGAGACGGCCAGTCTGTCGAAGGAATGGGCGGGGAGGAGGAAATCATTGGACGCATTGTGCCGGCACGGCATGCCAAGGAGCAGGAGCATCCCGTTCAGGGTGCACTAAAACCGAGGGCAGTTTGGTATGATGCGGTGATGCGCTTGCGACTGTCCAAGATTTCGTTGAATTGGCTCGCTTTTCAACGTAAAGTCACTCGGAGACGCACAGACTCGGAAGACGGTTGGAATTGTGAGAGCATGATGGAATGTTCAGTGAGCTGTTGTCTGGTGTTGTGACCCTCCAAAAAAAATTTAAAGATATCATGTTCGCCCTCAATCAAATGGCTGAATGACAAAGAACAACTGGGCACAAAGAAGCAAACTTTATTTCGCATGGCTTGGTGATAGTCTGCCGTGCCTTGGTTTATCTCTCCTCACCGCGCTCAACCTTCACAAATGCGTACTGAGCGTTGCACGTATTCCTGGTTCCGCATCTACCCCGGCCACGGCATTCGCTTTGTTCGCCTCGACTCCAAGGTTTGTTTTCTCCAACCCGAACAGAACCAAACCTTCCCGATGCCCCTTGTGGGAATGCTTCGAAAATCATTATCCATTAGGCCTTCCTGTTCGCCTCTGGCAAGTGCCGCCACCAGTTCCACATGAAGCGTAGCCCTCGCACCATTCTGTGGACCGGTGAGTGGCGCAAGGCCCACAAGAAGGATGTCACCGTTGAGGTGCACAAGCGCGCGAAGAGGAGAACCGTCCGCTACCAGAAGGATATCATCGGCATGACCCTCGATGAGATCCGCAAGACCCGCACCACTAAGCCCGAGAAGACTGCCGCCGCCGATGCCGCTCTTAAGTCTGAATCCTTTTTTTTCAGACGTTGGTTTACTCAGCATTTTCACAGGGAGGTCAAGGCCCGCCAAAAGAAGCAAAAGAAGACCACCAAGTTCGATGGCCCCAAGGAGAAGATCGCCCAGAAGACTGTTGCCTCCCAGGGCCGCAAGTAAATTTCTTCTTGGTTCTGCTCCTTGCCTGGAATACTTGGCTCAGCGCGCATACTTAGATTTGTTTAGATCAGATCGGGTGGAACCAAAGACTCTAACTTCATCATTTGTCGTGTGCTTTCAACACATCGGTTTTTCCGCACTACTCCTCGGCCCCTGAAAAAACAGGGAAAGCTTAGTCGGTTCTTGTTACGGTTTCACGGCTTCTCAAACGGGAAGCGACATGCTTGGTGACGCATTCCCGCATAAGGGCGGCTATTTGCTGGCACCCTTCGCTGGCCAGCTGCATCAAGTCGGCCAGCTTCTCACAAGGAAGCTGCGAGCCGAGCTGGAGCAGGGAAATCTCCCCGCTGGCGGGAAAAAGGGCCACCGGGAGGTCGGGCGAGGCACTGCCACCCGGGCCTCCACCCGCCGCACCCTCCTCGGAGCTGTTCGGATCTGTGGGTCATGCAACGAGAGGAAGATGAACGAACGAAGGCGGGCGGGCAGGAGGGGCAGGAGGGGGTAGGAGGGGGGGGTGGGGAGGATGGGGCAGGGGATGGGAGGGGCAGGGGATGGGGCAGGGGATGGGGCAGGGGATGGGGCAGGGGCAGGGGCAGGGGCAGGGGCAGGGGGCAGGGGCAGGGGCAGGGGGCAGGGGCAGGGGGCAGGGGCAGGGGCAGGGGGCAGGGGCAGGGGCAGGGGCAGGGGGCAGGGGGCAGGGGCAGGGGGCAGGGGGCAGGGGGGCAGGGGGCAGGGGGCAGGGGGCAGGGGGAGGTCAGACCGAGTACGGCTGTGTCCTGAAGGAAGCCCGCACTGCAGCAGGCCACGAAGTCGTGCATGGGAATTCCGGCATCGACCAGGGCAAGGGTGGCTGCATTCATGGCGGCCGACCTGACGCCTACTGGGGTGTGAGTTGCGGGCAATGTTCGGGACAGACCCCCATCCGCTTGTACGACATTGATGTTGATGCTGATCTGTGAGCGGGGGAACTGCTCCCCGACGATGGCCGTCTGGAGGGTCTGTTGGAGGGCCTGGGCAATTTCCTTGTTCCGCCTGAGCAAAAAGGCAGTGGTCCCTTTGTTTGGCGGTGATATGTGAGAAGAGACCTGTCAAAGCGGCTCCGGACTCTTCGGTCGCTCCCGCTGAATGGGGCGAGGAAGAATTCGACGCTGATCTGCGCACGGCCGGTTTGATTCCGACTCCGGAAGGTGCTCTAGAAGTGAATGGGGCGTCTGTGTGCTTGATGTCGTGGGGGACACTGACCTCCTTGGGTCCCTGGACAGTAGCGTAGACCACGGTGTTTCCCTGGTGCCACACCGCTGAACCATCTGCACCCGGCTCGACACCCATTTCACACCTAAAAAAATTAATTGGTTGATGGGCATAATCATGCGTACAGACTCGATGAGCCGTAACTCCTTGGGCCGCCGGCCATCTTGGCGAAGCCCGGAAAAGAGAAAGCGATCGACCATACTTCCCCCTGTCGTATCTTGCAAAATTGGTTGTTTCAATCTCCTTTGTGATGCGTGCTTTGTGGTATTTCGCTCTGCTGGTCATGGTCGCATCGGCAAGGCCCATTGTGATTGGTTGCGTTGGAGATAGCATTACAGAAGGTAAGTATCCCGGTGATTTGCAGGATCTGCTGGGCAAAGACTACAAAGTTTACAACTGGGGCAAAAGTGGCACCACTCTGCAGCATGCTGGGGACTACCCCTATTGGAACAGCACTGAATTCCGGGAAAGTATGAATACCACCGCAGACTATTTTGTTATCCAGCTGGGCACCAACGATGCCAAGACTTGGAATTGGAACCAGGATCGTTACACCAACGATTACAACGAACTCATCAACCTTTACGTGACCCGGCCAAACAAGCCCAAGGTTTTCATCAACATTCCTCCCCCGCTCTACAAGGACGGTGGTCCGCTTCGCCAGTTGTCGCATCATCTTCCTTCACACTCACATTATGTTTTTTTTAGTCTATGGAATGCAGCAATCCGTCATCAACACCGTTTTCCCCGAGCTGATTCCTCAAATTGCCGCCGACCACGGGCTGCCCACGATTGACATCTTCAATTACATGGGTGGTGGTCCGTCATTATTCTTGGTTTTGCTTTGCACTTTTGTGCCGAACCCACTCGTCGTAGCCGCCCTGACACAGCCGGATCTGTTCGCCGATGGGTGCCATCCGACCCCCGAGGGTTACCTCCACCTCGCTGCTGCCGTCCGTGAGGCGATCACGAACAACTAAAAGACCCCTTTGTTGGCCTTGTAACGGATTTGTAATCATACTTTTGTGTCGGACTTGCGCTCCCCGTGGCGAAGTGGGCGCACAGAAGGAGGGGCAGCGTCAGTCATCCTCCCCCTCCCCGGTGCTTCCCTCCCTCCTCCCCACCTCCTTCCCCCGGGACGCGGACAAGTTTACTTTGCGGTGAATCTGTCTCTTCTTGCGGAACAATGGTTCGGCTTTGGACATCCACGGGATGCCACGCCCATCTCCCCCTCCTCCTCACCATCCTCATCGCAGCTCGTCGACCCCCATGCCGCCGCTGCCCTGCTGCTGCTTGGCCCGCACGAACTCGGCAAAGCTGGGCAGGGCGGGCAGGTGGCTCGGGGGGGTCAGTCGGGGCACGGCGGGCAGCTCGGCCGCAGAGTGGAAGTGGGTCGCGCCCGTCCCAAGGGGCGGTGAGGGTGCGGCCGACGAGGGCGGGGGCCGCTTGAGGGGAAGAACCGGCGGGGGTGGGGGTGGGCCGGGGTCTGGTCCGGGCTCCTTCTTCTTCAGTCCCCGGAAGAGCTCGGCGGCCGTGAGCAGCTTGGGCCCTGGCGGCGGCTGGGCGGCGGCTGCGGCGGCACGGGCCGAGGCCACCCCGGGGCGCTTCTGGGGCCTGGCGGGGGGGCTCTTCTTGGGCGGGCTGGCATCGGCCTGGTGCAGGGAGAGCATCAGGGACCGGTACTCGGCCTCCTCGTCCTGGACCGAGTATGTCGAGGCGCGGCGGAACCCGCCCGAGGCCGAGGCGGCGTGGGGGCGGCCGACCCCGGGTGGAGACGCGTCCGAGCTCTGAGTGGGCGGGTGGTGGGTGGTGGTGAGTCGGTCCCATGGCTGTCGCGGCACACGCACGCACGTACGCACATCCCATCCAAAAGAGGCGCACAAAACGGGGCCCAATCATGGTGCCCAAATCCAACGAGAGAAAAAACCGAACCCCGTGGAGCACCCGTGGAGCCCGCGTCATCATCATGCATGGCGCAGCTGACCTTTGCGGCGCTGCCGGGGTTCTTGAGGCCTTTGAGGCGCTGCATGAGGCGGGCCCGGCCGGGGGCAGTGATCTCGGGCTCGTCCGGGTCGGCGCCCGCACCACCATCCTCGTCCCCGCTGCCCCAGCCCGCGCCGCCCCCGTCCTCGTCGCCCTCGGCATCGGCGGCCCGCTCGAAGCCGGTGGTCGAAAGGCCCGCGGGGTCGTCGACCTCACCCCTGGGTGGTGCGGATGGAGGGGGCAGGTGGGACAGGAGAATGATGATGGCGATGGTGATGGTGATGCGGGGGGTCGGATGACCGACCCGTTCTCGTCATCGTCTCCTCGGGACCGTCCGAACCGCCCGCCGCCGCCGCCGCCCCTGCGGCCGCCCCGTCTGCGGCCGCCCCTGCCACCGAAGTCCTGGCGGCGCAGGTTGAGGAACATCTGCTTCACCGCGGAAGGGTTCTTGCAGAAGTCGCAGTTCCCGCACACGGCTGCACCAACAATCCCCGGGGGTGATGGTGATCAGGGTGGGGATGATGATGATCGGGGGGGGGGGGGGGTATGAGGACTGTGCTTGCACACCCGTGCTTGTGTCTGGGTCTTGAAGGGGCTGCAGGCGGGTGGGCGACACCCAGGGGGCGAGAGCGGTGGTGCGGACCGGGGGCCTGCTCTCCGAAGGCCTGCAGCACAAAGGCGCGCCGGCAGCTGAGGGTCTCGCAGTATGCCACCATCTGCGCCGCGCCGCCGCCACGGGATGGGTGATGGGCGGCGAGCACACATCAGAGCAGTGGACCGCACGACCTCTCTCCCACCCCGGTCATAGTCACTCAAGTCCCTCGGGTCATAGCCACTCGACCGCCCCCCCCCCCCCCCCCCATAGTAGTCCGGGTCAAGCCACTGATCACCCCCGGGTCATAGCCACTGATCACCCCCGGGTCACAGCCACTTGACCGCCCCTGGACCGAAGCCTTGCCCCCGCGCAGACCTGGTTCAGCTTCTCCATGGCGTGGGCCTCGGTCTCTGCCCCCCCGGGCGGCCCCGCCTGGCCGGGGACGTCCCCCTCGAATGTCAGGGCGGCCGGGCGGCGACCCTGCTTGGCGCGGCGCTCCTCGTCCTCCTTGCGGATGATGAAGGCCAGCCTGTCGCGGTCCTGGCGGCTATAGTAGAGCAGGCTGGTCGAGGGGAGCCCGTCCCGGCCCGCCCGGCCGCTCATTTGGTAGAAATCTGCGCGGAGGCAGGGGGGGTGGGTGGGGATGGGATGGGATGGGATGAAAACCACCAAACCCGAAAAATGTCATCTGCCCCAAATTATTGTATCAAAAGCTGATCAAGGACCGGATCCGGGGAAAATCTCTTCTTGTGCGCATGGGTGGTGCGGGGGAATGTGGAGGTGGGGAGGGGCGCACCTTCGATGGACTTGGGGATGGTCAGGTGGCAGACGGTCCGCACGTCGGCCTTGTCGATGCCCATCCCAAGGGCCACCGTCCCCACCACAACCTACAGCAGAAGCCCCCGCACCACCACCAGCCAAACGGTTTGGTGTGGGCGATGCCAAGTGGGGCATGGAGAGAGCGCCGGGGGGGAGGGGAGACGGTGCCGAGGGCGTGGAGGGAGCGAAGGCGGACCTTCACTTTGCCCTCCATCCACTCCTTCTGCACGGCCGTCCGCACGGCCTCGCCCAGACCCGCGTGGTAGGCTGCCAGACCCCCGGTCCGAGGGCAGGCAGACAAACAGATCCACCACCGACAGCGGGATGGGAACGTGAGCAAGGGGCCGGCATTCACAAGAAGAGGTGCGGCGTCACCTCCCCCCCCTCCCCCCCCCGCCCTGCCCCCCATTTGGCATCCGACCTGCCGCCGACACGCCCTGGGCCGTCAAGGCGCTGGCCACGTCCTCACAGTCGACCCGGGTGTGGCAGTAGACGATGGCCGACCCGCCGGTGGATGTGTCCCGGGGGCGGCGGGGCGATGGAGACGGGGAGGGGGAGGGAGCCACCGGGGCGACATCCTCATCGTCGTCGTCCAGCACGATGGTGGCGGGTGGCGGTTTGGGTGGCGTCGGGGTCTGGGGGGTCATGGCGACCGGCGCCGGGGTGGGAGCGGCCTGCTGGGGGCCCACGTCCCAGCCCCACCCACCGCCCTCATCGAAGGCGGCCGCGGCGGCGGCCAAGTCAGCGGGCGACTGCGGCTGGGGGGCGGCCGGCGGCACCGGGAGGGGCGGAGGGGCCAGGTGTGCCGTTGCGGGTTTGGGCGGCACGGGTGGTGTGGGCGCGCGGGCACTGGCGGCCGGGATGGGATGCAAGTATGCGAGGAGGGTGTTGCTGCCTTTCTTTGGGGCGGCAGGGGCGGCAGGCTTGGCGGGTTCGGGTTTCCGGGGCGGTGCGGCCTTCGGCCTTGGGGGCGATGTGGAGCTGACCCCGGCGGCAGCCTCCAAGGAGCGGATCTCGTCCTCCATGGGGTCGGCCGAGGGGCCGGTCGAGCAGGAGGGCAGCATCTTGCGGAGGTAGGCGCACAGGTCCAGGACCGGGTCCTTCAGGAGCTCCTTCAGGCGCACCTCGTAGCAGCTGTGGCGAGCATCACCCAGCCCCCCGGTCGGCGCAAAGAGGGACACAGCGACGGGAGGGGTCAAGCAGACATATTGGGCCGGTCAGCGCAAAGAGGGACAGCGACGACGGGAGGAGGAGAAGATATGGCGAGAATGCAGCGCAGAGGCGCGTGGTGTTTTGTGGGGCTCGGCGGGACAAACTTACGGCATTTCCATCCAGTTCTGTCTTGGGGGTCAAGCAGACATATTGGGCCGGTTGAAGCTGCTTGAGAACACGCGCGCCTTCGGGATGAGGAGTTGGTCGAGGATGTCCTGCTGGACGCTAGAGAGGTATGTCGGGGGGAGGATGCCATCAGCTGCAGGGTTGTGATGGCTGCTGCAGACCGGCGGGTGGCGGTGGCGGTGAGGGCGACAATGGGGAGGGCGGGGAATCTCCGCTTGAAGAGGCTCAACCCCAGGTAGTGCGGGCGGAAGTTATGTCCCCACTGGCTGATACAGTGGGCCTACGGTCGGTCCCGTCGTGAGGGACACCAGGGGCGGATGGACGGGTGAGACTGACCTCGTCGACAGCCACAAAGCTGAGCTTACCGGCTTTATAAAGCCGATCGATGGTATTCTGAAAGGCATCCGTGGCGATCAACTCCGGGGTAATGTAGAGAAGGCGAGTCTGCGGGGCGGGCGAGGCAAGATCGGCGTAGATTTTTTTGGTCTCGGCCCGTGATTGGGCGCTCGAAAGATAGTTGGCGGGGAAGTTCTTCTCCTTCAACGAGTTGACTTGGTCCTACCAATTGTTTTGGTGTGTTGTATGTGAGACCTAACCGTGAATACAGACTTCCATCAAAGCAATAAGTGGTGACACGCACAATGCCACCTTGCCAGCAACGATTGCGGGCAACTGAAAGCATAGGGACTTCCCCGCCGATGTTCGCATCAAGACAAAGCAATCATTTCCGCTCAGAACCGCTTGAATGACATTCAACTGCAGAGGCCGGAAACTGCTGTACCCAAAGTGTTTTTCGAGCGCAGCCAACAGGGCCCGCTCGGAGATGTCGGGTGTTGATTTGGCCGAGCTTCGATACGGATCGGCCCCCCCAGGTGGAGGCGGATCCATGGGGTCCGTCTGTCTTTCACGGCCTCGAGAACGCAGAGGCACTCCCCACATTCCGGGCCCGTCAAACAACAGCAGCACTCACAACAAACTCTGCATGAGTTTGGAGGCAATTCCAGCGAACGGCTTCAATCCACGGCTCGTGATCTTGCAATTGCAGAGTGAAATCGCCCGTTTGAAAGGGGATTCCCATCCAGCCACAGTCAGTGTCCAACAATCAGGCGCGTTCAAAAACAGCGCTGAGATCGCAGAACTAGCGTCGCATCTGGAGGCGGCTCGCACAGTTGTCGACGTTCTTCGCACCCAATGTCAAGATCTGCAATCTCAGAAGCGCCTGCAAGCGGCCCAACTGCACCAACAAAACACCGAACTTCATCTGGCCCGAGAAGAGCTTTCGCAATGTAAGGTCTGCCAATCCCCAAGTTCTGTTTCACTCTGGTCATGGCAACAGCGAAAGCTGAATGAAACAGCCGAACGTGAGCAGGCTGGGCTTCTTCTGGTGGCTCGGCTGCGCCATGAGTTGGAGGTAATCAACCAAGCGGACGAGGCAGTCTATGCCAAGATGAAACGAGAGTCGCCTCAGCCCCAGGGGGAACCGGACCAGTGGGACCGGATGCGGGCCTTGCTGGCCGAGCGCACCAAGCGGATCGATGACCTTACCGCTGCCACGGCTCGGATGCGAGCTGATGCTCGTCGAACCGAGGTCCGTCTCCGCATCGATTGTCAAAGGCGCATGACGGGAAAGGAGGAACTGCACCAGGTGCACGCAACGCACCTGCCACCACCACCACACACCTGACCCACTCGCACACTGCCAATCTGCTCTATCCGCGCACGGTCGTGCACACACAAAAGGAATTGGTGGATGCGTACCAGAGGCAGGTCACCACATGGAAGCAACGCTGCGAGGTGGCCGAAAAGCGGGCCGAGGAGCAGGGTCCGTCCGAGAGGATTATTGTGATCGGGCAGGGGTACTGACGCAGACCTCTGCCCGCGTATAGGGCGGTTGATCGCCCAGAGGGTAGATGACGCCGAATGCCTCCCGCTGAAGGTTTGCACCTCCCTCGCGTGTTCAAAGCAGACACTGATCGCAGAATCCCCTGTTGTCCCACTGTGGACAGGTTGCCCAGCTGAGCCACCAGCGGGACCAACTCCAGGCCCAGCTGCGCGCCGCCGGTGAGCAGCGTTTGGCCGCAATGGAACGGGCCGAGCAGGCCACCCGCCAGGCTGCCGAGGCCGCCACCCAGCTTCGAGTGGCCAAACAGCAGCTCGCGTCGCTCACGCAGGGCCAGGGCCCGGGAAACACAACAACCCAGGGTGCTGTGGGCCGCAGCAGGAGTCCATCATCGAGGGACGCGTCTGCTCCATCATCACGGGTGGTGGTCGACGAAGCTCGGCGGCTCCAGGAACAGGTTCGTCTTGTCGCAGCAGTCACCGCGTCGCTTGGCGCTGACGTCCGTGCGGCAATTGGATTTGTGGTTGATGCCGCGCAGCTGGATCTTGCCCTCGAAGCGGAGACCGCCCATCGCGCCGAGGAGGCCCGCCTTCGGCAGGCATTGGCGGACTGTGTCCAGTCGGCCCGACTCGCGGAGGAGAATGTCCGCCCTGCTTCGGCTTTGCCCGTCCGACGGACTCCCTTCCTCTGCCCCGATTTCCATCCGCCAGCGCCAGGGAGAGCGGGCCACCCAGCTGGCGAAAGATCTGGCCGCCGAGCGAGAGCGGGCCGGACAACTCGAGCGCCAGGCGGCCGAGGCCCAGAAAGCGGCCTCCCAACGGGTCCGGGAGTACCACCCAGCCCAGTCATTCTCAACCTCCTCCCCATTCCCTGACTCCAGATCCAGGAATTGCTGACGTTGCTCAGCTTGAACGCCCCTGCTCGCAAGGCACCCCAGTGACGTCCCACAACGGTTGGACCAAGGAAGTCACGGGGATCTTTTCCGAGTTGCAAATCATAGTCCATGCTACACGCCCCCGGCGGTGGTGACCCGCACTTGTTCGTCCGCCTCGGGGGAGGCGCCGAAACCCTGCGCGGGACCAACAATAATCATGATGAATAACACATAATGACTCAAGGTTTTTTGGGCTGCCGTATTTATCGATTTCTCTCCGCCTCTCTTTCGTTCCCTTTCGACTTCTTCCTTTTCCTTTCCGGCCCTCCCTCCTTCCCTGCCCGTCAGATCTTCATCTGTCGGCATCTATTTCAACCCCCTTCTTGTTTTGCTGATTTCCCCGCACATTGTCATGCGCCCGCTGCGCCATCCGCAACCTTCCGCCCCGCCCCGCCCCGCCCCGCCCTGCCCCGCCCCGCCCTGCCCCGCCCGCCACGATGATGGCATAGTGGGACGATAGGTTGATGACAACCTCTCATATACACGCTCCAGCGCCTCTCGATCTCCACCCGAAGGAAGACGGAGACTGGGGCACCAGTGGGGCGGGGGGTGGGCGGGTGGGTGAGCGACCTGCTGTGGAGAGAAGGGAAGGAGGAAGGGTGGGGAGGGAGGAAAGAGGAGGTAGGGGGCAGTTGGCCGCTAGCTCCCATCCCCGTCCCGGACGAGCTCCTTGAGGCTTCCCAGGGCCACCTCCAGTCTGAGCTGGTTCTGCGGGATGTTGCGCAGCCCCACGCTGAGCTGCATCCGCTGGAGCCCGGGGAAGAGCGAGCACAGGGTCTCAATCTCCTGCAGGGGCATCGAGACGTGGCGCAGGTCGAGCCGGCGCAGGCAGCTGCGAGCCCGGGTGAAGTGCTCCCAGGGGACGGAACCCAGAGCCGCCCCTTGGGCCAGGACCACCTCCAGGGGAGCCTCCGCAAAGGGGCCCATCATCCCCCGGGTGTGACTGATGTTCAGCCGGCGCAGCCGACGGAAGGGAAGCGGCGGGTCGCTGGCGGGCAGCTGGAAGATCGCCCCTGAGTATGCGAGGTCCAGCGATTCGAGGTGGGGGCAGCCGAGGGCCAGCCGGCGCAGCTGGGGCCCAACCCGGGTGGCGGCCGTGGGGAAGGTGAGCACTGGGTTGCGAACGGTGAGCGCCCGCAGCCGAGGGCAGGCGGCCGCCAAGCGGGGCAGATCCCCCGGGCCGAGGCGCAGGTGGCTCATGTGCAGCTCCTCCAGGGCTTCCATCGACCCCGGGGCGAAGTCGGCCAGCAGGGTGGCGAATGCGTCTGAAGAGGGGGCGTTCCGGTTGGATCCCATGGTCCAGGCGAGATGGCGCAAGGGATTCGGGGCGCCCGCCGAGGCCACCAGGTCCGTGACGGCCTTGGCGGAGACCCTGGACACACTCACCAGGCGGAGAGTTCGCAGCCGGCCCTTGGCCAGGGCGGGGGCGGCTTGAAGGGCCACGAGGTCGGCATCGCGCATGTCGGCACCCATCAAAGTGAGGTGGGCCACGTTGGGGCAGGCGGCCATCAGAAGCAGCAACTGATCGGGCTCTCCGCTGTACTCGACCCGTTCCAGGGCCTCGGTGAATGCGGACAGGCGGAGCATCGCAGGCTCGAGGAACCGGCCAACGATCTCCGTGGCGAGCCTGGGCCAGGGGTGGGGGAATGGAGGCCGGGTGCGCCGGTCATCCAGTAGGTGTAACTGTTTGGGGGCACTCCGCGGGGCCACGTGGGTGCTGGGGAGAGAGAGCCAATGCGAAAAACCCTGCGAGGCGGGGGTCTGGAGGAAGGAGAGCTCGGCCAGGGTGGTGAAGAACCGGATCAGCATTGCCACGGTACGGCAGGTGACCCCGGTGCGATCGAGACAGAGGCGACGCAGATGGGATGTCGAAGGGGCCCAGAGGGAAAAGTTGCACTCGGAGACGCGAATGCCGGCGATGTTGAGTTCCTCGAGGCAGGTTGCTTTGGGATTCATCAAAATGATGGCATTCACATTTTTGCAGCCGCAAAGGTTGAGGACACGGAGGCGAGGGCATTGGACAAAGATTTGTTGCACCAAGTCCGCTGGGGGAGTCCCGGTGAGGCGAATGATGGTGAGGCGATGTCTGACAGACTTGTGACTTTATGCGTAACGCGTGTGTCCATAAATGAAAATGCTCGCCAGCATTGCGGGACCAATCCGAACCATTCATGGGACACTTTGCGGAGTGAATAGAATAAAAAGATGTCTTGAGAATCAATGAGTTCGATCACCGCTCCTTGGAGGTCTCTTGGTAATGTACTGATGCTGGTGGCCATTTTACCGGCCGATCGCCTGCCGGAGGCCGCCGTGGCGGAAACGAGCTGCCTTGATAGGCTGAGCCAATTGAACCCGGTAGGTTAGCATCCTTTTGCAGGGTCGAAGGATGGCAGAGCAGCTCTGCAAGTTAGCAGATATAGCTGCACGTAATGGGCGTGTGGCCAATGCCATTGAGTTATATAAACAGGCCCTGGCACTGAACGACCCTGCATCAAAAGTGCCCGACATCATGAACGTGATTGCCAATTTATTCAAGCAAGACAATCATTTCGACGAGGCCGAGTCTTGGTATCGGCGTGCTATTGTTTCTTCCCCGTCTTTCGCGCCTGCCTGGGGCAACCTTGCTGCCCTTCTTTTCACTAAGGTCTCGTCTCCTGTCGTGTCCCCCTCCTGAGGCATGTCTCGCATAGGGTCGACTCAACGAGGCTGTTTCCGCCAGCAAGCGGGCTCTCACACTCAACCCGACCTTTGTGGATGCCTATAGCAACCTGGGCAATATTTATAAACAGCTGGGCAAGATGGATGTCTGTGCAACCCCGTCATTCCCACTCCCACCAATCCCACCGCGTCCCATCAGGACGCCATTGCCAACTACGATCGGGCGATCAAACTGCGCCCCAACTTCGCCATTGCCTACGGCAACAAGGCCACGGTCTATCACGACATGGGTAACTACGACGCGGCCCTGCCCCTGTACCGGAAGGCCCTGGAGCTCGACCCGACGGTCCTGGACGTCTACAACAACATGGGGAATGCACTCAAGGTCGGGCTTGATACCCACGCTGATGCACATCCTCCGATGTCTCCACGAAGCGGATCCCCGTGTTGGTCGACAGGTCACATCACCCCCCCCCCCCCCCCCCACACACACACACACACACACTCACGCACAGGCTCTCGGTCGCCTTGACGAGGCCATCCAGTGCTACAAGGGCGGCATCAAGATGCAGCCCAACAACCCACACGTCTTGAATAACCTGGGCAACGCCCTGAAGGAGAAGGTCCCCCGCCCCTGCCACCACCAGCCCCTGCCACCCGGACCACCACCTCCGACCCCTCAACCTGGCGACCACCATCCCTCAACGCGTTCTTTCTCTCCCCCCGCGTTGTGTCGTCTCTCCGCCGTGGCGTGGCGTGGCGTGGCGTGGCGTGGCGTGGCGTGGCGTGGCGTGGCGTGGCGTGGCGTGGCGTGGCGTGGCGTGGCGTGGCGTGGCGTGGCAGGGTCTGTTCAAGGAGGCCCGCCGCGCCTACCAGCAGGCCCTCGAGAGCAGCCCCAACTTCACCCCCGTCCTGAACAACCTGGCCAGCCTCCTCAAGGACCTCGGCCACCTGCCCGTCCGCCCCGTGGCCACCCGCCCACCCACCCACCAGTCCCCCCCCCCCCCCCCCCCCCCCCCCCGGTTCACCGACCTCATCCGTTCTCTGCACTCTCATGTGCACGGCGACACACACACGCACAGGAGGCCACCAGCATGTACCAGCGCGCCCTGGCGGTGGACCCGAACTTTGTGGATGCCCTCTCCAACCTGGGCAACGCCTACAAGGACGCCGTCCGTGGTGGGCGGGACCTTCGCTGCCGCTCCGCCATCCCCACACACACCCGCCATCAGCGCGCTATCATGGCGTCGACACCCTCCATTGGCTTCACAGCAAAGCATCCTTCCATTCCCGCCGGGTCGCAGCCACACGCCGGTAGTTCCTCCGGACCTCGGCTCCATCCTCCCTCCCCTCCGTCGTCTCACTCCCCCCCCTCCTCCCCTCCCCCTCCTCCCAGGGCCGGTTCGAGGATGCGCTGGCCATGTACCAGCGCGCCATCGCCCTGAAGCCCGACTTCGCCGACGCCCACAGCAACATGGCCTCCGTCTACAAGGACACCAACCGCCACCAGGAGGCCATCGCCGGGTCCGTGTCTTTGTGTGCACGTGTGTGTGGGGGGCGACCGGGGATGAGGTGGACGCGGGCCATCCTTCCGTCTTCGCCCTCTCGTCACGTTGGCCTCACCTGATGGGGGTGGTGTGTGATGACGTGTGATGACGTGGCTTGGGGGGTGACCAGCTACCGGCGGGCGCTGGAGCTGCGCCCCGATTTCCCGGACGCCTTCGCCAACTACGCGCACTGCCTGCAGACCGTCTGCGAGTGGCACGACCGGGAGGCCGTCTTCGCCCGGCTCGCCCAGCTCATCGACGCCCAGGTGCGCCCGCCCCGCCCGCTCCCAACGGGCCTGCTCCCCACCTCCCCCCCTCACCACATCGGATCGCACGGATCATCGACGTCCAGGTGCATCCACCACGCATGCTCCCATGCACCACATGCTCCCATGCTCCCATGCTCCCCGCCGCCCCAGCAGCCAGCAGCACCAGCACCAGCACCAGCCCTTTGGGCCCGCCTCCAGCCTCCCCCCATCACTACCTCCCCCCATCACCACCTCCCCCCATCACCACCTCCATCACCACCTCCCCCCATCAGACCATTCCAAGCCATGACGTGCTCTCCTCTCCCTCCCCACACAGTCCATTGTCCCGGCCATCCCACTCATCCCCCCCCCCCCCCCCCCCCCCCCCCGGGCTTGTGTGTGCCTGTGCCTGCTGTGCGTCGTCCCTCTGTCCCACCCGGTCATCTCGGTGGCTGGGCGCAGCTCAAGGCGGGCCGCCCGACGGCCGTGCAGCCCTTCCACGCGCTGGTGTACCCGATCCCGTCGGCCCTGGTCCTCGACATCGCCCGCCACACGGCCGCCAAGGTCCGCCGCCACGTCGACACCACAGCCACCAGCCGCCACAGCCGCCACAGCAACCTCGCCCGCCGCCCGACGGGTGCGAGATGAACGGCGCCTGCATCCCCCCGGGAGGGAGCGATTCAACCCCGGACATCGATGTCGACCTTCCAACCCCCCCCCCCCCCCCCCCCCCCCCCACCGCTATCGCCCGTCAGCGGACCTCCCGTGATAGGGATCATCCGCACATCGCGGCATCAGCAGCAGCATCGACGCTTCGTCACCACCCGCATCATCGGATCGTCACGACCCCTTCCTTGTTCTGAGCCACCTTCGCATTGCCCCCCCCGGCCCTTGACCCCACCATATCAAAACCAGCACCAGCACCAGCACCAGCACCAGCGCCACTCTCATCTTCAGATTGTCCATGTTCGTCTTTTACACGCCAGGCCCAGCTGGCCGTGTCCCACATCGACCTGGCTGCCCGCCCCATGCGGCCCGCCCCCCGGACCCGCGTCCCGCGCCCACCAGCCCCCGACCGACTCCACTTCCCGGCCCTCCCGCACCCGGCCGCCCCGGCCCCGGCCTCGGGGGGCGCCCCCCAGCCGCGACTGCACGTGGGCTACCTGAGCAGCGACTTCGGGGACCACCCGCTCTCCCACCTGATGCAGAGCGTCTTCGGGATGCACAACCGGTCCCTGTTCAAGGTGACCTGCTACGCCCTGACCCCCTCCGATGGCTCCGTCCGTGAGTGGTTTCCCCCTCCCTCCCTTGGGCCCCGTGGGCGGTGACGTTCCCCTGTCTGCCCTTGCATCGCCCTCTCATTGGCGTCGCTTACGGGTTTGGGGGGAGGAGGGGAGGGGGATGGTGACGCTCCGAGTCCAAGAACGATGAGCTGCGCCTTTGTTTGCGCTGACTCGGCGGTCTCTCTCCCGCCGGGCCGTCCCCATCCCCTCCCCATCCTCATCCTCATCCCCATCCCCATCCCCATCCCCCCCAGGCGTGGCGCCGCAAGATTGAGGAGGAGGCGGAGTCCTTCGTGGACATCAGCCGGATGACACACGAGGAGGCCGGTCCGGCGACCCCCCCCCCCCCCCCCCCCCCTGTCTCTCCCCACCACCCTCATCTTCTCTGTGGCACTAACCCATCACGTCTCCCATATGTCCCCCGGCCACCTTTTGCAGCCCGCCGGATCAACGCGGACCGGGTGCAGCTGCTGATCAACCTCAACGGGTACACCAAGGGCTGCCGCAACGAGATCTGCGCCCTGCGGCCGGCACCCATCCAGGCCCGCCGCCCACGCCCTTCCCTTCCCTGCCCGCCCACGCCCCTCCCCGCTGCAGCCTGTGATCTTCGCAGTGACGTCACCATCCCACCACCCACGCACGATCCCGTCTCGTTCCCCCCTTCCAGCTGACCTACATGGGGTATCCGGCCACCATGGGCGCCGAGTTCATCGACTATTACATTACCGGTCCGTCCTCCGTCCTCCTCGCACACACCACGAACCCACAACCACTCGCACACTCCCACATCCGCACAGATGGGTATGTCACCCCGACCAGCCTGGCATGCACCCCCCGCACACTGGATGGGTATGCCACCCCGGCCAGCCTGTGGACCGTTAACTCAGCACCACATCCGCACGTGCAGATGAGTATGTTACCCCGGCCAGCCTGGCGTGGACCTTCACGGAGCGGCTCATTCGGATGCCCGACTCGTACTTCGTCAACGACCACCTGCAGGCGTACCGGGACGCCTTCGACCCCGCCAACCGGCCCGACCTGCCCAAACGGGCCGATTTTGGGGTCCGCGCCGCGCTCCCGCCTGCCCCGGCTGCCGTCGACCCCCGTTGCAGGCCGTGGGGGGTCGATGACAACGACCCCGGCCATCAAATTGCACAACCACCACCAACCTGTCACCTTTGCCCTCATTCCTGGATTGTTGTTCCCCCGTCCCCTCGCCGTCCCCTCCGCCCCAGCTGCCCGAGGACAAGCTGGTGCTGTGCAACTTCAACCAGCTCTACAAGAACGACCCGGCCGGGCTGGATCGGTGGTGCAACATCCTGCGCCGGGTGCCCCACGCGGTCCTCTGGTTGCTCCGCTTCCCACCCGAGGGTGAGGCCAACATCAGGGCCGAGGTCAGTCGTCGCCCATCCGGGAGTCGATGGTGTTGGTGAAGATGGCTCAGGCGATAGTGATGCCGAGTGGCGACGATTATGCCTAAATGATTGGGGATTGGATGATGGGGGATGATGGGGGATGATGGGGGATGATGGGGGATGATGGGGGATGATGGGGGATGATGGGGGATGATGGGGGATGATGGGGGATGATGGGGGATGATTGGATGATGATGATCATGATCATGATCATGATTGGATGCGGCAGAAAGATCCGAAGGTCACTACTGATGACGGTCGGGGTTGGGTCCCCCACCTGAACAGGTCCGCGCCCGGGGCATCGCCGACGATCGGGTGATCTTCAGCAACCTGACCAAGAAGGACATCCACATCAAGCGCTCCTACCTGGCCGACCTCTTCCTCGACACCAAGCCATACAACGCCCACACAACCGGTCTGCATCCCCCCCGTGTGGCTTTGACCGGGGTGATTGACACACCCCACCCTAGGGACGGATGCCCTCTGGGCCGGCTTGCCCCTGGTCACGCTGCCCGGCTATAAGATGGTCAGCCGAGTGGCATCCGGGCTGGTCACGGCTCTGGGCTGCCCCGAAATGGTCGTCACCACCCCGGCAGAGTACGAGGATCTGGCGGTGGCCTGGTGTACGAACCAGGGTCCTCACCCGACCCACCTGCCAACAGAAGACGATGAGCATCCAGATGCCGCGCCAGGTCTGCACATTGCTTTGCGATGTGAACCTCATCTTCTTTGTGGCTCCAGTCACCTTCGAGAATCGCATGCAGCTCACTCTTCAACAGGTGCGCAACCATCTCTGGCATCAGAGGACGCAAGCGCCCCTTTTCAACACCCAATATTGGGTGCAGTGCCTCGAAGTTGGACTTTGGAAGGCCTGGGAACGGTATTGCGACGAGCTGCCCTGCGATCATATTGATGTAAGGGCGGAATGTGGGATGGAGCCAATCAGTTTCCCCGTTTTTGTGCCTCCAGAAGATTCCTAAGCTTTCTTCCATTCTTTGTCAGGGTGGGCTTTCCGTCGCGTCGACTGGAACCCTCGCGGAGACTTTCCCTCGCCCACCGTTCGAAGGAATTCAAACTCGACCGGTGCTTCCCCATCCATTTTTTTCTGATCTCAAACTTCTGACGAAGTGGCTGAAGTAGCTGATACATATGAGGCCCTTGGCGAAATTGGAAGTGGCGCGTTCGGACAAGTCACGAAAATGAGGCGGAAAGCCGATGGAAAGGTCCGATCTGATCTGACGATCGACAGCTCTCACCTTCTGGTTAGGTATTTGCCTGCAAGCAAATCAATTACGGTCGGATGTCTGACAAGGAAAAATGCCTCCTGGTGAACGAGGTGAACATCCTCCGCGAGCTGCGGCATCCCAACATTGTGCGATATTACGATCGCATCATAGACAAATCCAACGCAAAAATCTACATTTTCATGGAGTTTTGCGACGGGGGTGACCTGGGAGCGATCATCAAAAAGTGCATCGATGAACAGTCTGTGCAATTCACATTCGTCCGCTGGGTCATTTCTCCGGATTCAGCACACAAATCGATGAAGAGATCATTTGGAGGATTTTGAGCCAGATGCTTCTCGCCCTTGCCGAGTGTCACCGGCATCGGCCCAATGCCATCTTGCACCGGTCCGCTGGCACCGAGTCCGGGTTCTCCGATTGACACGCCACACGTTCACAGGGACATCAAACCGCGCAACATCTTCTTGAACCAGCAGAAGATCGCCAAATTGGGGGACTTTGGCCTTGCTCGCATCCTGCACGACAACTCGATGGCCTTCACCTTCTGTGGCTCGCCCTATTACATGTCTGCATCACCCTGGTTGCGCTGCCTCGGCCTGTTGTCGCATGGTTTTCATACGCACAGGGCATGAGAGGGCGATTCGTCCCGTGGTGGTGCAGTCGGGGGGGGGGGGGGGAGCAGTCGTGGTGGCTGTCGCCTGTCAGTCCCGATCGCCGACCACTCACTCGATCCCTCACGCGCGCAGGTCCCCCGAACAAACATCGGACGCCCCGTACAACGAGAAAACCGACATTTGGTCCCTGGGCTGCGTCATTTACGAGCTGGCCGCCCTCAGGTCCGCCGGCATGCGCCTCCGCTCATCCCCCAGGGTCATCAACCATCGCGCCGGAATTCGGTGTCATACACCCTGGGTTTGTGGGTGCATGCGGCTGGGGGTCGGTCGATGTGGGGGGTGATGCAGGCCGCCCTTCCAAGCCACCACCCAGCAGGCCCTGGCGCGCAAGATTCGTGACGACGCGGCGCCCCCGCTGCCGCCCCGCTACTCGCGTGAGCTGTACGAAGTCATCTGCCACATGCTCGAGAAGAACGTCTGCCTTGCATCTCCTGCCCCCTCAGGAATCGACCTTCCGCCCGTGTGTGGTTTTTTTTCCCATCATCATCGCTCTGTTTGCTCTCCTCTCCCGCCGCCAGCCCGTCACGCGGCCCGCCGTGGAGCGGCTCCTGCAGCACCACGCCATAGCCCTGCGGGTGCGCGAGCAGAAAATCGCACACCAGTTCTGCGGCTTCCACCCCGTCGACATCCCCCCCCCCTCACGCTTCCTCTCATCGCTTGTCCCTCGTCTCCTCACCCCCGGTGGTGACGCAGTTACGCACACATCCAGCACAAGGAGGAGGAGCTTCGCCAGCGGGAGCTGCTGCTCGCCCAACGGGCCGAGGAGCTCGACCGGCGCGAGGCGGCCCTCGCCCTGCGGGAGCGGGCGGCGGCTCTGACCCAGGGGTCTTCAGACCCCGCTGTCGTCGCCACCGGGGGGGTGGCTACACCCCCGCCGGCACCATCCGCTGGGCCTCAATCCACCTCGTCCTCGGCAACTTCAACATCCCCGGTCACTCTCACCACGACCGCCTCCTTCCAGGCAAACACCCTGATGCTGCCCCCCACGGGGCCACCGTCCCGGGCGGCGTCGCTCTCGCCGACCCCCTTCATGCCGACATCACCCCCCCTCACCAGCTCCCCCCAACCCGATGACTTGGCCGAAGGTGCCCTGGTGACTGTTCAGTTTGGACACCCGGGGGCAGCCCCAGTGCCCCTCGCCGGGCCCGCCGTGGGGCTTCGGTTCCAACACACAACCCACCCCAACTTGCCCGTACGCCCTCTGCTGCATACGGTGGGATCAGCTCCGTCTCTTTCCGCCGCAGTGCCACCCGGTTTCGCACAGCAACACCTCGGGGCAGCCCATTTCGCAGGGCCAAGCCATGCACCGGTTGCGCCGGCACCGACCCGACCTTACCTGTATCCCAACCACCACAGGATGTGAATCATCCAGGGGGGATATGCTTTTGTGTGGACGATCTTGGAGGTTGTCCACCATTCATTCCAACCCTTTTTCTCTCTGAATCTTGTCAAAAAGAAATCGAGAATCAAACATCCCATCGACGTCGGGCTTGGCCGTGCGTCTTTTTTTCCGAGAGGAGCAAAAGGAATTCCGGGGCCGAACCCAATTTCCACACAAAGTCTCCAACAAAAGCAGCAGAAAGTCCAGCTCTGGAGGTTCAAACCCGCAGGAACTTTCCACCAAACTCAACCAAAATGAATCCTCTGAGCGAACTCCCTCCCGAAATTGCCGCCGCCGCCGCCGCCGGTGCTCCGAAGGGTGGAGACCAGGAGGCCCAGCAGCGGCAGCAACAGATGGCTGAACGCAAGAAGGCCATCCTGCACAACATTTTGACCCCTGAGGCCCGCGAACGTCGTCCGTGTTCTCACTCCACACACTTCTTTCAAAATCACTCATTTCGTTTCCCATTAGTTTCTCGGATTGCCCTGGTGAAACCTGAAGACGCCGCCCAGATTGAGAACAGCCTCGTCGCTGCGGCTCCCCGTCTTTCGGAGAAGGTCGACGAGACCCGACTGATTTCTTTCTTGGAACAAGCTGGTGGGAGGAAGCACGAAACTAAGATCACCGTCTGTCAAGTTCTGATATTCTGTGCTTCATTCCATCGTCCGAACAGTTCAAGAGGCGTGGGATGGACTTCGACGATGACGATGACATGTAAAAGACGCAGGGGGGTCTCCGATGTATAGGGGCTGGCTTCCTCAGTCTCTGTTTTTTCTTCCTCCTCGCTCATCTTCTGCTCACGACGTCAACACCGTCGCCCGCCGGCTAAGTTGTGTTCAGAGTGGAGGTTTTGGTTTATTGGGTGGGGGATGGAGAACGACATTTTACACTCGACATAAGCAACATCACCGGGGTCTCACTTCCACTCGGCGGGGTTGGGCATGCGGGCCAGGCCCTGCTGCATGAGGACAGTCCACACGAAGACGCCACCCGACTCGTAGAGATCTGCAAAAAAAAAGAAAAGAAAAGAAAATGAAAAATGGGGTTTCCAACCGGGTGAGAGCGACGTGGGGACAGACCAGGGGCCGAGGACCAGACGAACTCACCCGAGACGCCATCGACGGCCTCCCCAACGGGCAGCATCCCAGCCGCGGCGTGCTTGACCATCCACTGCAGCCGCGCCGTGACGGCCTGACCCTGGTGGCGAAGGAAGGGTTGATGAGACCAGGCGTGGATGTGGGTTGGGTCGACCTTGCCCATCATCAGTTCGACCCAGGCCCCGAACATGCTGGTCACGCCCCAGGGGGCACCCGCGGCGCCCACCTCGGCGATGCCGGCCGGGTTGTAGCTGCACGTCCCACACATCCCCCCCAGGAGCCGAATCAAGTTAGGCTGGAACGGTAATAGGAGAGCGTGCAAGACAGGCAGGCAGGCAGGGGGGGCCGGTCGGACATGCTGTCGAAGAAGAAGGGGTCGTTCCAGTAGCGGCTCAGGGCCCCGCCCCCGTTCTGGGTCAGGTTGGCCACCATGTGCTCGTAGTGCCACCGGGCCCGGTCGCCCGTGGTGAGGCCCTGCGCCGGGCAGGGCAGGGCAGGGGAGGCAGGACAGAGCAGGTGGGCGAATGAGGATCTGGCACTTGCGTGCCCCTCCCCCCCAAAGCTCCCCAAAAATGGATCAAAAATGGATTGAAATGCCGCCTCTTCGGTCGAGGTGGAAATGCCGCCTCTTCGTCTTTCGTCGTGCCCATGGTGGGGGTTTGGGGGCTGGGGGGATGCCGACCAGGTAGATGGTGGCCAGGGAGGACGAGTCGGCCCGGTCGTCCAGGCGGCCCGTGTCGTTCCACAGGCCACGGGCAAAGTACCCGCCCGCCTGCAGGAGGCCAACAACAACAGCAGCAGCAGCAGCAAGGAAGAAGGAAGAACGTGAGCCGATCCCAACGACCGGGGCGGAAGGACGCACGGCAGAGATGCAGTCGGGATGATGGGGTGGGATGGGGGTGGGATGGAGGTGGGATGGAGGTGGGATGGGCCACGGACGGGGGTGGTGATCCAGAGGAGCCCATTGGCGGCCTTTTGGATGTCGGCAGCCCGCTGGCGGCAGGCGGCGGCCCGGTTGGCGTTGCCCCAGGCGTCCTCAAGCTGCCCAGACACACAAGTGCACAGGTCGCCAAAGGGGCACCACCAGCCCGGACCGCCAGGTGAAGAATGAGAACGCCATGCCCATCGGCCCATCGGCCCATCGGGTGGGTGGGTGTGTGGGTGGGAGAAGGAGAAGGGAGGAGGCAACGGTGGCGGAGGAGGAGGAAGGCGGCGGAGAAGGTGCAGGTGCAGGTGCAGGAGGTTGGTGGTGGTGGCGGTGGCGGTGGAGGTGGCGGACCTTACCGGCGGCGATGAGGCCCCCGAAGGCCATGGCCTGGGTGAAGGAGAAGTGCGACAGGGGCAGCCCCTGGCCGCTGTGGGGATCCGAGGATTCCTGGGAGGAGGAGAGGGTCGGGGTATGGGTGATGAGCCGAGCCACGTGACCGGGCGGACGGGAGGCTCCCAGTGAGGCCACCAAACAAACACAGGCGTCCACCAGGGCGGGCGTCTCACCGGAGTCGCCCGTGCCAGGGGCGCAGATGCGGATGGGGCGAGGCAGGCAAGGCACCCAAGGGCGGACCTCCCAGATGGAGGAGTCCGTGCCAGTGGTGCATGGGGGGTGAGGGGGGTGAGGGGGGTGAGGCAGGCAGGACGGACCTCCCAGATGGAGTAGTCCGGGGCGGCCAGGCCCTGGTAGCCGCCGTTGTTCAGGAAGAAATCTTCAATTTGCCGGGTGCGCGCCTGGTGGTGGTGGTGGTGGTGGGGGGGGGGGGGGGGGGGGGGGTCGAGAGGGAAGAGGAGGTCGGGGGGGTGAGAGCGGCTCACAACCCAGCCCCCCCCTCGCCCTGTTCCTTCGACTGTGGCGGTGGCCGTGAGGGTGGTTTGGGGAATGGGCACGGGGAAGGGAGGGGAGATGGAGGGGAGAGGCCGACCTTGAAGGCGTCCGCGGACTGGCCCTGGACGAGGGTGTGATAGACGCCCATCAGGAAGGCCCCGCTCGAGTCTGCGGGATTCCACGCCCGCCAGGTCACACGGAAGTGCACGAGACGGGCGGACGGGCCAGTGAGACGGAGCGGCCGTGACATTGGGGTGGGCGCAGCGGTGGCGCGGGATGGTGTGGTGATGCGAATGCGACTGCTGGTGATGTTGATGATAATGCTAACGCTAATGCTGATGCTGATGAGTAGATGATGACGAGCTGGGATGATGTCGATGCCGATGCCGATGCCGATGCCGATGCCGATGCCGAGATGACGCTGAAGGCAGGGCGCGGACCGACCGTATTGGGGCTCGACGAACCCGACGGGGGCGCCCGTCCAGTAGTCGTAGCAGGTATGGAAGCCCTCCCCGGTGGCGGCCCGCAGCTCGGCCGTGGCCATCCAGCGCACATAGGCCGTCGCCTCCTGTCGGGCGGCACCGGAAAGAGGCAGCCGGACGGGTCGTGAGTGGCGGCCGGGGGAGGTAATGCCGACTGGATGGCGGTGGGGACCGTGGGTGATGATGGCTGGATGGTGTGTGTGGACTGGATGGTGGCGATAGTGATGATAGTGATGATGGTGGTGGTGGATGGGCAACCATGCGGCAGGGGCGCGGACCGCGTCATAGCCGGCCTTGTCCCCCCATATGTTGCTCCCTCCACCACGCACCACCGTCAGCATCGGCATCAGCCCGTGCGGACCGCGTCATAGCCGGCCTCGCTGAGGATCAGGGCCGCGAAGAGGCCATCGCGGGTCCAGGTCTTGTAGCCGTACGAGGGGTGGAAGCTGGCCACGATGGTGCCCACCTGGCGGCCCGGGAGGCGGGGGAGGAGACACGTGGAGGGGGGAGGAGACACGGGGGGGGGGGTGGGGGGAGGAGGAGGAGACACGGGAGGTGGGGAAGCGTGACCATCCGATGGTGCGTGAGTGGTTGGGTGCGCATGTTGGAAGCCAAGGGACGGGATCGGACAGGGCAAAAGATCCCGCAACCACTTCGGGGTGAGTGTGCAGCCCAATCCAGAAACGACGGGTGGCGGTGCAGAGTGGCGCTGGGGGCGGGCGGGCGGTTCCGGGAGGGTGCACACAGGGGTGGTGATGGTGATGATGGCGGTTGTGTGGTAGGGGGCGGGCGGACGGTGGGGTTCTGGGAGTTCTTCAGGAGCATCACCGAGGCGTCGAACATGAGCTGCGTATCGGCGTCGAGCCCCTTGGGCCGCTTGCCCTGGGCCAGGAAGTGCGCATACGAGGTGGCCGTCTGGGAAGGTGGAGGCCAGACGTGTGAAGATCCGGGGTGATGATGATGACTGGACGACGGGGATAGGGCGATGATGATGATGATGCTTGGGCGACGATGCTTGATGATGCTTGGACGGTGATGATAATGACGATGATGATGGCGCCGACGACGATTAGATGATGCTGATGACGACCGGGTGATGCTGATGACGACCGGGGTGATGATGATTGGATGCTTGATGCTTGATGCTGACGATGACGAAACGAGAACGATGATGGTTGAATGATGGTTGGGTGATAATGGCCGCGGTCAGGCGGTGATCGAGATGGACGGGGGGGGGGGGGGGGTGATGGAGGCGCGGGGAGCGGACCTGGCTGATCCACGACTGGGCGGTGGCCCCCCGAGCGCGCAAGGAGGCGTCGACGGCCGGGCGCCAATCGACTTGGACGGTGCGGAAGAAGGACAGGTGCACCGTCTGGCCGGGGTTGATGGTGGCGGTGCCACCTGGTCGTCCTGGCAGTCCCGATGCCTGGGCGCCTGTGGTGATGCGCGTTGGGTGGCGAGGTGAGTGGGGTGAGTGGAGTGAGTGGAAAGGAAGCATGGAACGAAGCCAAACATTGGCGGAGATCTCCAAGGGGTATGAGCCACCACCAGGGGATATGAGCCGCCAGGGGTCTGAATCACCAGACCTTGACGCCGCCCACCTGGTGGCGGGAGACGGGCTGGAAGGCGCCCATGGAGAAGTAGAAGCCGCCCGTCTTGCGGGCATCCACCATGTACAGGTCCCGGTCGGCCTCATTCAGCCCATCAGTGGGCGCGCCGCCGTACTGGGAGGGCGTGCAGCGCCAGCCGTAGAGCAGCTGGCTCGAGGCGGGATGGTCGCTCACGACCAGGTCCAGGAGACGGACGGTGCTGATCCCCGTCGCTGACTGCGGGGCGGTGATGGCGTAATCGACAATGTAGAAGGGCTCGTTGGGCGGCATGTAGTAGGAGCGAACCTGAAAGCCGAAGATGGACGTGCGTTGGGGAAAGGGCGGCAGACCAGCTGGAAGGGGAGGCTCCGACTCCCATCCGTGGTGAAGGTGGTCTTCCACTCGCCTGTCTGGGGAATCAAGAGAGAAACTCCGTCCCAGTAGTTGGAATTCGAACCGTACATGGCACCATTCCTAGAAGACGCACAAATGATCAACCCCCAGGAGAAAAAGTGCCCCGACCAGTCAATCGCAAAGGTGTCTTGAGAAAGAGCAGAAACCGCCCAATTTGCTGAAATGCGGAGGCCAGTGGGACCATTGGGCCGAATTGGATTTTGCTTGTTGAAATTACGGTTGGTCGCCCATGTCATGGTCATATCTTTCCAGTTCGAAAGGAACATGCTCGGGAGACCATATTTGGACTCCGCCGAAACCAAGAGGGGCAAGAGGAAGAAGAGCAAGGCGCAAACCCGCCGCATTCGGAAAGCGAATTGCAACGGTGCGGGGAGCAGTCGAAAGCACCGAGAGGGCTGATGACCGCCGGACTCAAGCGTTCGTTCTGAGCGAAGGGAAAACACCCCGCCCGCCGGACCGGAACAACAGCCGACCAACCAGCCAAATCAAATGCGCACGACTCTTCTTCTCATTCTTGCGGTCCCCATCGCGATGGCCTGCAGTCACGGGTGGCACGATAGCCCGCCCATCGACAAGAACCGCCTGCCGGCCTGCATCCTCTGCGAGCACGTTGTGGCCCTGCTAGAGAAGGCCCTGCAGAACAAGTCGGCCACCAACGCGGACGCGCTCCATCTCATGCACGACGGGTGCATGCACCTGGGCGGGCCCCTGCAGCTGCGCTGCCTCGAGATGGTCGACGAGTATGGGCCACGGATTGCCCGACTGGTGACCGACGTGCAGCACCACAAGAAGCCGCTCTCGATCTGCTCCGAGATCGGGCTGTGCTCCACCAAGATCAGCTGCCCTCTGTGCAAGTCGGTGGTGCGCCCGCTCCAGGAGCGCATGAACGGCCTGGGGGACGACGCGACCATGGCCGAGAAGCGGGACATGCTGCGCAAGTTCTGCGGCACTCTGAACCCCACCCTGCAGTCGGGCTGCGATCAGTTCCTGCACCAGTACGGCGAGGTCTGGTTAGTAGTATCACAGCCAATGCTTACTGTCGTCGCGAGGACAGCCCTTGCTGAAAATTCTGGACGAGCTGGAGGGCAACGTCGACCCCCAAGTGATCTGCGCCCAGCTGGAGCTGTGTCCGTTCCCCCATCAACACTCCCACCACTCCGGCCACCACGAGCGCCAGCAGCACCACGCAAGGAAGATGGCGGAAGCGCTCTTCGAGAGGCTCACCGCATCCATTGGCGAACCCATTGGGATGCGTCTGTCTACCCACCCACCCACACCACCCACCACCCACCTCATGTGGTCCTCTTTCTTTCGTCGTAGACGTCATCCACTTCGACAACCGGGCTGAGGCAGCTGCCGCGGGCATGGTCTGCGAGATGTGCAAGTACTTCGTGGGCGAGCTGGAGGTCTGCGGAAACGACCGACCAACAACAGGTGACCGCGGTCACACCCCTGCGTTTTTCCCCTCAGGATCACCTCCCCGACCCGGGCAACTGCACCACCGAGGAGCTCGAGTATTGGATGAAGAACCTGTGTGAGTACGTTCCCCCGTGCCAGAGGGGCATGGTCTGTGTTGTTGTTGGCACTGCTGCTGCTGCTCAAAACTCCTGTGTCTCTGCTCTTGCTCCGGTGGGTGGTGGGTGGGTGGTGGGTGGGGCAGTGCGACTCATTTATGGACAAGTACGCGGTCCCCCTCCTGGACATCTACCGCCGCATGGAGGAGTACGAAGAGCCCGCCGCCATCTGTCACGATCTCAGGTCCATGTGTTGCCGTTGCGCTGGCTGCCGTTGCTGCTGCTGGCCTCCTCTGGTTGCCTTGGCGCAGCGACACCTCACCCACACCCACACCCACACCCACACCCACACCCACACCCACACCCACATCACATGCGAACAATAACAGTCTCTGCCAGAGCTGTGCGAGCTCGTGCCACACGGGCGAGCCCAACTATGAGCCCCCAGTCAACCGCCGCCACCAAAGGGAGCGCGATTACGAGGAGGCCGAGGAGGAGATGGACGGCGAGTAAAAGAAGAACTAATTGGATGAATAAATAGCTGGTGGACCCTTGGAAAAGGGCTGCGGGTGGGTGGGCGAATGGAGGAGGAGGCGATCAATCATCGGACAGTTTTGAAAAATTGAACAAGAACTCCAGCCTGATTCGCCTGTGTTCCTATCGCAATGCCTCTGAAAAGGTCTTGCCCCTCGCGTTTTCGTTCGGCTGATCGTTTGTTCTGTGTTTGTTTCTAGGTTCCTCCTTCGCTACTTCCCTCCAGGTCGATATCCCTCCCGCCATTTTGCGCGAATGTGACACCATCTTTTTTGAATTGTGGTTGATCGTAGGCATCATTCTGGAGTACTATGACGAGCAAGGTCTCCTTGGAACAAAAACGGTTGATCTCCTTGATCTTTCCGAAAGGTTTGTTGCCCCCTTCTCTTCTCGGTCACCTTCTCATTTCTCTCAGCACCGACGTGGAGGCGGTCGCTGATCAGATCATCCACGAAGTCTCCGACCTTATTACTCAGTCGAAAAAGTCCCAGCTTGTCCGACTACTGAGAAGTCTGTTTTTTTTCTACTCTTCCCATCGCATCATCACGGGCTTCCTCAAAGAACTCATCGAGAAGCAAGAGATGGGGAACGCGGATGCATCATTCTATCTCTTCAAGAGGTTGAAGGCTCACATTCTTCCTCTGACCAACTGCGCTTTCAACAAGGCCGGGGATCGGTCTGCATACATTCTTCACGGGAGTTATAAATCAAGGTGGTGTTCCCTTAGTTTTATCACCGGGTCGTACGACCGCACATGCAAAGTATGGGAGACTCAGAGCGGCCGCGAGCTGCTCACCCTTGAGGGCCACAAGAATGTAGTATATTGCCTCGCCTTCAACAACCCGTACGGGTCTGCAGCCGCTATCCCCCCGCTGTGCCGGCGCTCAAGGGTTTCTCTCCGGGGTCATAGCGACAAGATTATCACGGGTTCGTTCGACAAGACCTGCAAGGTGTGGAACTCCTACACGGGTGAGCTCTACCACACCCTCCGGGGTCACACCGCCGAGATTGTCTGCCTCTCGTTCAACCCGCAGAGCACCATCATCGCCACGGGTCTGTCGACATCCACCCCCCACCATCCGCACCCCGTGACCCCCGGGGTGGCTCTTCCCCCAGGCGCCATGGACAACACGGCCCGGCTGTGGGACGTGGAGACGGGCATGGAGCTGTGCGCCCTGATCGGCCACACGGGCGAGGTGGTCTCGCTGTCCTTCAACACCACGGGCGACAGGATCGTCACGGGCTCGTTCGACTTCACCTGCAAAATCTGGAACGTCGAGACGGGGCAGTCCGTTCGCGCTGCCCCCCACCGCCTGATCTGCCTCTACCACCCCCCACCCCCACCTCAACTCATCCGGTTTGTGGCTCCCACCTCGGGGGGCTGCAGATGCCTGCAATCGCTGGAGGAGCACCACGCAGAGATCTCCTGCGCTCTGTTCAACTTCACGGGCAACCTGGTGGCCAGCAGCAGCATCGACCGCTCGTGCAAGCTGTGGGATGTCGACACGGGCCGCTGCGTGCACACACTCAAGTCCGCCTCGCTGCCCCGCCTGCCCCCGTTGACCCCCTCCTGTCGGGGTGGCCCATGTTGGGATGAGGGGCTGGAGGCGGCAGGGTGGTTGCGACTCCTTCACCGTTCTGGGCGGGGGCAACGGGGTGAGCAATGGGCGATGGACCGTGACGGATCGCTCGTGGTGGCTGCTCCCCCCCCCCCCCCCCCCCCCCCCACCCGCCATGCTGGTCAACATCTCCCAACCTGTATCATGGTGGCTGCTCCCCCTCCGCCCCATCATGCTGTCCGACACATATCTCACCCCTGGTCTCCTCTTTCTCCTCCTCCGCCACCCCACCCGACTGTGGTGGTGGTGGTGTGCAGGGGCCACAACGACGAGATCCTGCACTGCTCCTTCAACATGACCGGCTCCCTGCTGGCCACGGCATCCTCGGACAGCACCATCCGGGTGTACAACGTGTACAACGGCGAGTGCGTGGCCGTCCTGGTGGGCCACGAGGGCGACGTCAGCAAGGTCGGTCGAACCCCCCCGCCACAATCACCCCGATCACCCCGCGTCATGGCTGGATGAAGTCGGGAGGACGGCACTTTTGCTCGCCTCGCTTCTCCTTCAAAAGAATGGCAACAACAACAACAACACCAACAACAAAAATTCATCCCACCCCTGACCTCGCTCCACACACCCGCGCATCCGCAGCTGCAGTTCAACCCGCAGGGGACGCGGCTGATCTCTGCAAGCACCGACCGGACGTGCCGCGTCTGGTCCATCGAGCCGGCCGCCTGCCTGCAGATCCTCGAGGGCCACACGGACGAGATCTTCAGCTGCGCCTTCAACTACGAGGGCGACGTCATCATCACCGGTCTGGACGCCTCCTGGCCCCCGCGCTGTCGAATTCACACGTTGGGTGTGTGCAGCCTCGAAGGACAACACCTGCCGCATCTGGAAGTCGGCCCATTGCACGTCGCTCCCCAACACCGAATGAACGCCCGTTGTGGGCCTGGGGTTTTTCTCTTTCGGAGGACCTTCTCTCGATACTCTCGATCGGCAGCGGTGGGCCGTCGTCGTTTTCCGAGTGCTCCCAGACATCGCCGTCATGTGAGGGCGTTGTTTATTTTCATTCCTCTCTCCAACAACAAACCACTTTTTACTCCTACCGGGTCGCAGTGACGGCGGGTTCGGCATGATGGGGGGGCGTTCGAAACCAATCCAGAGAGACGATCAAGGCAAAGGCGGTCTCAGTGTTACTGTGAAGTGGCGCAAATGGCTCCGGGTTCTTCTGCTCCTGGGGTGTGGTCGGCCGGACTGCCAACGGCGTTTCGGCTGTGCCCGTTGCCCCCAAGAGGGTCGGGGGCGCCATGGTCGGCATGGTGGACGGAGGGACTGTGGCAGGTGGCGGACCGTGACGACAAGTGTTCGAAAATGGGAGATGACTGATTTCTGCTGACAGACCTACCCTCGGGCGCAGCTCGAGAGCGCCCAGTCCGGCCCCTTCGTCTGGTGGCGGAGGCTGCTCGACTTGGATGGGAAGGGTGGAGGTCCACATGCAACGCCCGCAGGCGTGTTCGACGGACTCGGGAAGAGCGACCACGACGGGATCGTGCAAGATCACATGGGGAAAAGCCTGCTCTTGATCCGCGGGTTTGCGAAACAGAACCGGGAACGGAGAGGCTGATTCACGCAGCAACGAGGGGAGGGACTTCCTGCGGGGTGGGAGCATGGAAGGCCCTCCAAATTGCGCCTGGTCTTCTTCCGATGCGGCTTCTCTGCCCAGGGCCTCGCGGTGGAAGGGACAAGTCGAATAGGAATGCATCAGCAACTGGGTATATGGCGAGGCCGGAACCAACTCGGCAATTTTCGCGATGCGGTTCAGGACTGTGGGACACACGACCAGACTGTCGGTTCGAGAAAAAAAGAAGCGCCTTCAAATGTGCACACATAACAATACGACAAGACCTTTCGACCAACTCGGGTGGAACCGTTGGATGAGCAGGAGGGGTACCATGTGTGGCAGCCACCTCGCCCTTCGTGGGTGTTGGTGGGAGGATCAACGTCTCTGGCACAGTCACTGATCTTCCAGCTCCGGGCGGGTGCATTGACACAGAAGGCGGCATGACGGCGGCAGTGCCCGCGGCGACTCGTTCGGCAGGTGTTCCAGTTGGAACCGGTGAGGCCGGACGCTGTGGTAAGCGGGAGGACACAGATGGCGCAGCGACGAGGGGACTTGAGGCCTCTTCACGGGCATTCCCGGCACCGAGAGTTCCACGGAATGCTTCCTGGCGGGTGGGTGATCCAACAGGTAAGGGAGAGGCCGGTGGTAACTCGACAGGTGCGGGCCGAGGTATCGAAAGAGGAGGAGGGGATGGTTGCCCTTTCGAAAAACTGTTGATTTGAGCCAAGAGAATCGTCCTCGCGAGAGTTGGAGTGGTCGGAGGCACAGTCACCCGAATCCCTGTGCACCGGTCCAGACAATAGTAAAGGAGGCGACTGTACTCGTGGTAACGGGGGATCATTCCGCCCGGGGCAATAGCTTCTTCACGAATGGACCGAAAAATCAGGTGACAAAGGGCAAGGTCGTTAATGTACGAGACGGGCTCCGCGACCTGACTGGAGTAGACAAAAGTTTTACCGATCTAGGAAGAAGGGCCAATAAACGACAAGGTACCAATGGGGCAGACCGGGAGCGGAACCTTGCGCAAGTACAGGAAGAGGAAGTGCCGAACCAGCGCAAAGATGTGGTCAGTCATAGCATCCTCAGAAATGGGTTGAGCGCGGGGATCGTGGGGCGGTGGGGATGGCTCCGCCGACTCGACAGTGCAAGACTCCAGCCGCCGGGCAGCGAGGAGAGCAATAATGACCCAGGCGTCGTGCCAGAGGATCCGAAGTGGAACAGTGACAGGAACGTGGGTAGCCATCTCGGGGTGAGCGACTGAAGAACAGAGAGTCAGCGAGGAAGGGAAAGACATGCCACAGACTGTCGATATAACTTTGCGCAGTCGCAGGAGCAGAGTAACCAAAACAGTAGGCATCCCGAGAAGAAGAGGTCGTGTCCAGGATGGCTACGTTCCAGGTGTCGAGTGAGGTGGCTGGATTTGCGGAGGCAGACCATGAATTGTCCGCCAGGCGAGATGGAGGGCCTTCTCGGGGCTCAATGATGGGACCCCACCCAACCTAACAAGATAATGCGTATGGCGGCGCGAACTCCAAAACTGACCTGATAACACGGAGGAGGACCATGAGGGCAAGCGCCTGGTCCACTGCACGAAAACGGACAGGAGCAGGATGGGCTTCATCGGCTGTGAGAACATCCGAAGCGGCACTCTTCCGCCACACCCGGTGTTCCTGATCCCAAAACTAGGGAGAAACGATGTCAAAAAATGGGAAGAAGACTGTCTGACCTGAGTCTGCAGTCCGTAGACCAGTTTGTTCAACTGATCGCGAATCGTTGAAGGAGATACATTGGTACCTTCATGTATCTCAGCCAAAAAAGACCAGAAGAGGACAGCCGAGGCGGTGCCCATGAGAAAGGATGGAAATCGGGACTTTTCCGCCGCCGACCCACCGGTCATTTCCTCAACATCCCGGATGTGAATTCGTTGAATCATCGTGCTCGTAGTGTGCGAGAAGTTGGTGGCAAAGAGGGACTGCGAAAGCTTGCTGAGGACGGTAACCAATCGGGGATCCGGCGCTGCCGACTGGTGCTGCTTTTCGCGGATGAGCAGGGCCATGGAGATGCCAGCAATGCAATTATGCCAATTGCCATTGGAAAAGAGGCCAGTCTCTTTCTGATACAGGTCAGAATCCGCGAGCATGTATTTTACGAGCGATTCGCAGAGAAAGCTCCTTTCCATCGAGAAAGTTGTTTATATTTCAATTGTGCAGAGAAATGCACGAATTTTTGGGGAGATAAAACAAGCCGACGAGGCACGCAGGGACTGAGGGCTTCCGGATGCATGGTTCACCCCGAGGCTTGGCCGGCTCGCTCTTTTTCTGGCCGAAATTCCATGCAGACCATCCTCTCATTTATCCGGCAAACTGCCCAGCTTCCCAGTGCAGGAACTGAGCTTATCGAATCGTTTCTCTCATCTTTGCTGGAGGGACAGGGATCCGACTATCTCGATTCGCTCCTGGTCGCCTTCCGGACCCTGAGCCATCAATTCTTGAAAAATGCCAAAGAGGACCAATTCGTGTTGTGCGCGTATCATACTCTCCTCCGGCTGTGTCCACCAGAGGTCTTGATGATACCGTGTCCGGGGCGGGGGCTCACCGGCTTTTCCCCCCATCACACAGTCGGGCGCGACACATTTTCAATCTTTTGCCGAATGCTCCCAGAAAATTTTCCAGGAGGTCCCGACTTCACCGTTGGCCAAGCAGGGTCTGAATCACCCCAGTCTCTCCTCCCCTCATCTCGTCCACCAGCATCGCGCTATCTTGGCGTCCATATGTGCAGTTTCGCCAACACCCCCACGAGTGACCGTCTCCGGCATGCCTGCCTCTACGCCATCACGCATGGTACCGGGGGAAGTGCCGCCGCCGCGGCCATGGCGAAGCCGGACCGGGAGCTGCCCATCCTGGTGGCCTGTGACCTGGCGACGGAGGTGCTGCTGCACTCCCCGGCCCGCTGCGCGGTTCTCACGGGAGAGCGCGATCCCCGGTGTGAACCGGCACATCACCAGTGCCCCGGTGGAATAGCCGACCACTTTTGCCAGGCCCTCTTCCTGCCCTGCCTGCGGACCATTCTCTGCTGGGAGAACCCGGAATCGGCCCAAGCCTGCGCCACCAGCCTGCTGCCGGCCATCTTCCAGCGAGTCTGCAGCGCCCCGGGGGAGTCCGACCGCCTCGAGCCGGGCCTGTTGCACCCCGTCCATGCCCTCCGGACCCTGTGGCGCGTCCTGCGGGCCATGCTGGTGGCCGGCAGCCGGTCACGGATCCACGCCCTGGGTATCCTGTGCTCCCACGCCGATCGGTTCTTCACGGTGCCCTTCCTGACGGTGCGCGAGGCCCAGGGGGCCGACGGGGCCGCAGCCCCCGGGGCGGCCGCGGCCGGGGAGCCGCTGGTTGACCTGCGCTCGTGCAACTTCTTCTGGCGGCTGGTCCAGCAGACGCTGCTCAACCAGGACATGCTCGTCCAGAAGCGGACCGTCTTTCTGATCAAGGCCGCCGTGGACTCGCTGCCCCTCCTGCCGGCCGGCGTGGCGGCTCCCGCCCCGGCGCCGGAGACCGCCGCCGGATGTGAGGGGGAGTGGGACCCGACGGACGAGGGCCCCCTGTTTCCGCTCCGGGGCGACCTGGTGCCCCTGTGGCGCCTCTTCCTGCTGCTGGTGGACGCCCTGAACTCGTGCACCTCACACCTGCTGCTGCCCCAATGGGGCAAGGTCGACTCGCTGATGGGGCTGCACTTCTCGTGGGTCTCGGTGCTGCTGGTGCGGGGCTTCCGCCACCCCAGCACCAACGTCCGCCGGACCGTGCTGCGCTATGTCATCCACGCCTTCGATGGGCCCGTGATGGACCGCTACCGGCGCCAGGTCGAGGCCGCCCGGGAGGCAGCCGCCCAGCGGAGGACCGGTCGGTCTCCCCCTCCCCCCCCCCCCCCCCCCCCCCCCCCACCCCATCCACCCGGCAGCATCTGGTGGTCAAGCGCACCCCCTTGCTCGCCTCCTCGAGCGACATGAAAGCCCCGTCTCGAAGCGTGACGCCCCCGGGCCGACATCCGTCATCTATCTCGTTCGGGGAGGCGGCACCAAAAGCCGTAAAATCGCCACCGTGCCTCCGCGCCTCGGGTGATGTGTTCATTGCGCCCCCGCACGCTCCCCTTCTCTTCCGTCCCCGTGGCAGACTCCGGGGCAGCCCCGGCGGGCCGCGGAAAGCCTCGCCGTGCGGGCCGTGCGGCAGAGAAGCGTGCCGGGGGGACAGCCGCCAACAAGCCCGCCGAGCCTGCCCTGCAGATCGTCTTCGGCCCCGGGGGCCGCGCCCCGCCCCCCGTCGGGCTGCGGCTCTCGCCGAGCTTCGTGCTGGAGCACATCTTCCCCGTGCTCAACGACAGCTGCCACTACAAGGTCCCCCACCCGTCAAGGATGCGTTCCCCTCACCGTCACCGTCACCGTCACTGTCACCGCCACCAACTGGTGTTCTTCCAATCACCATCATCCCACTCTTCACCGCCACCTGCACCACTCCCTGTGTGCGGGGGCCATTCAACCCATTCGTTCTCCTTCTTCTTCCCACCCCTTGCTCTGCGCGGCACATCATCCGATGGCATCACCCACCACCACCTCCTCCACCCAACACCCCCCACTCACCACCTCCCATCAGGCCCACTTCTACGAAAACATGCACCGGTTCCTGCTGACCTACTACCGCCAGTCGCCCTTCCTGCGCGCCGCACCCGCCCGCCGTCGCTTCCTGGTGGACGCCATGGCCCGCGCCGCGGCCACGCCAACCGCCCGCCAGCAGATGCAGCGCGAGGAGCAGGCGTTTACGGGGGGCCAGGGGCCCATGGCCGGGTTCACGGCCCTGCTGGCCGAGGACTTCGCCCCCACAGCCCCGGCGGCGGCGGCGGCCCCGGTGGCGGAGGGCGGGGACGGGGACGGGGACAGGCCACGGGCCGCGGAGGGTGTGGTCAACAGCTCGTTCTACCTGCTCTGCGTGGTGGCCGAATTTGTGCTGGCCGCCCCGCAGGGGGGCGGGGCGACGGAGGCTGGTCTGCAGGGAAGGGAGAGGGTGAGAGGGCGGGGGGGATGATGATGACCAGCGGGACTGCTGGCGACCAACTCGGGAGGCGATGCAATTTTATGATGAGTGTCTGGGGGGGGGGAGGGAGGGCGACGCTCGACATGGGTCCCTCGCTGAATCGCCAAAGGCACTGCAACAGCCTCAAGGGGAAGATTCTTCGGCCGGGGGACATGAGAAGAGCTCCAGCAGACCCCGCAAAAGCGAGGAAGGGAGCCTTCTGCTCAGGGAACCGGTGCCCTTGTTGGTACCTCGGATGGGGCGCGTCACGTCCCATAATTTCATGGACCCGCAGGTCATTGAAGAGGAGTTGTAGATTCTCCTCCGTGTCCATGATATAATTCTCGTGCCCCCGGCCTGCACGAGGCTGGTCAGCTGCTGACTCACATCCTCGTAGTCCGGGGCCTTGTCCTTGGGGTCTCCGGTGACACCCCACGGGGCATCAACGATGGCTAAGGAATAGCGCGTCTAAGGAGGAATGTTGGTTGTCGTGAATGGAGAGGGCAACGGCAGACTGGTGTGGGGCCGTGTTCGCCGCCGGAGAGGGTATACTCGGCCGAACAGCAGTACATGCGGGCCAGCGACTGCCCCGCAGGGACAACTTCGGCCTTTGGGTGTCGGCATCGTTGGCCGTTGGGTTTTGGGCTTTCCTGGTACCAGCACGCCATCTGCGAAGGCCAGCACTTGTGTCCTTCCTGTTGTTGTCCCCGGGGTGTCCCTGCCTGCCCTCTTTGTTTCCACGCCTCTACCGCGGCAACGCAGGGGCCTTCAGACTTCATGTCGGTGGGTGCCGGTGTGGGGTGGTCCAGGCAGGACGGAACTGTCGTGGCGATAAATCGTTCAACGGTACGGGCCCGCAGTCCTGTTTGCACTCCTGCGCTTCACACCCCCGAACCGAATCAGCCCGCAGTCAAACAGGGGGCGCTGCCCGACATGCTGCTGTTTTCATCACCCCCGCCGGCGTCTCATCCGCCCATCCCGCCCGACCCGCCCCCCAGACTCCCTCGCCCAGTGGCGCGCGGACACCTCGGCCTTCCTGGCGGCCGTCCGGACGCTGCTGAGCACGTTCAGTGTGGCCACCCTGATACCGACCCTGAAGCCCCGCTATATGCTGGCTCTCCTGGGGGCCGTTCGCAAGCACGTCCCCTGCCCGGCCCACCTGCTGCCCGCCCCGGGGACGGCCTGCGACCCGGCCGAGTGGATGCCGCCCTTCGACGAGGTGGCGCTGACCATGGCGACCGTCCCCCGCCGGATGGTGGTGGGGCCTAAGGGGTGGGGGCCCCTGTGGCGCGAGATGAGCGCCCTGTGGACCGTCGACCTGGCCGCCCAGTTCGTGACCGTCCGTGGTCACTGCCCCTGCCCAACCCCCCCCCCCCCCCCCCTCCCCCCCCCCCAACACCCACGACCCCCACGACCCCCACGACCCCCACGACCCAATCTCCCTCATATCGCCATGCCACCCCTGTCCACGCATGCCCTCATAGTCTGTTCGCGCAGTCCTCTCCCGGCGTCACGCCGTCCATCACCATGTCTCGCCCATGGCCGTCTATCGATCCTGTCCCGCTCGCCCCCCTACATCCGCCCATCCGCTCGCACGCAGGTCACCGGGTCGACGGCCGCCTGGGCGGACTGGCTGCAGTCGCAGTGCGCCCGGTTCGTCCGTGCCGAGCTCAACCCGCCCGTGGCCAGCGGCCCCGCGCCCCGGCAGCCCACGGCAGCAGCCGCCCCCGCCGCGGGTGCCCCCCGTGCCAACTCGGCCGCCCAGCCGCCCCTGGACACGACCGCGCCCCTCCGGCGGACGGGGCACTTGGTGACAGTGCTGGTGCCCCTGGTGGGGATGTCCGCCCAGTGGCTCTTTGGCGAGGGCACCCAGGCCATGGTCTGGGAGGTGTCGCTCCCCCCCCCCCTGGTGTGTGGGGCGGTCTCACCAACCCGCGGGGAATGGACGTCCTCTTCGGGAGTCCCCCACTGTCCGCCACACCTCGTCACGAGCCCTGCGGCCCCAACATCCTTCCCCCCCCCCCCCCCCCCGTTCTTCTGCAGGATGCGGACTTCTCGGCTCAGACGCGCCGCAGCCGGTACCACGCGGTGCTGGGTGAGCTCTTCGGGACCCTGGCCGGCATGCATCGCAGGGCCGCAATCGACCCGACGGTCCGCAGGCTGCTGCCCCGCCTCCCTTGGACCACCACCACCGCCACCACCCGCGGGGGGGAGACGTGGGGTGACGCGGACGAGAAGGGTGATGGAGACGGGGGGGGGGGGGGGACCACACCACACTGCCACATTTTGTTTTCTGCAGACCGCCGATCTCTGCGTGGCTGCCCTCACTACTCACCCACCCATACCCTCCCTTCCCTCACCCACCCATACCCTCCCTTCCCCTCCCTCCCTTCCCTCCCCTCCCTCCCCTTCCTCCCCTCCCTCCCCTCCCTCTCCTTCTGCAGACGGCCGATCTCTGCGTGGCCGCCCTGCGCAGCCTGCTCGAGCTGACGGGCGCCCCGGCCCCCGACATGCGCGACCGTGCCAGCCCCCTGCGCCCCGCCGCCACCGGGGCCTGCCCACGGCCACTGGACACCCAGCAGCCGGCCCTCGCATCCGCGGCCCGACTGGCCGCCATCGAACCCAGCCGCGTCCAAACCAAGCTGGTTGAGAGCGCCCACGCCCCCGACAGTGCCCAGCAGGGCACGGTGCCCGCCGAGGCGGACCCGCTGGCTGCGGCGTACGGGGCCCGGCTGGGGGCTGCCCTCGAGGGCCTGCGGGATTACGTCGCCGAGCAGCTGGCTGCGGGCGGGCTGGAGGGGCTTCTTGGGTACCTGGACCATGACCACACACAGTGTCTGCTCCTCCTCCCAACCCCACGTGGTGTGGCCACTCGCTGTGGCTACCCCTCATCACCGTCTCTCTCAATCCAGCCGCACACTCATCCACTGCGCATCAGGGGCGGGGCAGGCGTGTCCTTCTCACGGCCCACCAAGATTTCCGGCTCTCAATCCACCCACCCACCCACCCACCCCACCCTGGGCCTGAGCGCAGGCGTGTCCTTCTCGCGGCTGGGGCTGCACGGGAAGGCGCTGCTCTCCCTCAGCCGCTGGGTGGAGCGGCTGGCGGGCAGCACCAAGGCCATCCCCGCTGCCCTGGTCGACCAGGCCCGCATACCCCTCCCACACACACCTCCACCCCCCCCCCCCCCCCCCCACCCCACACACACACACACACCACCACCACCCCACACACACGCACACATGCGCATGCACTACGTCCAGACTCATCTCATCCCGTCCCGACTTCATCCCGTCCCTACACCTTCCCCCTTCCCGACATCACCCCGCACCCCGTCCCGACCTCACCCCGTCCCGACCTACCTCACCCCGTCCCGACCTACCTCACCCCGTCCCGACCTCACCCCGTCCCGACCTCGCCACCACACGTTCTTCTGCGCGCTGCTGCCGGTTGGCATGGCGCAGGTGCTCCGGATGGAGGGGGTGCTGCAGGCCTGGCAGCTGCGGCGCCTGGCGGGCGAGGAGTACCGGCAGTTGGTCGGCCTGGGGCGCCTCTTCATGGGCCCCGGCAAGGGTCCGCCAATATCTGAAGAGGATGCCATCTGAATTATGACGCTACCTTGATGCCATCTGAATTATGATGCCATCTGATACATAGCATCCGAAGATGACACCATCGCGCGCGTCCCATATGCCATCTTGAATTATGATCACATCGCGTCCCATATGAGTGATGGATGATGTCATCTGATGCAAACCATCCGAAGATGACGCCACCGCGTCCCATATGGGGGCATATGGGGGCGTCCGAGGCGCGTGGTGGGGGATGCACGGGACCCAATGGTGGCGGGGGTCACGTCATACCCCGCATATCGGCGTGGCGGCTCTTGAGAGAGCGGCAGTGCCCGACACACAGACACCCACCTCACTCATCAGCCCGACCCTCCTCGTGACCACCACCCACCCCCCCATCCTGCAGTGCTGCCCTCGTCCCAGCCGCACTCGCTCCTCGTGGGCAGCCTGCGCGCCCTGCGATTACTGCCCGGGGTGGCCTCGGGTCTGGGTGCCCGGCTCCCGGCGGCCCTGGCGGCCATGCTGGACACGCAAGGCACCCAGCTGAAGCAGGAAGGAGGCCTGCAGGCAGCCGTGCCCCTTGTCCTGCGCAGTTTGATGCAGTTTGTGGCCTCGCTGCTCCGCGACCGGCAGACCAACATCACCGGGCTCGACGAGGGCGGCGAGAGGTCTGCACCGCCTGGGGTTGGGTCCGCCTGGGGTTGGGTCCGCCTGGGGTTGGGTCCGCCTGGGGTTGGGTATGCGCCTGGGGTCGAGTCTGCCCGGATCGAATCTGCCGGGGTCGGATCTGGGGTCGGATCAGCCTGGGTTTGGCGGAGTCTGCTCGGAGTGAGGTCCGCCTCCCTGGGATGAGGCATGAGATCCGACCACTCGATCACCATCCGGTCATCGTCCGCTCACCGTCCGATCCCTTTGCAGCATGACGAGCAGCTTCCAGATGGAGTACATGCTCTGGGAGGCCCTCGAGACCATCACCCGCGAGCTGGCCGCGGTCCGTGCATCCTCCCTCCAACACCAACACCAACGCCACTCCACACCCTCCCACCCTGCACGCCGAGACATACACAGACGCGCACAGACGAACACACATATTGATCTGTGTACAATGATACACGCCGCACACTTTCGCTTTCGCCACCACCCATCGGCGGCGTTCCTCTCTGTGTCATCTCGTCGCGTCATGCTTTCCACTCTCTTGCCCCTGCCTTTTGGGGCGGGGATGATGATTGCGGCACCGCACAGGCCAAGTTCGCCACGGCCGAGCTGTTCAACATCATCCAAACGGCAGCCGCGGTCCGTCTCCCCAACCCCTCCCAGACCCCCCCCCCCCCTATTCCTGTGCGTCTGCACCCCGTTTAATATCCGCCATCGATCGTACCGTGTTGGGGCTCTTGATGATGGATGATGATGATGATGTTGATGATGTTGATGTTGATAATGTTGTTGTTGTTGTTGGCGGTGATGATGTTGATGATGTTGATGACGATGACGATTGGGATGATGCGCTCACCCATTGCCGCCGACCTCCCTACGGGATCAGATTCCCCCCACCGCCTCACTTGCCTCACGGCCGCCACTCGCTCCATCCCTCCCTTCCCCTGTGCTTCTGCCGCGCCTCTTCGCACCACTTGCAGGACGCCTTCGACCACGCCTCGCTGCACCTGGCCCAGCGGCTGGCGGCCAGCCTGGCCAATGTGGCCCACTGCCTGGCCCTGGTCCCCGACCCGGCCACCCGACGCGAGTGGGTCCGCGATCCCATCCCCCACCACCGGCATCCCATCCTCTATCTCCGACCCCCCCCCCGCCCCCCCCCCCCCGTCGGCATCCCCACCCCATTATATCGTGTTATCTCCCGCCCCCCCCCCCCCACACACACACGCACACCACGCTGCCGTGGTCGCTCCAACCTTAGGTCGGCTCGGCCGTCCGGGGCGCCTACTCGGCCATCGAGCAGGCCCGGCCCAACGACCTCGGTTTGTCGTTGTCGCCCCAACCCCACGCACGACCCACAATCTCCACCTCCCTGTATTCCCGGCATCATCGTCGCCTCTCCCCTCCGCTGCTCGCAGTGGCCACGGCTGCCATTTTGATCGGGCTGGCCTTCGATGACAGCCTCCTTGTGGGCTGCCCCGAGCTTTCGCTGTCCGTGGCGGCGGCCGAGCGGCTCCGGTCGGGGTTAGAGCCGCTGTCCCAGCAGGCCAGCGAGGAGGACCAGGAGCCGGTCCTTGTGGAGGTCCGTGCCGATTGTGGGGATGTGTGTGTGTGTGTGTGTGTGCGGAGCAAAGGGGCCGATCCATCGGACAGGAAGGATCTCAAATGACGCCACAGCTGAGCCAACTTGAACTTGGGGGGCCAGTGGCGAAGAAGAATCACAACATGAGGAGGATGACTCGCAAAGAGTCAGAAGCATGGATGCGGACGATGGTGACTGATCATCGGTCATCGGTCATTGGCCATCGGTGGTGGGATGATCGGACGATGGCGAGCGGATGATGAGCGGATGGTGGCGGGTTGTGGTGGCAGGATCGAGTGTGGTTGGATGGTGAGGCCATCATACACGGCCACCATCAACCCCCTGGTCACCCCTTCCTCCTCCTCCTCCTCCCCATCCTCCCTCTCTTCCCCACGCAGGTCTTCGGCCGGCTTGCGCTCCTGGGCGCCAAGACGCACCAGGTCATCCCGCTGCTGCTGGAGCGTGTCCTGCCCAAGCTGCTCGCCCACCCGGCCCTGCTGCCCCCCTACGTCCCGGCCCTGCGCTTTCTGGCCAGCTGGGGCCCCGACCCGCTGCCCCAGCACCTGGCCCCCGAGGCCGTCCCCGCGCCGCAGGTGCCCAACGAGGCCGCCAATGCGAGCACCCGCCGGGCGGAGCGTACCCCGGGGATATACGCCCATGGGACCCTGGCCTCCGAGCAGCCCGGGCGGTTCAGTGGCGCCCAGGTCGGTGGCTCCCCCATGGCCGCGAAGCATCCTCCCAATGTCACCCCGGGGCTTCGTCATCCCACAAGCCCACATCACCCCCAAGCACACATCACCCCCCAAGCCCACATCACCCCCCAAGCCCACATCACCCCCCAAGCCCACATCACCCCCAAGCCCACATCACCCCCCAAACCCACATCACCCCCAAACCCACATCACCCCCCAAGCACACACCCTCACCACACTGCATCCATCATCGCGCGACGACACAGGCGGGCAAGAAACAGGGCCGACCGGGCCACCCCGCGAGCCTCCTGGTCCGCCCAGGGCAGGCCCGGCCCACGGGCGAGGACGAGGACGGCGAGGTTCCCGACGCGGACGAGGCGACTCCCGCCCCGGGGGCTGCCGCCGAGGGGGACGAGGGCGAGGGCGAGGGCGAGGGCGAGGAGATTGAGGCAGAGGATGAGCCTGATCCATCGGCGGGCCCGTCGCCGGCCCCTCGGGCGGGCGGGATGGAGGCGGGGGAGGACGCTCCGGACAAGGCGCCCACCCCGACCAGCCTCGAGGCACGAGCCGAGGCGCTCTTCGCCGGCACCGGTCCGCATCCTGCTCCTCCATCCCGCCCGACCTCCATCCCGCCCGACCTCCATCCCCCATCCCCCGCTGGCGCTCCTGATGCTTTTGCTGGACATGGGCATGGGGCATGGGGCATGGGGCATGGGGCATGGGGCATGGGGCATGGGGCATGGGGCATGGGGCATGGGGCATGGGGCATGGGGCATGGGGCATGGGCATGGGGCTGCTGTTGGTGCTGCGCTGTCTCTCGACTCTCTTCCCTGGGTCTCTACCATCCCATCGCCGCCCGTCGCCCCTCTTCACGTGCCGTCATCTCTCCTTCCCCCTGGTCGGGGCTGCTCTGGGCCGATGGTCGCAGACGCCCTGGGGTCGAAGCCACACCCCGATGCCTCGTCTGTTCCGCCCACCCGCCACGTCCCCGCGCCTCTCCGTTCCCCGTCCTGCACTTCTACCTCACCACGTTCATCACCATCCAATTCTTGACCGACAGTATCATCATCATCCAGTCATCCAGTCATCATCCAGTCATCACCTTCACCCACACCCTTCCGTCTGCCTGCTGGACTGTGTGTCTGGCTGTTGTCCCCCCGGGGCAGGTACCGGCTGCTGTGGAACACGGAGTATCTCGTGGCGGCCATGGACGACCCGCGCCTCTACGAGGACTACGTCGCCCGCCACCGGCTGCTGCTCTTCCTGACCCGGCTCAGGTCCCGCCCCCACCCCCATCCGCCTCCCCGTCCCGTCTCCATCCCCTCCCTTTCTCCTGGATCAGGCCCCGTCTCCACCCCCCCCCCCCCCGTGATCCGCCTCAGCCCTTCATCTGCTCCACGGCATCAGCGCCCATCACCACCTGACCTGCCCCAGGTCCCCCACTCACCCGTCCTCCCCCTCCCTTCGAGTGGTGCATCGCTCATTGGCTGCCCACGGAATCAACATCATCACCACCCTCATCATCGATAAATCTGCTGTTGTTACAACAGCTCGTTTTCGGCCACGTACAACAGCACATTCGCTCAATCGCCTCGCTTACCCCCCCCCCCCACACCCACCCACCCACCCACCAACTCCCTCCCTCCCTCCCCTCCCTCCCTCCCTTAGCCCGGCGGTCCCTGCCGCCCACCATGCCGCGGGCGTGCTTCTGACGGCCCTCCTCGAACAGGCGACCTCGGCCGAGCAGACTGACCTGGTCTTCTACGTCCCCAACAGCGACATCCACCGGGGGAAGGTCCGCTCTTCCACCTCTCCATCCCTCCTCCCCTCCCCCCCATCCTGCTTTGTTGTGTGTCAGCCGGGTTCGGACTCGCATGATCCGTCCGCCTCTCTCGTCCGATGGCCCCATCTTCCCCCGCGTCATCATCACTCCTCCTCCTCCCTCCCTCCCTCTCCCCCCGTCGTCCTTACCCCCCCCCCCCCCCCCGCCATCCATACCCCGCCCACTCCCACCCCTGCAGACCCTGCTGATGCAGGCCATCTGCTGTCTGGCCCCACACCTGCGCGACCCGGCCACAGCCGCCCTGGTGCGCCCCCACGCACACAAGCTGCTCTTCCAGTCGAACCTGGTCACCGTCCGGCAGTACGTCGAGCTCATCATCGGTCCGATCGGTGGCCCCGCCCCTGTAGTGGTCGCCCCTGTGGTGGTCGTCCATGTGGTGGTCGTCCATGTGGTCCCTGTGGTGGTCGTCCCTGCGGTCCCTGTGGTGGTATTGTTCCTTGTGGTCCCTGTGGTGGTGGTCGCCCCGGTGTGAATCTGCCAGCCTGCATGTCTCGGATCTCCCGGTCAAACCGGGCAGCACAAGCGATTTGCCAACCCGAGCCACGCTTCCCTCGCTCCTCTGCCGACCCTGGGTCACTGTCGGGGTGGTTGGTGGTGGTGTGACGTCTTCCCCTTCCAGAGCGCACACACCTGGGGGCTGTCGGCGTGCAACTCATGTCCCCACCCGTCACCCATGCCCCCACTCGTCACCCATGCCCCCACTCGTCACCCATGCCCCCACTCGTCACCCATGCCCCCACTCGTCATCACGCGCACACAGTCGCCCCATCCACCAGACGCACACGAACAACCACCCAATGCCGCACGCACGCACCCGTATTCATCGTGCCACTCCCCACCACGATCACTGGCCCACCGCACCAGCCTGCTATCTGCTGGCCCTGCCCCACGAGGCGGCCAGCCTCCTGCTTCCCATCCTGTCGGACTACGCCACCCGGGCCCAGGCCGTCAGCAGCGTCATGCACCTGGGTACTGTCCTCCTGCACCATATGCCCCTGGTTGGGGCCCTGCCCGGCCCGGCACCCCACCCGGGCGACCCGGCCACGTACGAGGGTCCGTCGGGTTTGCTGGTTTCCTGACAGCACCTTGGGGCGGGGCGGGGCGGGGACGGGGCGTGTGGGGAACCTGGTTTCGGTTCCCGGCATCGCCTTGGGCGGGGCGTGTGGGACAGTCGGTGAGTTGGGGAACCTAGTTTCGGTTCCCGACATCGCCTTGCGCGGGGCGGGGCTGACAATGCGACTGGGGAGTCGGGAGCGAGCGGGGGGAGGGGGGGAGGGTGATGGACTGGGTCGGGTGGGCGATCGGCATCGTGGGGCCAGTCGATCACCCTCCGATCCGCCCCACTCCGTCTCGCAGAGCTTCGCCTGGCCCTGGTGAAGGGCGTCCTGCCATGGATCTGCTCCCAGGTCCGCCCGGCCCACCGCCCACCCAACAACGGCATCGTCACCTCATTCGTCATCCAAGGCCATCATCATCATTCATCATTCATCATTCATCATTCATCATTCATCATTCATCATTCATCATCATCCTCACCATCCAGTCATCATCATCATCATCATCCAGTCATCATCCAGTCATCATCATCCAGTCATCATCATCCAGTCATCATCATCCTCCAGTCATCATCATCCAGTCATCATCATCCAGTCATTATCATCCAGTCATCATCATCATCATCATCATCATCATCATCATCATCATCATCATCATCATCATCATCATCATCATCATCATCATCATCATCATCATCATCATCATCATCATCATCCAATCATCATCATCATCGTCATGGCCACCGCCCCCGCCCCGCCCCCGCCCCCGCCACCGCACTTCCCGTCGGCCTCCTCCACCACCCGCCGTGCCCCTTCCATCCACCCCCTGCCCGGCCAGGTGAACCCCATCCGGACCTACGCCCTGGTGCTCCTGTCCACCTTCGACATGTTCCACGACCGGGCCCGCTCGCTGGGCCTCCTCCGGGGCCGGATGGACGAGCGGGTGCCCACCCCGGCCGGCCCCACGCCCCCGGCCCCCATGCCCGAGGTCCCCACGGTGGCCCCCGAGAATATGACCCTGGGCATGCAGTGCCGCCAGATCCAGGGGTCTGTCGACCGGTCAGGGGGTCGGTGGGCGGGGAGGAGGAGGCTTGTCTGGGAGATGATCATGGCCAGGCCAGGAGATTGCAATCTCATGCCGCCGCCACATCTCACAATCTCTCGTTATCGTGCCCCTCCTGTCCCCCCCCCCCCCCCCCCCGTGCAGTATCCTGGCCCCCTTCCTGAGCTTCCTGCGGACCAACACGGAGTGCCTCCGGGCGCAGGTCAAGTACGAGTGCCGCGTGCCGCCCGACCCGTTCCTGACCTGCGCCTCGGTGGACGTTCTGGCCGCGGCCCTCGACGAGGTCCGTCGTCTCGCGGGAATCAAGACGCGACAGATGCGTCGATACGTCGTGTTGGTGGTCTTTCTCTCTCTTTTGAAAGCCTGCAACCGGGGCCCCAAAAAAACTCACGTCACCGCTGCCCCGTCCCCCCACCCACACACGACGGGCTCTAGAACGTGATGGGCCGCATCAAGCACGGCTGCCGGGACAGCAAGACCTTCCTCTGGCTGCCCGAACTGGCCGACGGCGCCCCCTGCCCGCCGCCCCACCCGCTCGCAGTGGCGGCCGCGGCCCGCGAGGCCGAGGAGCGGCAACAGCAGCAGCAACAACAGGAACAGGAGGAGAAGGAGAAGGAGCAGGCAGAGGAGGCGGCGGCGGCTGGGCAGCCCCCGGTGGCCGATCAGGAGGGGACCATGACCAGTGCCGACACGGCCCGTGCCGCGGCCATGTGCTTCCAGCGGAAACCAACCCCGGCCGCGCACGCCATGACCAACGAGACCACAGGCCTCAAGGTCTGGCACTCTCGTTTTTCCCCATGGGCTGGGCGTATGGGTGGACGTGCGGGCATCGGCATCAGCATCAGCATCAGCATCAGCCACCTTCGCGTTTTACTTTTACATGTTGGACACGGGTCGTTGGTTTTTTTTTGCATCCGCCTCTTGTCTTTTTTTGCCCTCTGCCTCTTGTCTTCATTGTGGCCATTTTCATTGTTGGGCACCCCGTTCCTCCCCGTCATCATCCAGAGCCTGGAGAAGAAGGGCCGGCAGAGCATGATCGTCGTGGCCACCTTCGTCGAGAAGCTCCCCAACCTGGGCGGTCTGCGGCGGCTCCATCCCCTGGGGCGAGCAGTCGGTGTTGATCTCCGATTCGCTGTTTCCATCCCCCCGCCTAGGTCTTGCGCGCACCTGCGAGGTGTTCGGGGCGGAGGCCCTTGTGGTGGCCGACAAGTCGGTCTGTGAGCCGTTTCGCTGGCCGACCCGACAGGAACTCACGGAATTCCCACGGGGGTCGTCGCCGCGCAGGTGGCCTCCAACCCCATCTTCAAGACGATCAGCGTCACCGCGGACAAGTGGGTGCCCATGGTTGAGGTCTGTCGGGCTGGAAAAAAGGAAAGGTGAGATGGGTCCAGAGCCGGAAGACGGATTTCCTCGTGGTGGTTGCAGTCTCAGCGGGCAAGGGCGAGGCGTCCCCAGCCAGAAATCCATCTTCTGGTCCTATAGTCTAATGGTCAGGACATTGGACTCTGAATCCAAGAATCCTGGTTCGAGTCCAGGTAGGACCAAGAATTTTTCTGCCTTTCCGCACACCGACAGTGGGGTCTCCTCCTTGATGGTTTTGTGGGTGTCTTGGAAGACATGTGGCCTTCCTAGCTCAGTGGCGGAGCGTGTGCTTCGTAAGCACAAGGTCGAGGGTTCGATCCCCTCGGAAGGCTCACCTTTTTTTTTCATTTTATTTTTGTCGCACGTCCATGATCTGGGAGAAACACCTGCGTGGTGGTGGTGGTGGTGGTGGTTTGGCGTCATCAGGCGGCATCACTCTCCCATTATTCGTTGTCAAAGGGTGTTCGGGTCACCGCGGCGACTCATTTTGATCTCCGCGCCGCGCATCCCCAGGTGCCCGAGTCCGGCTTGGTCAAGTACTTGCGGGAACGCAAGCAAGAGGGCTACACCATCCTCGGCCTCGAACAGACCGCCAGCAGCACGCACCTGCACCACTACGACTTCCCCGAGAAGGTGGTCTTCCTCCTGGGTCTGTACGACTTGACCTTGTTCGACCGGGTTCGACCGTCCCTGTCCTCTTCCTTGGTCGCATCTCTGTAGGCAAGGAGCGCGAAGGCATCCCTGTGGAGTATCTCCAGATTGTCGACCGGTGCATCGAAATCCCTCAGTTTGGCCTGATTCGGTCTGGCGGCATGACCCCGCGGGATATCCGCCGCCTCACACTCTGCCCCCCCTCCAGGTCACTCAATGTGCACGTAAGCTGCTCCATCCTCATCTGGGAGTACACCCGCCAGCAGCTCAACCGTCAGCCAGCAGCCATCGCCGACTCGTAAATCACTCTCGTCATCTCGATGCGTGTTGGAGAAACAGGTTGTGGAGAGAAGCATCTCTTGACGCATTGGAGAAAACCAAACACGCGATTTTCGCCCTCGAAGACAAACAAGGGGGACCCGCAACATGAAACAGAAACGCAAAAAACGATTAATTGTGAAAGAAACACAAAATCAAACCCGGTGTCGGGCGGCAATCGGTGTGCGACAGGACGAAGGTGAACGAGGGTCGGCCATTTCGTCAAATGGCCTTCTTGGAGGGGAAGCTGGCGGACGGAATTGTTGTTCGGGCCTTTGGATTTGTTGAGCCGTTTGTTTTTGTTCCTGTTGAACAGGTGGGTTGTACAGCGGCTGTGGTTGTGATTGCGGCGCGGACGAGTCGGGCTGCTGGTCGCTCTGGGACTGGCCCATACTCTGGTTCAAATCTGCGCGCTCGGATGGAACCGCCGACCACTGCAGACCATGACAGCTTTTACAGTCAGCAGTTTCTTCGCTGTCGCAGATGAGAGACTTTCTTGCATTGACAGGGATCCTCTTGTTTGCATGGGCCTCAGCAGCGGCGAGCTCATGCGCCGACACATGCGCTGCCACGAAGCAGGCATGCCGGAATAATTGATATGTCTCCTCGGTGTGTCTTAATCGGTGCGAATCGGAGGCCGAATACTGCCTTTCCAAATGCGGCACCACAGCCAATTCTCCTTTAAGTGCGACTCCTTCCGATTTCTACAACGACAACATGATGAACTCCTTGACAGATGCCCCTTCTGTTTCCAGTGTGGTCCCATCTGCGGTCACTGCAGGACTAACTTCGACTGTGTCAAATCCGGCACTCACACTCGATGGTCATTCCTCCATTTTGTTGTTGGGACCAATTTATCCCGGTTTTCTTCAGGCTCTGTGGTCCCCCAATCAGCCGACCTCGCTGGTGCCACAAAATCGGTCACACAAGAAA